>JAYESA010000015.1:60521656-60841466 GCA_036927795.1 Iris macrosiphon
AAGCCTATGACTCACAACCTCGTGATCGATCTAAAGAGAGGGGGAGATCAAGCTCGAGGCCGAGAAAGACTCTGATTTGCTACCATTGCCATAAAGAAGGTCTCAAGAAGAGTGAGTGCCAAAAGTTCAAGTGTGACCAGGCTAAGGAGAAGAACGACAGAGTCACCAAATCAGAGCTGAAAGAAGAATGCAATACATCAGCTATTGTAGCTACCGAGGAAGTGTTTCTCATCGGTGATAATGGTTGTTTAAATCTTGATTGTGAAGAATGTTTGTGGGTTATTGACTCTGGTGCCTCATTCCATCTTACCTCATATTAGAATTATTTCTCGAGTTACACGAATGGTGACTTCGGTCACGTGAGGATGGAAAATGATGGTTACTCAAAAATTATCGGTATTGGTGATGTATATTTGGAAACTAATACCGGGTGTAGGTTAATCCTACGAGATGTGAGACATGTCCCAGATATTCAGCTCAATTTGATATCTGCTGGAAAGCTCGATGATGAAGGCTACTCGAGCCATTTTGGTGGAAGAAAATGGAAGCTTACCAACGGATCGTTGATCGTGGCTCAAGGTATAAAACAGAGGACCCTGTATGTGATACAAGCAAAGTTGAACGGATGAGAGGTTAATACGATCAATAAAGACAACTCCGAGCTATGGCACAAGCAGCTTGGATACATGAGTGAAAAAGGTTTAAAGATACTCGCACGAAAGGAGTTGCTCCCTGGTATAAAAAACACTTCTCTCAAACCTTGTGTTAATTGCTTAGCTGGTAAGCAACATTGAGTATCATTTCATCGATCCTCTTCCTCGAGAAGGAAAAATAATCTCGATCTTGTACACACTAATGTTTGCTCGATATCCGATAGATCACTTGGCGGTGCACAATATTTTGTCACCTTTATTGATGACCATTCCAGGAAAGTGTGGGCATTTCTCCTGAAGACTAAAGACCAAGTATTCGAGACATTCAAGAATTTTCATGCCAAGGTCGAATGAGAAATTGGCAGGAAGATTAAAGCTATTCGAGCAGACAATGGAGGAGAATATAGGGGACTATTCGAGGAATACTGTCGAATACATGGTATCAGGCACAAGAAGACCGTGCCAAAGATACCTCAAAAAAATGGTATGGCAGAGAGAATGAATAGAACCATCTCTGAGCGCATTCGAAGTATGTTATCTCACGCAAAGTTGTCGAAGGGATTCTGGGGTGAAGCTATGAACATTGTGGTGTATCTTATCAATCGTTCTCCATCGGTTCCTCTGGAAGGTGATATCCCAGAGAGAGTTTGGACAGAAAGAGATATCTCCTACAAATATTTGAGGGTGTTCGAGTGTAAGGCGTTTGTACACATTCCTCGAGATGAACGAGCCAAGCTGGATAACAAGAACAAACTGTGTATTCTCTTGGGTTATCCAGAAGAAGAGTTCGGGTATAGGCTTGGGATCCAGTTGTAAAGAAGATTATCTGAAGCAGAGATGTGGTATTCTTCGAAGATCAGACCACCAAAGACTTTGAGAAATCAGAAGAGCCAAAGTCTCCAGAATCTCTAGTCGTTCCAGTCAACTTGGATCCAGTTGCTCCTCCCATGGTGAATGATGAATATGGGGGAGATAACGAGGGCAATCACGATATTTCGGATGGTGATCAACCTAAACAACATGACCTTGTTCTTGATCCACCAGCACAACAACAGCTTTGGAGATCGAATAGAATTCGACGATCCCCGGTGAGGTACTCACCAGAACCGATTCGAAGACCAAGAACAATAAACTCGAATGAGGAGTATGTGATGCTGACAGATGAGGGGGAGCCTCATTGCTTTAAAGAAGCCATGTCAGATCCACATCGAGAAGAGTGGCTATTAGCCATGCAAGAAAAGATTAATTCCTTGCATGAGAACCAAACATTCGAGTTAGTTCCGTTGCCAAAGAACAAACGTGCCTTTAAAAATAAATGGGATTTCAAGCTGAAGACTGAAGAGGGCAATCCACAAGCGAGGTACATGCAAAGACTAGTTGTGAAGGGTTTCAGTCAGAAAAAGGCATAGACTTCGATGAGATCTTTTCTCCCATGGTAAAGATGTCTTTAATCCGAGTTGTCCTTGCATTAGCTGCTAGCATGGACTTGGAGGTCAAACAACTCGATGTCAAGACTGCTTTCCTATATGGTGATCTCGATAAGGATATTTATATGGAGCAACCTGAGGGGTTCCAGGTTGAGGGTAAAGAAGATCTAGTATGCCGACTAAAGAAGAGCCTTTATGGCTTGAAGCAAGCACCTCTGCAGTGGTACAGAAAATTTGAGTCTTTCATGGTCGATCATGGTTTCAGCAAGACTCTATCAGACCACTGTGTATTCATGAAGAGGTATGATAATGATGATTTCATCATCTTCTTCTTTATGTCAATTATATATTAATTGTTGGTCGAGACACGACAAAGATAGCTGCATTAAAAATGCCTTGAGCAAATCTTTTGCCATGAAAGATTTAAGACCGGCCAAACAGATGCTTGGAATGATCATTTTTTGAGATCGGAATAACAAGAAATTCTGGCTCTCTCAAGAGAGATATATCAAGAAAGTGATATAAAGATTCAACATGGATAAGTCCAAGCCAGTCAGTTCTCCACTTGCTGGACATTTTAAATTGAGCTCGAAGCAATATCCTACAAGAAAGGAAGACAAAGTAGAAATGAGCAAAGTTTCGTATGCATCAGTTGTTGGTAGCTTAATGTATGCGATAGTGTGCACAAGGTTAGACATAGCATATGCCGAGGGTGTTGTTAGCCGATTTTTGTCAAATCCGGGTAAAGCGCATTAGGCTTATGTGAAATAGATTCTAAGGTATCTTTGAGGAACCTCAAAGATGTGTTTGTGTTTTGATTCCGGTGAGCCTGTGTTAGAAGGATACACAGATGTTGACCTATCAGGTGACGATGATTCTCGCAAATCCACCTTGGGTTATATGATGACTTTTGCAGGGGAAGCCGTATCGTGGCAATCGAAGTTACAAAAGTGTGTTGCTTTATCAACCACAGAGGTCGAGTACATAGCTGCAACCGAAGCTTGCAAAGAATTATTGTGGATGAAGAATTTCTTAGAAGAGTTGGGCTCGAAGCAAGAAAATTGTATCCTCTTATGTGACAATCAGAGTGCTATTTACTTAGCCAAGAATACTGCATATCACTCTCGAATAAAATAGATTGATATACGATATCACTGGATTTGAGACCAGTTGGAGTCCAAGTTATTACAACTCGAGAAGATCCATATCGACGAGAATGGCTCGGATATGATGACCAAGAATTTGCCAACAAAGAAATTCGAGAAGTGTTGCTCGAAGGCGGAATTGGTAGTTTCTCCCAATTGATTCAGAATGGGGAGATTTGTTGGGAGTTGTTCCTCATTCAATTGTGGCAACTCACCATCTTAAAAATTGGAGAACCCATTGGAACAATGGAAGTCAAATTTTGGTATTGTCAAAGGTATGTGTTGGAATTGAGAAAGAGTGTATTAGAACTCTTGAAGCATTATTCACTAACCATCAATTCCTATGCTCTATCCTACTATAAACAAAGGGCATTGGCTGCCATTTGAGAATGAGTGAGTGACAAAAAGAATACAAGAATTTCACTTCATAGTAAGAGAAATCAGTAGGGAAGAAAGCTGGAAATTGAGTAATCTCTTTGCGGCAGTAATTTTGTTACCCTTGATCGGATAGTCAAATAAAGCCTGATCGAGATAAAATTTTAGAGTGTTGTTCCTGACTCGTTGAAGTTCAGTTCCAATAGTGGGATTACAGTTTTGACGGTCAAAAGTTGAGATATTATTTTTAGAACAAACCCGGTGAGTTTGTTCTAATTTTTTGTGTATTCCAAATTTGGTTGATGATTGTATGCCTCTAGTTTAGTCTAGATAAGACCTCTTGTAGCCCCATTATTATTGGTAATAGTGGAAGTATCTGGACCTCTCGGTCCCGTGGTTTTTCCCTTTCGATTTGAAGGATTTTCCACGTAAATATCGTGTGTCATTTTTATTACTTATATTTACTAGCTTGCCTATTTTTATCACATAATGAGGGAAAGAAGAGATCCATTTTTCGGCTGCTTGTTAAACCCTTTCCCAACAGTGTTTATATATGTATATAGTGGTACATATAACAGTCATAGAGGTGTGTATATGTATAAGTGTGCTGTATTGAATTGTAGGTATATGTTGGTATGTATGTGCTTGGGTGTGATCTTTGTATATATTTGTCGAGAGAAGATAGGTATATGTATATATGTAGTTTAATATATAGATACATGTATATATGTATAGGTGATATATATATAGCAATATATATTTGTATGTGTGTGCGTAGTGGTTATGGTGGCAAGTTGTGTATATTGGTTGTGTGTGTTTGTGTGAGAGTGTGTGAGCTAGTGAGTGAGATACTCAGGCCAGTATCAGGTATCAGAGGAATGCATAGCAGTAGGTGCAGTCGGGCATTGGCAGCAAAGTGGGAAGAGCAAGGAGCAATGCATTGAGCAAACAAGTGTGCAGTGCAACCTCAGTTAAGTGGCAGCAAGTGCACAGCTAGTGCACAGCAACAGACATTGTGCAACAACTTGCAGACTTCAGTAACCTCCACCAAAGAGCAAGCAATGCATTCATCAGTGCGCATTAACTCGAGCCCTGCATTGAGAGGCAGTGCAGTGGCAGCAGCCTCGAGCCACTGCAACAGCATGCTCGGGCATGGACTGCATAAGCCTTGGACAAGTAGCAGTTACATCAGGGCAGCAAGTAATAGAGCAGTGTGCAGTCAGTTTTGAGCACTTCAGCATCGAGCACAGTGCATCAGTAACATGGCTGAAAGTGTGCATCCAAGTGCAGCAAGTACAATGGCTGCTAGCACTGAAAACCCAGGAAGCAACTGCTGAGCACTGAGTAGCATGCTGCAGGTAGCATTCAGCAAGGTATCTGAAGGGAGCAGTAGCAGCCTGCTGCACAGCAATCTAGATGAAGCAAACTACATTAATTCAGCAGCATAATTGCAACAAAACAAGGGTATCAATACTGCAAGCAAAGTTCAGCAGCTCGTGCACAACAACTAGGCAGCAAACAGAGAAAGGGCAGTAGCAGTTCAGTAGAGCTCAATATTGCTTCAGCAGCAACCGAAGAGCAACTTTACTGCAGTGCAATAAGCACTGATGCACTGCAGTAGCAGTTTGTAATAGCATCGAGCAAGAGGCAGTAGCAGCAGTAGCAGTTGTAGAAGCATGAAAAAATATGCCGGATGACTATACGCGGCATGTTGGTGCAGAGCAGCGTAAGCAGAGGCCTTCAGAGCCATCAAGCATGCAACAGAGCTCTTTCCGTTAAAACACAGCATGAAATATGAAAGCTCAAAGGACCATCCGCGTAAGGCAGTAAGTCCAAGCTGCTTTATCGTAAACAGGGTGCGCCATCGCCTCCAGGGCGTAAAAATCATCCTCTTTCAGACGCAGCATTGAGGTGTATAAGAGACGCTTCGTATTCTCCGAAGTGAACCTGTCAGACCCTGCAATGAAGATCCTACAATGAACCTGACGTCTGGACTTCTGACAAAGGGATACGGCTCGACTACCCAGACGACGGCTATAATGATGGCACAGCACTGCGACCCAGGCTGTCAGATACCGCCATCCCCTTTGCGTAAACTATTTTTACAAGCATGAAGGGATACGCTGCCTTGTTTTACACAGGCAGACACGAGCTGTTTACGTTTTGCAGTAGACAAACCGCCTGCCACATCAAAAGCTGCACTCCGTACGGGGTCGAGGCATGTCTCTACGTCTAATGCACAGAGTGGTGACAGTTTCTCAAGGCACGTCTCTGCGACTGATGCGCAGAAGGGGTTGCAGACCTTCAAAGACACGCCTCCAAATTTAATGTACAGGATGATGGCAAATCTCGACATTTAATGCAAGAGATTTGATTATATCTTCAAAAGCCATAATTCTGGCTAAGACGTCCCAATCAGCACTCTGGCACGGTACGCAGCGGCTTCTACGCCCATCCAGCTCCTACGCCTGCTCGGCCTCTATGACCACTCGGCTTCTACGCCTGCTCGGCTTCAACGCCCAATCGGCTTCCACGCCTGCTCGGCCTCTATGACCACTCGGCTTCTACGCCTATTCGGCTTCTACGCCTATTCGGCTTCTATGCCGGTTTGATAACTATTTGGCTTTTATGCCATGGTGACAAACATTTGGCTTCTATGCCAACCTCTTCTACACAATGGATACCTACCTACGTGGCTTCTACGTCGTGATCTTCATAGTGATTATACGTATTTTGTCCCTTAGTTGGACCCGCTTTACATGCTCATTCAAAGGATTATCTATACGCAGGCATTGGTTACTTTAACCGTTGTGTAAAAGGGTGCTGCACTTTCCACTCCTCGGTTTCTACACCGACGGAGTGGTCACTGTCACTAAAACTCTATAAATAGAGACCTCTATCAATGAGAAAAAATATCGAAAAATTGGTCAAGAAACCAATATCAGATCCAGGGTCGAAAGATTGAAAGGTCAGAAAATTGGTCAAGAAACCAATAGCAGATCCAAGGTCAAACTTCCAAGAAAGATTGAACCAGAGGTCAAGAGAGAGAGAGAGAGAGAGAGAGAGAATCCGGAGCTCAGAAAGAGAGTAGGGATCGACGACTTTGGCATCGTGCATCCACCCTCTTTTGCAACCTTCGAAGCTGCTTCCTGTCTTCTACGGCACTTCTTCAATATCGTGTGGTCCAAGGGCTAAAGTGATCGACTGCATATCAAACACCAATAGCAATATCTACCCAGATTAAATAAATTATACTCCCATATCCTCGTATAGGATTAAGTTATACAAGTTTGTTTGTAAACCAAAGAAGGCGAGTTTCGTATAAACCCCATCCTGAATACATTTTTCATTCTTTCGTTTAATACCACAAACAAGATGGCGACTATGCTGGGAACATCTTTCTCTTCTGATAAGGAAGCAATTGCTCAACACGATGCGGTATCTATAGGAACCGTGAAGAAGACACTGGTCGTCCAATTCGACCAGTCTGCCTACGAAGACATGCTTCGAACCGGGGGTAGCTCTCACCCTCTCTCCGTCCAAGACAACAGGAAGCTGCGCAAGGTCTGGATGCCCAAGACATCCTCTACCATTCCTGTGGACTCTCCGGTCTCTCCGACCTCTCCGACCAATGAGGTTGTAGCATTGCTCCCTCCGTACCCTGCACGTAAAATTCAATCTTCCGCTACGCGCGGTACAGACGAAACTTCGGGCAAAGCCTCAGCGCTAACCCAGAAGTATCCACTGTACTATACGCGTAGGAACCAGTCTCCCGCTACGCGCGGTACAGACGAAACTTCGGGCAAAGCCTCAGCGCTAACCCAGAAGTATCTACTGCGTTATACGCGTAGAAACTAGTCTCCCGCTATGCGCGGTATAGACCAAACTTCTGATGATGCCTCAGCGCCAAATCGGAAGTACAAATCACTCTCCATGCGCAAGACAACATCTGACCTCTACGGGGAACCAGATGAGCGATGTGATTTCCGCAAGGGGAAGCAAGTGGCAGAGTATTCAACTTCTTGGGCGTTACGCCAGCGAAGAAGCAATCTGCCTACCCTCCGGATTATGTGGGAAGCCGACGGCCGACTGAGGACCTCTTCAGCTTTACGCCAGTCTGAGCAAATCTCCAAATTACGCCAGGCGAAGTCCCACGATGTAAAGCAAGCTCAGGTTGTAGGAAGGCACCCTCCCCAGGGATTATCCGCCACCCAGATGGCCAACCTATTGTACACAGGTGGCGTAGGAAAAACCATGGTGCCCAATCTCCGCATGCCCACTGATGGGAACAGGAGGAACAAGCCATCGTCTTCTTCCTCTACTCCTCCTGACTTGCATAAATATCTAATCCAGAAGCGTAAGGAGAGGGGACCTTCCAACATATCTATTACGCCCCCTAGCGAGCGATGTTGTAATAGTCATAAAATTGTGATTGACTGCTGCTGTTTTAAAGCAAAACGGTCAGTTTTCGACCGATTGAGCTGCTCTCAATCTTTCCAGGAAGAAGAGCCCGCGCATGCATCCGTGAACATGGCTTCACACGTACCTAGAGGAGGGCCAAGCTCAAGACATCATCCCTCTAGGCCTCCGAGTCGAAGGAGATTCGAAGACCTCCTCAGGAATACTGAAGCTGGGGTATTCCAAAACACCCGTGCAAGGTCACAAAAACCAGCTTCGTACTCGTCTGATTCCGACGCTAGGGGTCGCCAATCTCCCAGATCAGACGCTGAGAGTATAGAGTCGACTTCTGCAGCGACCTATACTAATCCTTCGATGACGCCCAGGGAAATGGGAGTTTACGCCGTTGAAGATGAACGCGAGGAAGCTTTGTCGTCAGGAAACACGGAATAACGCATCACTGTGCTGGAGACATCTCTGAAACAAATGCAATCCATGATGGAGAAAATGCACCAAATGATGCTAACTCAGCACGCAGCTGCCATGGCTCAAGCGTCGGTCCCGCCAACTCAGATACGTGTGGGGGTGGACTTACCACCATCCAACCCGAGCCAAGAGCCTGCTCTAGATCAAGAGTCAGCAGTTCCTCCGCTTCCTCACTCGGAGAATATATTAACTCCCGTTGGAGTCACGATGCAACCAACTCCGCGCTACACCGTAGTCCCGCTTCCAACTGAAAATCCGATGCAGGCATTACGGGAGTTGAAAGCCCAGTTCGACGCCTTGAAGCACAAAGATCAGCTCAAGAAACTGGGAATTAACCAGCCTTACCCAGCTATCTGGAAAGAAGTCCCTTTTCCTCCGAGGTACAAACCTCAGACTATGGCTCTGTTCGAGGGAAAAATATTACCAAGTCAGTACATGAACTATTTCAGTATAATGACGGTGTTGCTACAAGGGAACGACGCCCTCCTCACTCGGGTGTTCAAAGGCTGCCTCTCAGGAGTAGCCTATCAGTGGTACCGTAGCTTGGCGAATAACTGCATTACTTCTTTTGAGGACTTTAAAGCTTTATTCTTCACGCGATTCTACGAGGGTGGAATGGACATGTCTATGTCCTCTCTCATCGAAGTCAAGCAGAGGAAAAAGGAGGACGTTCGCACCTTCGTCGAACGTTTTTGTCAGGCCACCTTATAGATGCCTCCAGGAGTTCCAGACTCTGCGTTAGTAGACATTTGCAGGAAGAACCTCCTTCCTGTAGTCTCGGTATTTACAGGATCATATCAGTTCCATGATTGGCCCTCGTTCATCATCTCGGTGGTGGCCGCCGAAGACAACAGTCACAAGACGCGCGACAATGGCATTATGATCTCCGCCTCTGATAGAGGCAAGAGGTCATCTCCCAGCAGCGACCATCCTCGCAGCTCCAAGGGAAAAGAAGCTCTGGCGGTCAATACGTCCAGACAAAAGACTGCGACGACCACGCAGACGAGACCCGGGACTTCCAGGCCCGTCGAAGTCTACTCTTTTGACGACGACGATATCCCAAGTATATTCGAGTGTCTCGTCAAGAGTAGCAAGATCACCCTTCCGGAGCTAAGGCGGCCCCAAGAAGTCGGCAGTACTGACGACCCCAAATATTGCATCTTCCACAGATACGTACACCACCCAACGAAGGCGTGTTACATACTGAAAAGAAAGATCCAGGGTTTAATCGATGCTAAGGCCATCACTCTGCACAACACCGAGAAGACGGTCACGGCCAATATGATCTCTCTGCGGTTTGGCGATCTGCCTTCCCAAAAGGTCTCGGACGGCGTCACACCCATTTCCCGGACCACAATGAACATCATCAATCTCCCTCCAGTTAGGGGTCAAAATCATGACCTGGTAGCCCTAACCACCCGACAGGGCGAGATTATGTGGGTTCACCCAAATTTGGTGTCAGAGCTCAAGGAGGAGACTAAAGCTACCAAGGCTACATATAGAAAGAGCTCCAAATGCAAACTATGCCATATGGTCACAACTTCTTCGCCATCAGATGAAGACGAGGTATTTGTTGTAACTCGTTCAGGGAAAGCCCACCTCAACGACTACGGAGCAAGTCAGGAAGATGCACCGGCGGATGCCTCGGCTGCCAAACCTTCAGGACCAGGCCCCGTCGTACCAGATGCCAGCCCTTCAAAACCGACTCCGGCGGACAAGGGAAAGCAAAGAGAAGTGCGCTTTGATAAACCTGTGAAAAATATTCCAAACAAAGGTTTTGAGAAGCCCTACAACTTCGATATCCTGGCCCAACTGGCTAATACACCAGCCAGGCTCTCCATCTTTGAGCTACTCAGGCTCTCCCAAGACACTCGTCTAGCCCTGAGTGAAGCACTGATGCAGGCGGAGGCATGCTTGACCCAGCTCAAGTCCCCCGGCGAAGAACCAGTAGCGTGTCCTCAATGCCACAGTGTGATGGAGGTGGTCCCAAATATCACTTTCACCTAAGATGACATGCTGTTAAAGCATAACAAGCATGACAGGCCCCTCTATTACACTGGGTACGTCGGTTCCATGGAGGTCGATCGGATTCACATAGATCTGGGATCGTCGATCAGCATCATCCCTCACAGTCTGCTCAGACCATTGAGGATTCCTACCAGCGAATTGGCTTACACCTCCACTACAATCGTGGATTTCAACGCCGAAAGAAGTAAGCCGTTGGGGAAAATTCGCCTGAGGATCCAGATTGGCAACCTCAGATCGGTGGCCACGTATTACGCCATCGATTCAGAGGTGTCCTACAACATTTTGCTGGGAAGACCGTGGATCCACGACCACAACATCGTTCCTTCAACTCTACATCAATGTCTTAAATATGTAGACCCCCAAGGAGCGGTACAAACGGAGGTTGCCGACCTAAACCCGTTTAAAGGAGTAGAATCCTACTATTCTGATGCCGTGTTGTACTCTCAAGACCACACGGAAGAAGTGTCGGGCAAGACAGAGAAGGAATCCCACCGGGAGCCAAGAGAACCCTCTGCCGCACTACCGCTGTCAATCAGAGTGAAAGGGCGAACCACTCGTCCAGAAGCCATGGAGCCTATGGCTATTCACCTGAACAAATCCAGGTCAGGAAAACGGAGTGATCCTTTAGTTGTCACTCCAAACCAGAAGCCTCCACCTTTGGTCATCAACCTTCGGCGCAACGGGCAGCCGACCGATGTAAATGCGGCCAGGAACGGAGTTCCAGATGATAATAAACATCCTCTTTTCCAGTACGTTAATGCTTAAATTCCAAATCAGGAATCCACTCCCCGTGACGAGGTAGAACCCATAGCACGAAACTTCTTGGAAGTTATGAACTCCTACCGTCTGTATGTCTGGGAAGTAGCGTCATCATCCAATATCGTCACGACATATGGACCACAGGAGGATTCTATCTTCATTGTCCCGTCTACCTGCAGCAGCCAGCGTTCAATAGTCTTCGGCCGCATACGCAATCAACCGGCTATCCAGGAAGATACTTTTGATGACGATACTGGAAAAATGCAGGTTCACCGATACAGCCCACAAGCGTTGAGGATCATGCAAAACATGGGCTATGACTTGGAGCGGAAGCCAGGCCTCAACTACGGAAGAGGCAGACGAACGCCGCTGTGCGGCGACCCCCGCTATCAGCAAACTCGTTTCGGGTTAGGGTATGCCACCTCCCTTACGACTTCTAAGTCAGACGAGGATATCTTTTCCTCTTCCCAGAACGGCTTGTCGCCCTCCGACTCACCTGATAATCTCGAACAAACACTATCAGTGAATATGGTAGTGGCAGATCCTTTTGAAGCAGATGAACAGGATCCTGAGCCGTTTGAGAATGACTCTTGGGCCCAACAAATAGATACGCAGTGGGAATTCTGCTTCGAGCAAAGAGAACCTCCCACCAAAGATGAAGTTATCCAGGTTGATGTTGGGGGTAAACTTTCGCCAAAGCCGATATTCATCAGAAATAATCTTTCTCCAGTTGAAAGGGAAGAAGTTATCCAGCTGATAAAAGAATATATCGACGTCTTTGCGTAGAATTATGAGGACATGCCGGGCCTTGACCCAAAGGTGGCTACTCATAAACTCAATATATTGACCGACTCGAAGCCTATGAAGCAGCACCAACGCCGGTTCCGCCCGAATATGATGGACGCCATCGAAGCTGAAGTCAAGAAATTGATAGCCTGCGATTTCATCCGGGAAGAACAACATCCCGACTGGGTCGCCAACGTTGTCCCAGTCATAAAGAAAAATGGGAAAATACGTATCTGCATCGATTACCGAGATCTGAATGTAGCCTGCCCCAAGGATGAGTTCCCTCTTCCCATCACGGACATCATGATCGACAACACCTGCAGTTTTGAACGCATGTCTTTCATGGACGGATTCTCAGGATACAATCAGATCAAGATGCATACTGAAGACGAGAAGCACACTGCCTTCCGGACCCCGTTGGGAGTATATTGCTATACAGTCATGCCCTTCAGATTGAAGAACGCCGGTGCTACATACCAACGGGCTATGAGTAGCATATTCCATGAGCATTTACGCAAAACAGTAGAATGTTACGTGGACGACATAGCCGTCAAGAGCTGCCTCAAAAATGATCACATTCAAGACTTGAAGACGGTATTCGAGTTAATGCGCCAACATCAACTCAAGATGAACCCTACGAAGTCCTTTCTGGGTGTATCTAGTAGCAAATTTCTGGGATTTGTCATTACCGCCAAAGGCATCCAAGTGGACCCTGACAAAGTCCAGGCCATCGTAGAAATGCGACTGCCCCGCAATCTGAGGGAACTCCGGGGATTTCAAGGCCGTCTGGCTTATATCCGGAGGTTCATATCCAACCTTTCGGGAAGATGTCAGCCCTTTTCGCATCTCATGAAGAAAGGTGTATCCTTCGTATGGGACGAAACCTGTCAGCAAGCATTCGGGGATATCAAATGCTACCTTACCAATCCGCCGATTCTGGTGCCTCCCATCATGGGAAGACCATTCTTGCTGTATGTTCGAGCAATGGATCATTCGCTAGGAGCTCTTCTCGCGCAGAAGAACGATGTGGGGCATGAACAGGCTATCTACTACCTCAGCAGGATAATGGTCGGAGCCGAACACTGGTACAACCCAGTGGAGAAAGAATATTTGGCTCTGATGTTCGCTATCCAGAAGACGCGGCACTATGTCACCGGCCAGACTATCCATATCATCTCCAGGATCAACCCTCTTCGAGTACTGATGAGCAAACCAAGTGTTCTTAATTCCTGGCTCACAACTTGGGCGATGCTGTTAACACCATATGACATGGTATACGTCCCGCAGAAGTCCATCAAAGGCCAAGCGCTGGCCGACTTCCTAGCTGCTCATCCGATCCCGGAGGCCTCCAAATTATACGAAGACATTCCCGACGAAGTTACAGAATGTAATTCCGCAATGGAAAGTGACGTATGGCACCTGTTCTTCGACGGCGCCTCCAGGACTGGTCCCCAGGGAAACGTAGTTTCAGGGGTAGGAATCGTCCTGGTCACTCCTGATAAACTCGTCATCTACCGAGCATATTCTCTTAACGAACCATGTTCCAACAATGTGGCGAAATATAACGCTCTGTTAATCGGGCTCCAAGTCACTAAAGAGCTGGGGGTCGAGTCCCTGGAAACTTTCGGTGATTCTCTGCTTATCGTCAATCAAGTCAGGGGAATATATGAAGTCCGGAATCCAGACCTCATCCCCTATCACCAAGCAACGGTCGAGATAGCCATGACATTCAAAGGGTTCTTCCTAGAGCATGTACCTCGATCTCATAATCTGGAAGCTGATGCCCTATCCAGTCTAGCTGCGGATTTAGCCACTCCTATAAAAAGGCAGGATTCGGTAATCCTTCTTAACAGAGATTTATTCTGCGTGAAGAACAACTTTCACATAGAATGCAGCTACGCTGTGAACACGGATCCCCCTAGAAGAGACTGGAGAAGTCCCTTCATGGATTTTGTTGCATACGGAATCTTGCCGGAGGACCCCAAAGAAGCAGTATCCGTCAAAAGACGATCATTACGCTTCTACTTCGACGCATCTTCACAATGCCTATATCGCCGGACCTACGACGGACTGCTATTAAGATATCTCTCTGACGACGAAGCACAAAAGATTATCCGGGAAGCTCACGATGGCGTATGCGGAGCGCATCAGCCCGGTCCTAAGCTACAGGATCGTATTAGGAGAATGGGCTATTACTGGCCTACTATGATCACAGACGTGATCAACTATGCAAGACAATGCAGAGCCTGTCAGGTTCATGCAGACTTCATACATCAATCGTCTAAATATCTACATCCTACGGTTGCATCCTGGCCTTTCGAAGCATGGGGTATGGATATCATTGGTCCTATTCACCCGTCTTCTTCCAGAGGTCACCAGTTCATACTGGCCATCACAGATTACTTCTCCAAATGGGCAGAGGCGATCCCTCTTGCTGAGGTAAAGGCGTCTGACATAATCAGCTTCATCAAGCATCACATCATTTATCACTTTGGGATTCCCTGAAGGATAATCCATGACAATGGGCCTCAGTTCATCAGCCAAGCGTTTCATCAATTTTGCGATAAAAATCGAATACATAATATTGCCTCTACGGTATATTATCCAGCTGCTAATGGTTTGGCGGAAGCTTTCAACAAAACCATTATCAAACTCTTGAAGAAGTTCGTCTCTTCAAATAAAAGAGACTGGAATGAGAAGTTGGGCGAATGTCTCTGGGCATACCGCACAACGGTACGGACACCGACAGGTTGTACCCCATTTTTACTGGTCTACGGGAGCGAAGCAGTTCTTCCCATTGAAATCCAGATCCCGTCGCTCAGGATAGCCGTGACTAATGAGCTGACCCAAGAAAAGAATGACCTGTTAAGGCTTCAAGAGCTAGAAGGTTTAGACGAGAAATGCCTCCAAGCTCAACAGCGCATTGCGCTCTACCAAGCACGCATTTCCAGAGCTTTCAATCATAAAGTAAAGGAAAGAGTGTTCAAAGTCGGCGAGCTAGTTTTAGCCGTAAGAAGGCCGATGATTCTTACTCACAGGAGTAAAGGCAAATTCTAGCCCAAGTGGGAAGGCCCTTATGTGATCGAGACAACGTTTTTGAATGGCGCTTACAGGTTAGCCCAGCCTAATGGAGACCTGTTAATGGCTTCTATCAACGGTAAATTCCTGAAGAGGTACTATGCTTAACCTCCTCTGCTCAAGAGGAATATAGCGAGAATCTCAAAGTCTGACCAAACTACTTCCAGAACGAAACTAGTTAGGTCATATTCTATCATGTCCGTATGACCTCTGAATAGATATGTCCTGCTAAAAGTTTATCGAGAGTCTATCACGTCCATACTACCTCTGATATCACTCTCGCCCAAACCTGTCATTTACATTCCAAAATGATGGATCCACAAAGTCAGAAAAGATTCGCTTTATTTATTCCCGAAAAGAGCAGAATTACATTGGGGAAGCAAAAAGAAGAAATGGCGCATCATTGTGGGGGAGCGGTCAGATCGTGAATCAGCTTCGCCAGCACGAGCATGTTCCAGCCGTGCCTCGGGATTGTTCGTAAAGGACAGTTCGGCCCTTGCCCGAAGAGAGCCAGCTCGGGCAGCTTCTGCACGCTCCAGGTCCCGTCGCGCTGTGCTCAGTCGACTAGTCGCTACGTCTAGACCTGCCAACGACTGAGAAGCCCACTCCTCGGCCAGAGCGAGTTTCTCCTTCAACTTGCGAACCCTCGCTATATTCCCTTCATGCTCGGATTGGCACTTCGTCTGAAGAGCAAGGGCCTCCTCCACGATAGCTTTTCTTTTATCCATCTCCAGCTTATGTGCTTTGATAGAGTTATCTAGGCTCTCCAGCTGTTTGGTAAGCCGCGCAGTCATGAAGTCGTATCTGGCCTGGACCTCATCTTCAAAACTGCCCCGAGTCAGCTGCAAGTATTGGTTAATAGGTTGCTCCAACCCATTAACCATCGCCTCCAGGGCGTCAGCTACCCCAGAATCGCCAAACTCCCTGACCGCCCCAATCGAAAACTGGGAAGCCTTCTTCAGACGCTCAAAATCCAGATTCTTCGCCAACACCATGGATATCAGCGTTTTTAGACTAGTGTAAAAGAGGCTGGTATACAGCTCGGTCAGCGCAACCAGATCTAGTTGAATGCCAGGAGTGGCCGCAATATTGGCGAGTTCCCCTCCAGGAATGATTGCAGACGAGGTGACCACAGCCGCCACCTCGACGGGTGGTGCGACCGAAGAAGGTACGACAATGACGGTCGAAGTCATCGGCATACTCGCAAGAGGCGAGGTCACGATAACGGGTTCGTCCTCCTCTGGAGGTGACGAAACTACTCCGGGCGAGCTGGCCCCCGAAGGTATTTCCTCCTCGAAGTCGAACGCCTCCGTATCATCGTCAGGAGCCCGAGCAGAGCCAGAAGGCGCTTCAGCGCTATACTTCCCGTGGACGTCATCCCCTGAGAAGAGGACAATAAAGTTGATATCAATATGATAGTAATCTTTCTAAGAGGAGACATAAAGATGACCTTTACCCGTAGCCAACGGCATATATGCCGCGTCTGCAGCCAATGTAGCTATATCACGCCTTAATGACGCAATACGAACTGTCATACCTGGAGAAGGAGGTGGGCCAACCGACATCGCCAGGAGCTCTATCAAGCCTTCACCAAGACGCAGTCGAGGTTCGTCAGCTGGAACCTCGCTGGTCATGCTCACGGATGCGGCAGGAGTTTCATCCATTGTCGGTCTAGGAAAAGATTCTCCCATTTGCCTCGGCCACGCAAGCGATTTCATTCTACTACCGGAGGCAGTGGCAACAACGGCAGCCTCAAGCAGGAGTTCTCTGGCACCGCCAGCCAAAACTGAGGGTCCCTCTCCGAGAGGCGGGGAACCTCCAATCAAAGAGACATCCCCAACAGAAGAGACAGCAGGTTCCTCTCTAGGAGCCTCAATGCCAGGAATCCGGAGAGGGCGATTAACCGTCTTCTTCTTCCTCTTGCGAGGGGAAGTCTGCTTCGAAGCAGGAGCCCTTTGCTTCCCAGAGACTGCCAAAGCCCCCGCAGGCGGAGGCACTTCACACCTCGGCACCGACACCAGAGGCTCATCCGGAGTGACGGACTCCTCACCCTCGTTAGATAAAACCGAGGGGACTTCGATTCTTTCCCCAGGCTTGGGAGAAGGCACCCTAAAGCTTCCACGCATGTCAAAATCGTGATTGAAGGTGTTGATCGCCACATAAAACTGAGCGTACGAATGGAGGATCCGCAGCTCCGTGGAGAGGGTAACGACCGGCACGGTAAAGATTGCTCCCGTGCAACCCATGATAAAATACCGCCATCCTCTGGCTCCATCAATGAGTCCGCCCCTGGACCTGAAGCTGGTGATGGCTTGCCCACGTGCAGCTGATTGTACCCAAACTGCCTAGCGAACCTACTGGGCAAGTAAGGCTCGAAGAAGCAATGATCTTCGCTTCTGTACAGCAAATGGGTGGGTCTGATGCAGACCAACCAATTAAAAGCTTCCGGAGAAAGATTGGTCTTCTCTCCACCTAAATTCTCAAGCCTAATCCCCGACTGATTGTGATGCACAGAGGGGACAGTGCAGAGGAGCTTCCAGCAATAACCGAGGCTCAGCACCCGCCGGCAGTCTAAGACTGTGTTCACGTTCCAGAGGGAGTCCTTGTAGTTCAGCAAGAAACTACCCCCCGCGCTACTACCAGGGCCGGGAGACATCACCCGGGGGTTGTGGAGAATTAACCATCCCATCAAGTACAGGTATGGTAACTCTACCTGGGGAAAGCTATCACGTCGAGCTTCATCGATGAGCAGCCCGTCAGTCATCGCTCTCAGGCCAGCCTGTATACGGCACACCATGGCAGAGAGCAAGCCCAGTCTTGCCCCGAACACCAGACGCACGGCAGGCCACAGGATGTTCTGGTGGATGCGGTCCGCGGACGCGATGTCGGGCACCACTACTCGACGCAGCCATAGGGAGAGAAAGTCAGCCAGCCTGGCTTCCTCAGACAAAGGCCTGCGGCAGCGCCTCAAGTAACTATAGGCCTTAGTGCCTTCAGGGTACTTTCCTACCCCGTCATTGAGAAACTGATCTAGAGCTTTAGCCTCCTCTATAAGATCCTCAACGACCTGGGCACTGAGCACGCCCAAACAGTTCACGGGCTCATTCTTGCCCCCCGAAACTTTCTCCGACTTGACGGCCCTGGCCCGGTGGAAGAAGAGGTAGGACATCCACTTAGTGGTGTGAGCCAAATCAGAAGGCTCATTATAAAAAGCAGTGCATGCGAAATAGTGGCACATCAGCTCCTGATACACCTCCACAACCCGAGGGTCCGAGTCCTCCAACTCCCGGTTGGTGGGAACATACTCTTCATACGGGGTATCCTCCATCGGCAGTCTCGAGATCACTGCCATTTCGTGGAGGGCCAACCCTAACTCCCCCAGTGGGGTGGCGAAGGTCCAGGTGAGCAAAATGTATCGCTCCATCAGTGCCAGAAATAGGTTAGGGTTGGGAGGCAACCCAACACTCGTCGCGCTCACGGCAGCATACAGTCCTATGACCTCCAGCTCTCTCCAAAAATGCTTCAAATCCTAGTTAACTAGGCAAGTCCATCGAAGGTTTGCTGGGGTGATCCACCCGTTGCACCGAGGATTCTCCTTGGGGTATACCCCCCTCGCACCATGAAGTCATTGCAGAAAATCGACAATTGGACCGGCTGGATCACTGAACTGTCTTCACTCGGGACGCTGCCCGGGCACATTCCCCTGAACAACGTCACGACGCCAGAAGGACGGCTAACAAACGATCCCTGGTCAGCTCCTTTCAGATGAAAGATCTTTCCCGGCTTGCCGTGAAGATCGGGAGTCAGCGTCCACGACATCCTCCTAGGATGTGTGGCATGGAAGAAAGCCGAGATGGGATAATCTCTCGGCATCGTGGGCAGATACAAGACCACACACTCGGCGGGGAAAACCCAGGGTTCTCTCTTGGGCTTCGTCTGGGACTGTTTGTCTATCATGTCCCCAAAGAGAAAGGCCGGCTTGATGTACTGGTCCCCGTCTATGTACGTCAGGGGCTCTCCGTTAATCATGTTCAGCAATGTCCGCTCGCCCTGAGCCGATATCAAGATCCCCCTCCCTTCAGGATACTGGGGTTCGGAGATAGAAAATGTCACGTGCGACAGATCCTCCAGGTAGTTCGAGTGCAGCATCCCGGCAGCGGAACCCATCACCTCGGCCAGTGGAGACTCATGCAAGTTAACTGCGAAAGTGCAAGGAAAACACGTCATTATAAATCTTGCAACACAAAGACCAAGAAATGACAGTCTGTGCTTTACGCCAAGACTGTACAAAATTTGGTCATTTTACGCCGAAAGTCACATCCTGAAGCGTAATTGGCCGTATACAGTCCGTGCTTTACGCCAGACTGCCAAAATTCTAGTTATTATGCCGGAGGTCCCATCCAAAGCATAAAACTAAAATTTTATAGTATACACCAAGTTTTCGGCAGTCAGAGCTTTTACGCTCAAAACTGCAAAAACATAGAGTTTTTACGCTGGCACATTAAAAATATGGGCATAAAAGATAAAAACATCTACGTGCGTCATCTTCCTCAAAGAGGCTATCAGCACAGGAGACGACCTAGCACGGTCACGTTCAACGTGTGCGAAGGATTTATCGTCGTTCTTTATCATCCCAAAGGCTATACCTCTAAGGCCGGGTGCGCTACTCGTCGGCAGGATGCTTCGCTCAGAAGGAAGTTCACCTTGCCCGACCGAAGACTCTCTCGCTGGGGCAAAAGAACGAGAAGAAGAGCCTATACTCTTTCCCTTGGTGGAGGGGGTTTGTTTCGGCGCCATTTCTGAAAACTCGGAGTGCTCGGAGAAAGAACGAGGGGAAAAAACTCAAACAAACGAAGGCTCTCTTTAGCAGAAGACGGATAAAAAAAATTTCTCTCAAAAGCTTGGGATATATATAGAGTTTGGGTCGACTCCTCGAATCCTCAGACGGGCTCCTCGAAACCCCAACCAAATCTCACAAATTAAATATTTGGTTATGATTGGGTACTACGTCAGCCCACTACTCTCGAAAGACGGACAGTCAGCAAATTCGAAAAGTTTTTCGTGCAAAAGCAGGTCAGCGGTTCCTATGCTAAAAGAGCTTTCTACGCTCGGCAGCAACAGATCTACGGTTTTATGCTCGCAAGCTACAAGTCTATGGTTTTATGCCCGGATGCCTTTGTGCTCGGTAGCTTTTATGCTCGAGAGGCTACAAACCTACGACTTTACACTCAGCAGATACCAAATCGATGATCTCACGCTCGATGGCGTTTAGTTTACGCTCAGAGGCAACAGATCCGCAACCTTACGCTCGGAAGATTTCTTTTTCACAGGCTACAAATCTACAGTTCTACGCTAAGGAGCTTTCTACGCTCGACAGCAACAGATCTACGGTTTTACGCTCGCAAGCTATCAGTCTATAGTTTTATGCCCGGATGCCTTTGTGCTCGGTAGCTTTTACGCTCGAGAGGCTACAAACCTACGACTTCACGCTCAGCAGCTCCGAATCTACGATCTCACGCTCGGTGGCTTTCTACGCTCAATAGACTACGAACTCAGGATTCTCAGCTCATCTACACTACGGATCTCTGACTTTCCGCATATCCGAACAACAAGGCGATCGATTACAGGAGTTCACACAGAATATACTCCTTCTTGACCTCAACATATCCCGAGTACCCGAAGCATACAGATTTCAAGCATTGAGAAATAACTCTTCTCGGGTCGAATTGGAGGATCATCCAGACTCCAGTCTGAATATCTTGTCTATCAAGATGGCAACTCAGTTTGACAGCCATTTCTCGACGCTGTTCCAAGGGATTTTTGAGAAATCATTCTTGAAGACGAAGTCTGAACAAAAATTTTGTTCATCAGAAGTAAAAAACAACAGTTCAGAGCTCTACGCGGTTCCTCAGTCCTAGCAGCAGGACAGTTCTAAATGTTCAAAATGCTCAACAGCGTTCTATGGACTATTCGCTATGCATAAAGGACAGGACCTAGCACTCTTTCTATACAGAGTCGGCGTAGAGAATCAGACGTATCGAAGCTACACATATTCAGACTTTACAGCAACGTATGGCAAAATGATCATATGCACGAAAGTAAGACAATTTTTATTAAAGATTAAAGTCATGATTACATATGAGGGAAATCCTGCCTACAAAGGGTTTTTCTTCATTTTTATGACTACATATGAGGGAAATTCCGTCTACAAAGGATTTCCCAATCATTGTCTGAAGATCGCACCAAGAAGCTGTTTTGACAGGTTCTCGCGTTGGTGACGGTCTTCCTCTTCTTCGAAGAAGATGATCAGTGGCAGGAGGATACAAAACTGGGCATATGACCCATCCTCCAACAGAAGAAAAGCAGGGTAATCCTGCTTTCCTACAGACCACCGCCACTCTAGCCGGTCTGTCTGCCTCTCGTCACCAGAGGTAACTGGAGAAGGCGCCACTTGCAAGCAGCACGGTCCAATACGACCCTTCCCCTCTCCCGAAGAACCACCATACAAAGTTGCTGATTATCCCGAGCAAGGGAGGCTAAGATATCCTTCCATGATCCATCGTTGCAGTGGATACTTGCTCGAAGATGCCGTCTTTTTCGGTTCCTTACACGCTGGAAGAACATGATCTCCTTCTTCCTCAGATCGACCCGACGAACTTCGGCGATCATCTCTGCATGGTAATGGAAATGTGGGAAGAATAGGTTAACTCCTCCAGCCTTTTTATAGGCGAAAGAGGTCACACCGGTCCCCAATAAATCCGCCATAAAGTCAGCATCGACCGTTTCAACGCTCCATTCAGAAATGTTTCGAGTCACGAGGAGCGGTTCATGCTTCATTCAAAGCGTTCCAAATTCTGAGGAATTTGAAAGCTTTGAAGGGGGTCTTGTAGAAGCATGAAAAAATACGCCGGATGACTATACGCGGCATGTTGGTGCAGAGCAGCGTAAGCAGAGGCCTTCAGAGCCATCAAGCGTGCAACAGAGCTCTTTCCGCTAAAATGCAGCATAAAATATAAAATCTCAAAGGACCATCCGTGTAAGGCAGTAAGTCCAAGCCGCTTCAACGTAAACAGGGTGCGCCATCGCCTCCAGGGCATAAAACTCATCCTCTTTCAGACGCAGCATTGAGGTGTACAAGAGATGCTTCGTATTCTCCGAAGTAAACCTGTCAGACTCTGCAATAAAGATCCTGCAATGAACCTGACGTCTGGACTTCTGACAAAGGGATACGGCTCGACTACCCAGACGACGGCTATAATGATGGCACAGCACTGCGACCCAGGCTGTCAGATACCGCCATCCCCTTTGCGTAAACTGTTTTTACAAGCACGAAGGGATATGCTGCCTTGTTTTATACAGGCAGACACGAGCTGTTTACGTTCTGCAGTAGACAAACCGCCTGCCACATCAAAAGCTGCACTCCGTATGGGGTCGAGGCACGTCTCTACGTCTAATGCACAGAGCGGTGACAGTTTCTCAAGGCACGTCTCTGCGACTGATGCGCAGAAGGGGTTGCAGACCTTCAAAGACACGCCTCCACATTTAATGCACAGGATGGTGGCAAATCTCGACATTTAATGCAAGAGATTTGATTATATCTTCAAAAGCCATAATTCCGACTAAGACGTCCCCATCAGCACTCTGGCACGGTACGCAGCGGCTTCTACGCCCATCCAGCTCCTACGCCTGCTCGACCTCTATGACCACTCGACTTCTACGCCTGCTCGGCTTCAACGCCCATTCGGCTTCCACGCCTGCTCGGCCTCTATGACCACTCGGCTTCTACGCCTGCTCGGCTTCAACGCCCATTCGGCTTCCACGCCTGCTCGGCCTCTATGACCACTCGGCTTCTACGTCTATTCGGCTTCTATACGGGTTTGATAACTATTTGGCTTCTATGCCATGGTAACAGACATTTGGCTTCTATGCCAACCTCTTCTACACAATGGATACCTACCTACGTGGCTTCTACGCCGTGATCTTCGTAGCGATTATACATATTTTGTCCCTTAGTTGGACCCGCGTCACACGCTCATTCAAAGGATCATCTATACGCAGGCATTGGTTACTTTAATCGTTGTGTAAAAGGGTGTTGTACTTTCCACTCCTCGGTTTCTACACCAACGGAGTGGTTACTATCACTAAAACTCTATAAATAGAGACCTCTATCAATGAGGAAAAAGGTCAAAAAATTGGTCAAGAAACCAATATCAGATCCAGGGTCGAAAGATTGAAAGGTCAAAAAATTGGTCAAGAAACCAATAGCAGATCCAAGGTCGAACTTCCAAGAAAGATCGAACCAAAGGTCAAGAGAGAGAGAGAGAGAGGGAGAATCCGGAGCTCAGGCAGAGAGTAGGGATCGACGACTTTGGCATCGTGCATCCACCCTCTTTTGCAACCTTCGAAGCTTCTTCCTGTCTTCTACGGCACTTCTTCAATATCGTGTGGTCCAAGGGATAAAGTGATCGACTTCAGATCAGACACCTATAGCAATATTTACCCAGATTAAATAAATTGTACTCCCATATCCTCGTATAGGATCAAATTGTACAAGTTTGTTTGTAAACCAAAGAAGGCGGGTTTCGTATAAACCCCATCCTGAATATATTTTTCATTCTTTCGTTTAATACCACAAACAGCAGTAGCAGTTGCAGCAAGAGGGAGGAACAAGGCAGCAACTGCATTCAGTAGGGTGTGCAAGGGGTTCAATGGACAGCCATCACAGGTAGCAGTATCATCACAGTATCGTGCAGTATTAGTGAATTCAGCATTCAGTTTCAACATGGTTTCAGTGTATCAGCAAGTTGGGTAATTGGGTTTAGATTGGGTTAGATGTTTCAACTATTCAGTTTCAGTCAGTGAGATGGTTTAGTTATTAGATATGGGTAGCTAGTGAGTGTAATGGTTAGTAGTTATGTCTAGTGTTATAGCTAGAAAGATTAGTATATAGTTTTGTATGTAAGCTATAGGTAAGTATCTATAGTATCTATGTAGCTAGTAAGTATTATATATAGTTAGTAAGTATATGTATTGTATTAGTGTGTATATATATATATTTCATAGTTAGTATATAAGTTAGCATGTTAGTTTAGTTATATTAATATAGTTAGTATATTTGGTATTAGCTAAATGAGGTTTTAAATTACCTTAGGATACCAAGGTAATATCAAGGTAGGGGTCGATACTCAAGGTATTGAGTTTGAGTATCGGGATAGGTGTGTGGTAGTGCGATACGCATTGGTGCAAGGCCAATGTATCATATTTTCATTAATTAGCTAAGGTATTATGTGTATTGACTTGTATATATATCTAAATTACTATTTTTATATATTAAAACTTGCGTATCCTGGAATACGGTATTTTGTGTGTCTCATAGTATCTTAGTTTAGCTAGTGTAGTTTAGTTTTATAGTGTATCGACTTAGTATCCTAGAATTAGACTCATACACCCTAGAATTAGTCGGTTTGACTTAGAAATGTCTTTGTGACGTAGAGGTTGACTAGTTTAAACTTAATTTATTTCCAATACCTTGTATTAAAGTACATTTTTGTATACATCCTTAGGCCAACTTTGCATTCTCCGACTTGCTGTTCTCGGGCTCCGTTAGCAACAATACAAGAAAATCAATATCATCATGAAGACAAGTTCTAAGTATTAAGAAAATAAAACCTATCAAGTAATTAAACAAGTTATACTAAGAATCAAAACAAGATCCATGGTTGTTCCTTCGGTTGACAAGATGTAATTGCCTACGGTCAAGTTCGAGCCTAATACTACCAAGGTCACCCACGGCCAAGGCCAAGCTCGGCTGCTGCTCTCTGCTGGGGAAGAAACAAAGAAGGAAAGAGAAAAATGAAAGAAAAAAAATGAAGGTGTCACGCCCCGGTCCCAAATATGTAGGACTAGAAATACGTAACATACCAGGTACACATTCGACCAGACTCTGGTCCGACTCGAATACGTATAAGCTGTATAATAAGGGTAATTATCTAAGAATACTCAAAATATCTATGTCACAATCCACATAAAGAACAAAATATCAAGAATGAACTATATGTGCTAAAGTCGGCCGTCCAGTAACACATAAGCTCGAATATACTAGAGAAATAAATATAAGTCTATAAAAACTAGGCTACATCAGTAGATGAATAAATAACCATAACTTTGGTAGAAATGATATAAGTACCTGGCACCAATGCCCGCATGACAAGCAACACACATCAGCAACTCCAAAGGCTCCATAATCGTCTATGCTGCAAAAATTGGCAGGGGACCAGGTCCTCAGAGGAACGTAATAAGGTACAAGAAAATAATAAGCCAGAAGTAAAGAGTATAATAAAACCATAATCCAGGGTAAACTACTGTACCAACTATGTGACATGCAAATGAGAGTACGGTATCGTACCCCGGGCTAGTACTCACGAAAGATCTCAAGGGACACTTCCTTAATCTAATAGTACACAGAAGGAAGCTGTATATATATATATATATATATATATATATATATATATATATATATATATATATATATATATATATATATATATATATATATATAATACCTTAGATTTCGCAGAGGAAACCTATAGCCTAATACATAATAAATAGTAATAAGTAAAATATGCCCAGAGCACGATAAAGACTCTCCCCACCCAATGTAACCTCATGTCTCAATCAGGACACGCAATCTCATGACCTCTAACTATCAGCACAAGTCTTAGTCACTATGTATTACTATAATTATCCCTATATCATGCATCTTGTAGTCCTATCCAGAGTCCAAGTACCACGAACAAGTCAAGAAAGACTGTCACATGAATATCGTGTCCAGTGTCCTATGGTTGGATGTGCAAATAATGTTTGCACTAACATAGGTTCATAAATATAACTCTCTGACTACGTTACTCGACTCCGTAGAGGATATCGGTACCCAAATCTTGTTCGGACACAAAGTATCGTATAACATCCCTAGGCTCAACAAGTACATCAACCAAGCCAAACAAATATAATGTTCAATACATAAATAATATCAAATAAATAATTTAGAACTGTAAACATCTTGGGAAGGTACACTTGCTTGGGTCCGCAGTATGTAGTTACAAAGTTGGTCCCGCGTCCACTCCTTCGGAATTCAATTGACCTAAACACCAATTAAATGCTTAAGGGTCTAATCATAAATTATTGTAATTATAAATAAATTTTATAATTTATTCGATGCCCTGCATAATCAATCCGTTATTATTTCTAACAACTTTGCTTACTTTTACAGGGTATCGGGACCTAGTTTCTTGGTTTTTGACTTCCAAAATTTAAGTTTAAGTCTCCAATTAAATGACATGAACATAAATCATAATAAATTATAATCTTAATTTAAATATAATTTATATTTATTTTAATAATTAATTCCCAGATTTGACAAAATAATATATTTCAAGATTATGACTACTTTAGGTTGACTAGTTTTGTCCGAAACTTGTTCATGATATTGCCAGTCCTTTAGTAGGATTTATATTTATAAAAAATTATTTTATATTATATTATATTATATTCTGATTTAATCTCATAAATTATTTACCTCTTTATTCCATCCAAATCATCCTCTATTTACTAGCAAAATAATGCCACAAAATTGCCCAAAAATTTAGGCTAGTGGCTCTTAATTATAGGGTTCAGATTTGACATTAAAATAACAAAAAATAATTTTAATATACATAATTTCTAGCAAATAATCACCTATTAATTCAGTTTTAAAATTTAAAACGATTCCCTCAAGTAATCACATTAAAAGTCTCAAACTAGTTCTACCGACAAGCAAATTATCACCAACCTATCATGAAAATTTTATATTTTCTAATATGAGAATAATATAGCAAAATATGGGTTCTAAATAAATAATTTTATATAACCTAAAAGGATCATACCATGGGATTTGAGAAAGAAAGATTAAAGATTTACCGAAAACTTTTAGAAGATTAGATGATGGTGCTTCTTCTTGTCCAAGAAATACTTCTCCTTGCTTGTGTTTGGCTTGCTACTCCCTTCTTGATGGGTTATTGATGATGATAATGGGTTCTTGATATATTTTTGGGGAAGATGGGGTTCTTCTTGGCGGTTTAATGTTGTTTGGATGGAGAGATGGTAAAAAATAAGTATTTTATGATATAGAAGTTGATGAGGGAGTTGTGTGGGGGTGAAAGGAGTGAGAGGAGATGCTTTGTACAGTTTAAAGGAGGGAGAAGAGAGGGTGGTCGGCTGCTAGGAGGGGGAGAAATAATTATATTAGATTTTAGGGTTAGGGTTTGGTGATAAGTTGATATATATATGAGCTTTTTAAATAGATTTAAACATAGCAGGGGGTTTCCTAGTGCTAATAGGGTTCGGGCACAAGGGTGGATTCTCTTGGCCGAATATGAGAGGGGGTTTGGTTGTTATGGTTGTGATTGGATAAGGTTTGGTTGTTGGGTTGGTTAGAAAATTGTTTAGGTAGTTATTTACCAACTAGGATGACACCTATACCACTTTCTATAAATAGAACTCTCATAAATAGAAACAAATTAATTTAAATATAATATAATATAATATATATATATATATATATATATATATATATATATATATATATATATATATATATATATATATATATATATATATATATATATATATATATATATATATGGGGATATTTGGATGCACTACATGCCTACATGTGTTTGGGTTGGGTTGGGTTGGGTTCAAGTTCTAGTCAAAATAAGACAATTTTACGGTAACACCCATGGCCATTTTACGGTAACCGTGGTTCTAAATGGTTGTCAATATTTTTAAAGCATGGGGGACATCAAAATAATACAACACCCATGGCCCAATTATACTAGATATTATCAAGATTAGTAATATAAATTTTGTTGAAAGAAAAAAAAGTCGGGCGTTGCTCAAATATCAAAGCCATGGCAAAGTGTCATATATATTAAAAAAGAATTTTAGAAATTAATTCTTTAAATCTATCTAATTAAACAAAATAATAAAAATAATTATAAATTACCAAATTATCCCTATTCCAAAATGAGGGGGCTTACAGAAGGAAAGAGAATGTGATTGCTTATATAACCAAGGGATTGATTGTAGGCCATTGAATCATAATCCATGCCTCTCCTCCGGGTTCATCACAGCCACCCACCAAGAAAACCAAGGGACCAACGGTCCAAAGCATGCAACTTAGAAAAACTTACAAAAATAACATAAATAATGCATGAATGGCATAAAGCATGATATAAGAAATTAAATAATAAGCATGATATATTTGTATAATACATGTCACGACCCGCACCCGATGTAAGGATAAGAGTACATGGGTACGTCCAGCCTACACCGCAACATCGGCGATAGAATGTTGTTTAGGTCAACAATGATATCTAAATATCTCACACAATATATATATTGTACCTGTCAATGATATCTCAACTCCAGATGAAGGAACAATATGATATATGATAAATGCTAACCAATACTCAATCACAATATCAAACTAAGGAAGATAAAAGCACGATATGGGATAGAAGGGAGAAATAATGAGTCACAATACATCACAAGTTCAAATTCACAAGTCTAGGCACAACACGACTACCAAATACTATATACATGTCATAAGTCTAATAATGAGACTAATACAATGTCCAAAATAAATGTTTAAGCCTCCTCGGTCACTGGCACTAAGTCCTCCTACTATAGGGGAGTACCCTCTAGTGGCTCACCGTCCTGTGACTCATAATAAGTGGAAAATAGCTCCTCTAGCCAATCATCTGAAAAATATATCAAATCAAGATTTGAGCGAAGTAAAAAACTCTACAAGCAGTTCTAAATACATGGTAGAGAATATATGATAAGCAATAGAAAAGAATAAAAGATGCACAAGTAACTAATAAATAAAAATATAGCTAGAGCAACAGATAAATATAATATGAACTGGAAAGATAAATACAAGCAATATAAAATAAACTGCAAGTAAGAGAAACTAGATTACTAACTAAGTGCCTTAGAGCACAAGTTCGTTATATGATCGGCTTAGGTTGCAAACGAGTAAACTAAGGTAACTCAATTATACATGAAGTGTATAATCGACATACACATGAGTAAGATAGAGCTTGATCACATAACCAACTTTTACTTTCCCTCCCCAACCAATACTCATGGATCCGATCATGACACGTTACGCACACAAATATAATATAATCACACTAGAACACGAAATAGTGGATGCATATGAAGCACATAAAAATAATACCCGATGCACACGATGAAATACATATATAAGGAGTACCCGCTGAACACGGTAGGTATAACATCTTCTGACATGATTCATATAGTACCAGTCCGTGTAATAATGTATCGGAGTCAAATATAAAGTTCTAGAATAAGTAATATATAAACTATCATGAAATAAAAACTAACAGAGAGATGTACTCGCCTCTGGTCCAGAGCAAAAGAGGTAACTCGGTGTCCGAGCTGGTGTCACACAATCCTACATAGGAATATTATGTCATTTGAGTGTAATGAGATGATAAATATGCTAAAATATGCTTTCTTGGTCATTTCTAGGTTGTACTAGCCTATGCCTGAGTTTTGAGGTTCATACCTACATGATACAAGTCATACGAGCTACTTTTAGGTTGTATGAGTCCATACCTTACCTATCTAGGCTATACTACCACTACACCAAAAAGGCCTTTTTGGATTGGAAGAAGTCTGTTCCAAAAAAAAATTGGAACACCTCTATTCTGTGCCTATTTTTGGGCTGTCAAAATTCTAGGAACGGAAAAACAGTGTTCCAAGGGATGGTAATTGGAACGCTTTATATGCGTGCCAGTATTAGAACACCAAAAAAGTGTTCCTAATAAAGTGTTTTAGATAAATTTTTATATTATTTACTGGAACGGTTTATATGCGTGCCAGTGTTGGAACACCAATAAAACATTCATAACAAAATATTTCAGATTAATTTTTGCGTCAGGATTGTAAAGATAGAAAATTGTTCCTATTTGGATAATATTAATATGGACACATTTTATTTAATTGTCCAAATTATTTGAAATTTTAAACTGCTTGTAGTTTGAATTAATATATAGATGAATATTTGTAATCCTCTTGACATTTATAAAGGAAAACTCATTATAATATAAATGAAATAAAATGAAAATCCATAACATAAGTACATGCACAAAAGATAAAGGTAACACTGACTAATAAATTTAAAATGTTTTACATAAACATTGTAATATTTAATATAACTTTAATAAACTAACTATCATGCTACAAAAATGACTGAGAGAAGTGAAAATTATTTGAGCAACAATCTTCTCCTCGTTCTTTTGCTTCCTCATAGCTATTCCCTTCCTTTTACTATTGCTTCAAGCTTTGTGACCTCTCTTATTGTTGTGATGGCCATCGGGGGTCTGCAAAATCGAAAAGTCACAAAAACATTTAGTATACAAAAAAGGGGAAACATTAAAATAAAGCAATAACAAATATATAATTAATAATTATAAAACCAAGTACAAAGATGAATCATACAAAATTGCTTCAAGCTTTGTGACCTCTCTTATTGTTGTGATGGTCATCGAGGGTCTGCAAAGTCAAAAAGTCACAAAAACATTTAGTATACAAAAAAGGGGAAACAATAAAAGAAAGGAATAACAAATATATAATTAATAATTATCGAAACCAATTACAAAGATGAATCATACAAAACTTGAATACTTAATAAAACCCAATTCTGCAATCTGTAATCTCCAAAAGGAAAGAACTTTCTTATCAACCCAATAATTTTTTTACAAATTTGAATATATAAAAGTATATACTTGAATACTTAAGAAAAGTATAAATATTCATACATGCCCAAGTAAATTTATATTGTTTGGTTTCATAATTAATACAAAATTAGGCATTTATTGTGCTTAGTGTGCGTTAATGATACAAAACCATTTTCTCCACTGGAAAGAAGTTACAATGCAAGTGACGTACTAGAAAATTGATAAAGAAAGTTCACAACTAAAAATATTCTGCAGATAACCATGCCAAATACTTACGTTATTCCAGTCCAACCGTGTCAAGAACTTCCTTCCAGTCCAACCGTGTCAGGAACTTCCTTCCAGTCCAACCGTGTCAGGAACTTCCCTTAGAAAGGCTTTCAATCTATCTTTGAATTCCCTCCAATATTTTACACCAACAATGAGTGCACCCATGTCAAGCGAAATCAACTCTACAAAAGTAGATCCCGAGTATTGAAACTATAATGAATAAAAGGACTCCAATAATTCACCTTTGAAAGAATCTTATAGAGCTTGATGTTATCTTTAGCATTTGAGCAATATGAAAAAAATTCATTTCTCCAAAAAATGGAGAATTTTCATATGGTGAAAAACTACCAAAGATTGTACATATACTTGGTCAGAAACACCATATCAAGACTATCATGACAACAGAAATAGTGCAACAGGTTACAAAGAGTAAAGCAACCATTTATCACCATCCGAATTTGTATTGTACGTCACTACACATAAATACCCTTATATATTATATAGGTCAATATCTTGTTTCCCATTTCCATAAGTCCTTCCTGCATATATATTAACCAATCAAATTGCAGGAAGTCCCTGAAATATAGAAACACCATACATGACTAAAGAAAGAATGTGCCAAAGTCAAAAATAAGGGGAAAAAGGGGTTTTTTTTGTGAATCCTTACATTTTTCTTGAGCATCTTCGAATAGTCCATCTTCAAAATAAGTATATGATAGCAAATCTTTATTGATTACTGATTTTGAAATCAAATAAAAATAGAAATCCTCTACTCGCGCAATATCTCTTATAGGTAAAAAAATCTCTAATAACCTACATTATACTTATTATCAGTGTTTTGTATGGAATATTCACTCTTTTGTTCTCTCAGAAAGTACGACAATTTTATACAATTGTCAGTTTCTTTGAACAAAACAAAAAGTAGTAGAAAATGATAGATATGATATGTAGCAGCTCAAATATGAAAAATGTTTCAAGCAATTATAAAATATACACACAAATAAGACCATGAGAAATTCTATACTAACATAGTAATTCTCCAGAATCTGGCAGAACATGGCTTTATGTGAAGTATGTGTATGAGTGTTACTGTTAACACTAAAAAACATGCCAATCATACCCAACTTGTATCTTAGGAGTTGGAGTTGTATTGAGCCTTGTGGAGTTGTACCAATGCCTTTTCTCGAGTGTTGGGATTGTATCCAGTACATATCCAGGTGTATCCGAGCAATATGACTACCAGATTCTTATCCAGTAAGGTAGTGGAAAGAATTATTAGAAAATAGAACCACAAAAGGGAATAAAAATAGACTTCAATTTTGATAATTGTTAGAGATTTTTCTCATATGAAGTGTCCAGTTGCAAGCTTAATATACCAAAGTATCATATTAGGGTAATACAATTAGCAGACGAACTACACAGCTATAACTGATATACGTCAAGATACAAGTTCTTATATGTACTAGAGTGTTAGGAGAATGTTTTTTCCTTCTAACTCTATCCTTAAACCATTACAAAATATGCTTATATGATGGAGATGAATAAAGAACTATATCAATTAAATATATTCATCAGAATGGTAATGTCTTGTTAATATATTTGGTGTGAAGTCTGATACAAGAATGCAACTCTAAACAGGAACTCATTCTTTGATTCTAGGATACTGCCTGTACAGAAGCAGACCCATCATTAGAAAGCTGGACAAAGAAAAAACTACAATTGTTGCACTAGAGAAAATATCAGCACTCTGATCCTGAAACCAACTTCGAGGTATCACTAAAAAGATAAGCTTAAGATTACATATTATGAATAAAAGAATACAGAAAAATCGATGATATTGTTATTAAGTTCTCAAACTCATTACACTAGTCCTGTCATCAATATTCAAAATACAAAAGACACGAATCTAAATAACCTCATCTCCGAGACTAGTAATATTTAGCTGGAGTTTATGACTGCCTATATTTCCCTTTAAAGTATCTGAAAGACCTGAAAAATATCATGTGTTAGCCCTGCCATTTAGTATTATAATCTATAACTGAAAACTGAGAAAACTGAAAGACCGTCTTTACAGCACCCAAATGTTTATGACATGGTTATAAAAATAACAGACAACCTTAAAAATTAACATGGACGAGGATACTAACTTTACAGAATATTTAGTGTAAAAACATTTTAGGCATTAGGCATCTAGTAGACAAATGCCTAGGGGTCTAGCCAATGATAGAAAACCTACATAAAAATACCTTACAGTATAGGTGCTTTCCAGATGGTTTAAACTAGGCTCACAACCTTTTGCTCAAAGCTGCAGCACATCCATTAATTAGAAAAATGATAAACAAGAGAAGTGATCAAATGTCAAATATAGGTGCTTTCTAGATTGGACAAAAGATAAGAATAGCAACAACTGAATTTCATTCAACTATAGATCAAATCTAATAAAAAGAGCAAGTCCAACTTTCATTGATGCTAGACATAGTCACATAGTTAAAACTCACAATACCTGCATATGCAGAATTATGTACAAGCAACTGAGAGAGAATTGAAAACAAACATTGATTGATAAGTCAGGTAAAAGAAAACAAACACTCACTCACTTGATATCAGCATAATTTTATTCATTGCTACCTCTCGCGATGAATGTTGCAGTAGTAGAAATAAATTTTACAAAGAATTTATCTACAACAATAAAAGCATCGAAAAAACTTAGCTACCATAATCATGGTTTTATCGTGCTCCCATGGCCCCTACAGTTTCATATTTAAGTTAATAAGGATCCTGACCTAAGGTTATATCAGTCAAGTAAATGCTCTACTATCTGAACATATATAAATTCATGTGATGGGAAGTAGGCAAGTCGAAGAAAGAACTATTATGTGCAGAGATTGGATATCTTACATTTCCACCTACAATAAAAGAAATCACATTCATCTTATTGAATGCAAATGAACAATCATATTAATTTTGTAAGCTATGCCGACAGAGATTAAAAAAATCATAAAACAAAAATGTCAAATGTCATTTTCACACCAAATGTATTTGGATAGAACATTTTGCTTACCAACAATAGACTACTTAACCTTGGGTGCGTAAAGAAGTAAATATGGACAACGTAGTAGTATGTGTTTCGGATAAAATAAACGAAAGTAAAAATACGAGAAACGACAAGGTTCTTTATTTTAAAGAAAACCCCGCTCTTCTTCGTCGGTGTTTACAAACAAGATTGTACAATTTTGATCCTATACGAGGAATGTCGAAGTACAATTTATTTAATCTGGATAAATATTGCTATAGGTGCCTGATCTGCAGTCGATTACTTTAGCCCTTGGACCACACGATGATGAAGAAGTGCCGTAGAAGACAGAAAGCAGCTTCGAAGGTTGCGAAAGAGGGTGGATGTCCGATGCCAAAGTCGTTGATCCCTTCTCTTTGCCTGAGCTCTGGATTCTTCTCTCTCTCTCTCTCTCTCTCTCTCTCTCTCTCTCTCTCTTTCGACCGTTTTCTCTCCTCCTTCTTTCCTCCCAATTGTCGACCTTGGATCTGATACTGGATTCCTTGACCAATTTTCGATCGTTCGACCTTCAATCTTTCGACCAGTTTCCTCCCCCCGTTCCTCTGTTGATAGAGGTCTCTATTTATAGAGTTTTTAGTGACAGTGACCACACAGTCGGCGTAAAAACCGAGTAGTGGAAAGTACAGCACCCTTTTACACGACGGTTTAAAATAACCAATGCCTGCGTATAGATGACCTTTTGAGTGAGCATGTGACGCGTGTCCAACTAAGGGACAAACGCGTATATCTGCTACGAAGATCACGACATAGAAGCCACGTAGGTAGTTATCTCTTGTGTAGAAAAGGTTGGCGTAGAAGCCAATGACTGTCACCATAGCGTAGAAGCCAAGTAGGCATAAAAGCCGAGTAGGCATAGAAGCCGAGTAGGCGTAGAAGCCAAGTAGGCATAGAAGCCGAGTAGGCGTAGAAGCCGAGTGGTCATAGAGGCCGAGCAGGCGTAGAAGCCGAGTGGGCATAAAAGCCGAGCAAGCATAGAAGCCGAGTGGTCATAGAGGCCGAGTGGGCATAGAAGCCGAGCAGGTGTAGAAGCCGAGATGATGTGGATGTTTTAGCCGGAATAACGGCTCTTGGAGATATAATCAAATCTCTTGCATTAAATGCAGAGATCTGCCCCCATCATGCGCATTAAATGCAGAGGCTTGTCTTTAAGATTTGCCATCATTCTGCGCATTAAATGCAGATACGCGCCTCAAATTCTGTACGAAGAGTAACTGCTGATGTGGCGGTCTGTTGGCCTTCTGCGGAGCGTAAGAAGCTCACGTCTGCCAATGTAAAACTGGGCAGTGTATCCCTTGTATGCGTAAGAGCAGTTTACGCAAGGGGAATGTCACTAGATGACGGTTTGGTGACATTTAATCAAATCTCCTGTATTAAATGTACCATTATCCTGCGTATTAAATGCAGAGGCGTGTTTTGAAGGCCTGCCACTCTTATGTGCATAAAATACAGAGACGTGCCTTGGGCATCTGTCAGTATTTGGCGTATTAAATGCAGAGACATGCCTTAAGAACCTGTCACCGCTCTGCGCATTAAATGCAGAGACGTGCCTCGAGCCCTGTACGAAGAGCAGCTTTTGACGTGGCAGGCTGTTTGTCTTCTGCGAAGCGTAAACAGCTCACATCTGCCTGTGTAAAACTAGGCGGCGTATTCCTTTGTATGCGTAGAAGCGGTCTACGCTAAGGAAATGGCAGTAAATGACAGCCTGGGTTGCAGTGCCGCACCATCATTATAGCCGTCGCTTGGGTCATCGTGCAGTACTCTTTGTCAAGAGTCCAGACGTCAGGTTCATTGCATGATCTGACAGGTTCATTTCGAAGAATACGAAGCGTTCCTCGTACACTTCAATGTTGCATTGAAAGCGAATGAGTTTTATGCCATAAAGGCGATGTAGCACCCTTTTTATGCCGAAGCAGCCTGTATATACTGTATTACGCGGATGGTCCTTGCCCACTTTTTATGCTGTGCTTAACGGAAAAGCTCTGTTGCACGTTTGATGGCTCTAAGGTCCTCTATTTACGCTGTCCTGCATTAACATGCCGCGTAGAACTATCCGACGTATTTTTCATGCTTCTACAAGACCCCCTTCAAAGCTTTTAAATTCCTTGTAATTTGAAACGCTTTGAATGAAGCATGAACCGTTCCTCGGAATTTGAAATGCTCTGAATGGAGCCTGAAACGGTCAAGTCTGACACGTTCTTTCAAGGCTGACTTTATGGCAGAGTTATTGGGGATCGGTGTGATCTCTTTCGCCTATTAAAAGGCTGAGGAGTTAGCCTGTTCTTCCCACATTTCCTTCACCACACAGAGATGATGGCCGAAGTTCGTTTGGTCGACTTGAGGAAGAAGGAGACCATGTTTTTCCAGCATGTAAGGAGCCGAAAAAGACGGCGTCTTCGAACAAATATTCTCTGCAATGATGGATCATGGAAGGATATCATAGCCTCCTTTGCTCGGGATAATCAGCAACTTTGTATGGTGGTTCTTCGGGAGAGAGGAAGGGTTGCAAGCGGTACCTTCTCCCGTTACCTGCGGACGAGAGCGGGCAAACTGGCTGCTGTCCGAGATTGAGTTGGGTAAAATATCTCAACTCAATCTGTCACGACGCTGGATGCAGGAAAGCATATTTATCCTGCTTCCTCGTATTGGAGGATGGGTCTAGGCCCAGTTTTGTATCCTTCCGCCGTTGATCATATGTCAGTCGGTTTGCGGTCACCGACTGATTGCTGGAGAAGATGGATGAAGAATTTCGCCCATGCGAGAACCTGGCAGAACAGATTCTGGGCGCAATCTTTAAATAAAAATGAGAAACCCTTTGTAGACGGGGTTTCCCTCATATGTAACCACAAAAATGGAGAAAAACTCTTGTAGACTGGATTTCCCTCATATGTAATCATGATTTTAATAAGATCGTCTTCTTCTTTGCATATGATCATCTTGCCATACTTTGCTGTGAAGTCTGAATATGTGTAGCTTCGACACGTCTGATACTTTTCGCCGACTCTGTATAGAAAGAGTGCTAGGTCCTGTCCTGTCTTTTACGCATAACTAAGGAAGCGCAGAAAGCCGCTTTAGCAGTCGAGTGTTCGAACTGTCCTGCTGTTAGGAATGAGGAACCGCATAGAATTCTGAACTGTTTTTACTTCTGATAAACAGAATTTTTGTTCAGACCGTCATCTTCAAGAATGATTTCTCGAAAATCCCTTGGAACAGGGCGAGAACTGGTTGTTAAAAACTGAGTCGCCATCTTGAACTTTTAGACGAAATATTCAGACTATATTCTGGATGAACTTCGAATCGACCCATGAAGAAGAGTAACTTTCAATGTTTGAACTCTGTATGCCTTGGGTACTTGGGATATTTTGAGGTCAAGGAGGAGTATCTTTTGTGTGAACTCCTGTAATTGACCGCCTTGAGAATTGTTCAGATGTACTATACTGGCCTGCGCATTTTTCAGATATGCGGAAAGTCGTAGAGCATGAAATCATAAGTTTGTTGCCTCTGAGCGTAAAAAGCCACCGAGCGTGAGATCATAGATTCGTAGCTGCTGAGCGTGAAGTCGTAGGTTCGTAGCCTCTCGAGCGTAAAAGCTACCGAGCATGAGAGCATCCGGGCGTAAAACCATAGACTTGTAGCATGTGAGCGTAGAACCGTAGATCTGTAGTCGTTGAGCGTAGAAAGCTCCTCAACGAAAAAACTGTAGATTTGTAGCTTCTAAAAAGAAAATCTTCCGAGCGTGAAGTCGTGGATCTGTTGCCTCTGAGCGTAAAAAGCCACCGAGCGTGAGATCGTAGATTCGTAGCTGCTGAGCATGAAGTCGTAGGTTCGTAGCCTCTCAAACGTAAAAGCTACCGAGCATGAGAGCATCCGGGCATAAAACCATAGACTAGTAGCCTGTGAGCGTAAAACCGTAGATCCGTAGCTGTCGAGCGTAGAAAGCTCCTTAGCATAAAAACCGCGAATCTTCTTCGCACGAAAACTTTTCGAATTCTCTGGCTGTCCGCCTTCTCTGAGTAATATGCTGTCGTAGTCCCAATCATAACCAAATATTAAATGTGAGATTTGGTTCGGGATTCGAGGAGTCCATCCGAATTCTATATATACCCCAAGTTTCTGAGAGAAAAACTTTTCATCCGTCTTCTGCGAAAGAAAGCTTTTGTCTGTTCGAGTTCTTCTTCCTTTCTTCTCCGAGTCTTCAAAGTCTCCAGTAATGGCCTCGAAACAAGTCTCCTTCTCTAAGGGAAAGAAGGATGCTTCTTCTTCTCGTTCTTCTGCTCAACGGGGGTGACTTTCGTCGGTCACGGCGAGCTTCATTCTGAAAGAAGTATCCCGCCGACTAGCAGTGCACCCGGCCTTCAAGGTAGAGATTTTGGGACGAAAAAGAACGACTAAAAATCCTTCGCACACGTTGTACGTGAACGCGCTAGGTCATCTTCTGTGCTGATAGCCTCTTCGAAGAAGATGATGCACAGAGATGTTTCATCTTTTACGCCCACATTTCTAATGTGTCAGCGCAAAAACTCTAAATTTTTGCAGTCTGGCGTAAAAGTTTTGACTGTCGAAAGTTGGCGTATACTATATAATTTGAGTGTCACGCAGGGATGGAAGTTCCTGCGTAATAACTCAAATTCTGGCGTATACTGTCAGTCTTAATTTTTATGCCTTGGAATGGGATTCCAGCATAATGATCAAGTTTTTACAATCTTGGTGTAAAGCACAGACTGTTGATTTTTTTGCATATGCTGCAAGATTATAGAAACTGACTTATCTTTCTTGTATTTTGCAGTTAACTTGCATACGTCTCCGCTAGCCGATGTGATGGGCTCTGCCGCCGGGATGCTGCACTCCAACTATCTGGAGGATCTGTCGCACATGACATTTCCTATCTCCGGGCCCCAATATCCTGAAGGAAGGGAAATTTTGATATCGGCTCAGGGCGAGCGAACGCTGCTGAACATGATCAACGGAGAGCCCCTGACGTACATAGATGGGGACCAATACATAAAGTCGGCTTTTCTCTTCGGGGACATGATTGACAAGCAGTCTCAGACGAAACCCAAGAAAGAACTCTGGGTTTTTCCTGCCGGGAGCTTGGTTTTGTATTTGCCCAAGATGCCGAGAGACTATCCCATCTCGGCATTCTTCCATGCTACACATCCCAGGAGGATATCGTGGACGCTGACTCCTGATCTTCACGGCAGGCCGGGGAAGATATTTCATCTGAAAGGAGCTGACCAGGGGTCATTTGTCAGCCGTCCTACCGACAATGTGACGATGTTCAGGGGACTGTACCCGGGCAGTGTCCCGAGCGAAGACAATTTAGTGATCCAGCCCGTCCAATTACCGACTTTCTGTAATGATTTCGCGGGGGAGTATACCCTAAGGTGAACCCTCGGACAGGCGGGTGGATCACCCCCATAAATCTTCGATGGGCTCGCTTAGCTGATTGGGCCCTGAAGCATTTTCAGATCGAGCTGGAGAGCATTGGTCTGGTTGCAGCTGTGAGTGCCACCAGCATTGGGTTGCCTCTCAACCCCAACCTGTTTCTGGCATTAATGGAGCGATATATCTCGCTCACCGGAACTTTTGCCACTCCACTGGGGGAGTTGGGATTGGCCCTCTACGATATGGCAGAGATCTCGAGACTGCCGATGGGGGATACTCCATATGAAGAGTATGTTCCCATGAACCGGGAGTTGGGGGATTCAGACCCTCGGGTAGTGGAAGTGTACCAGGAGCTGATGTGCCACTACCTCGCTTGCACTGCTTTTTATGACGAGCCTTCAGATTTAGGTCACGTCAGTAAATGGACGTCCTACCTCTTCTTTCACCGGTCCAGGACCGCTAAGCCGGAGAAGGTATTAGAAGGCAAGGATCTGCCTTTGAATCCTCTGAGCGTGCTTAATGCTCAGGTAGTTGACGATCTCATGGAAGATGCTGGGGCTCCGGACTTGATCCTCAACGAAGGGATAGGAAAGTATCCCATAGGCACTAAGGCCTATAGTTATTTGAGGCGTTGCCGCAGGCCTCTGTCCAGGGAAGCTCAACTGGCTGGCTTCCTCTCCATATGGCTGCACTGACTAGTGGTACCCGGCATTGCATCTGCGGACCGCATTCACCGCAACACGCTATGGCCGGCAGTGCGTCTGGTGTTCGGGGCAAGGCTGGGCTTGCTCCCTGCCATGGTGTGCCGCATTCAAGCTGGCCTGAGGGCCATGATTGACGGCCTGCTCGCCGATGAAACTCGGCGTGATAGCTTTCCCAGGGTAGAATTACCATACCTGTATCTGATGGGATGGTTAATTCTTCATAACCCCAGGGTTATGTCTCCCGTCTCTGGCAGTAGTTCGGGGGCTAGTTTCTTGTTGAACTACCAGAAATCCTCCTGGAATGTGGCCACAGTTATAAACTGTCGGTGGGCGCTGAATCTTAGTCACAGCTGGAAGCTCTTCTGCACTGTTCTCCCTGTACATCTCAATCAGCAGGGGATCAGACTTCAGGATGTAGGCAACGGGAAGAACGTTCTTTCTCCCGAGTCTTTTAATTGGTTGGTCTGCATTAGACCTTCCTACCTACTATACCGGAGTGAAGATCATTGCTTCTTTGAGCCCTACCTGCCTAGTAGGTTTGCCAGGCAATTCGGGTACGACCAGTTTCAGGTCCAGGGGTGGACTCATTGATGGAGCCAGAGGATGGCGATATTTTATCATGGGTTGCACTGAGGCAACTTTTATCGTGCCCGTTATTTCACTCTCCACAGAGCTGCGCATTCTCCACTCGTATGCCCAGTTCTATGTGGCAACCAACACCTTCTATCGCGATTTTGATATACATAAAAGTTTTAGGGTGCCTTCTTCCAAGTCTGGGGGAAGAGTCGAAGTCCCCTCAGTTTTTTCTAACGAGGGTGAGGAGTCCGTCAATCCAGATGAGCCTTTGTTGGCGGTATCGAGGGGTGAAGTACCTCTGCCTGCAGGGCCTTTGGTGATCTCTGGGAAGCGAAGGGCTCCTACTCCGAAGGAGACTTCCCCTCGCAAGAGGAAGAAGAAGACGGTTACTCGTCCTCTCCGGATTCCTGGTATTGAGGCTCCTAGAAATGAGCCTACATCTCCCCATGTCGGGGATGATTCTTTGATTGGAGGTTCCTCGACTTTTAGAGAGGGAACCTCGACAGTCCCGGCTGGCGGTGCCGAAGAATTCCTGCTGGAGGCTGCTGTCACTGCTACCGCTTCAGGTAGTGGAACGAGATCGCCTTCGGGGCCGAGCCGAATGAGGATATCTTTACCCAGGTCAGCATCGGGAGAGACCCATGCCGTGTCTGTCGGTGCATCTAGCGAGATTCCAGCCAATGAACCTCGGTTGGAATTTGACGAGGACCTGGAAGAGCATTCGTCGATATTCGAAAGAGCACCCCCTTCTCCAGGTATGACAGCTTGCTGTTTGTGGTATTAAACGAAAGGAATGAAATTGTATTTCAATGACGGGGTTTATGCGAAACCCGCGCCCTTCTGTTTACAAACAAACTTGTACAATGTAATCCTATACGAGGATATGGGAGTACAATTTATTTAATCTGGGTATAAATTGCTATAGGTGTCTGATCTGCGGTCGATCACTTTAGCCCTTGGACCACACGATGTTGAAGAAGTGCCGTGGAAGACAGGTAGCAGCTTCGAAGGTTGCAGAAGAGGTTGGACGCACGAGGCCAAGGTCGTCGATCCCTGCTCTTTGCCTGCTCTCCGGGCTCTCTCTCTCTCTCTCCCTCTCTCTTTCTCTCTCTCTCTCTCTCCTTGGACGGTAATTTTCTCCTGGATGATAATTCTTTTTCCGCCCCCTTTTTCCCCATTGATAGGGGTCTCTATTTATAGAGTTTTGGTGACAGTGACCACTCCGTCGGTGTAAAAACCGAGGAGTGGGAAGTACAACACCCTTTTACACAACGGTTAAAGTAACCAATGCCTGCGTATGGATGATCTTTTGAATGAGCGTATGACGCGGGTCCAACTAAGGGAACACAACGCGTACTATTGCTACGAAGATCACGGCGTAAGAGCCACGCAGGTAGGTATCCCGTGTGTAGAAACGGTTGGCATAGAAGCCAAATGACTGTCACCCTGGCACAGAGGCCAGATAGGCATAGAAGCCGAAATAGGCGTAGAAGCCGGATAGGCGTAGAAGCCGGAGAGGCGTTGAAGTCGGAGAGGCGTTGAAAGCCGGATAGGCGTTGAAGCCGGAGAGGCGTTGAAGCCGGAGGGGCGTTGAGAGCCGAAGAGGCGCTGAAGCCGGAGAGGCGTTTGAGAGCCGAAGAGGCGTTGAGAGCCGAAGAGGCGTTGAGAGCCGAAGGGGCGCAGGTCTTGAATGGGCGTAGAAGCCGCTGCGTACCGTGCCCGAGTGCTGACGTGGACGTCTTAGCCGGAATCACGGCTTTCAAAGATGTAATCAAATCTTCTACAGAGATTTGCCATCATCTTGTGCATTAAATACGAAGACGTGTTTCGAAGGTCTGCAGCCCTTCTGTGCATCCGTTTGCAGAGACATGCTTTGACTGAACCTGTCACCGCTCCGTGCAATTAGACGTAGAGACGTGCCTCGAGCCCCGTACGATGTGCAGCTTTTGACGTGGCAGGCAGTTTGTCTACTGCGGAGCGTAAACCGGCTTATGCCTGCCTGTGTAAAACAATACAGCGTATCCCTCTGTGCGCAAAAGAGCGGTTTATGCTGAGGGGACGTTAGTAAACGACGGTTCGGTGGTATCTTAACCCAATCCTCTGCATTAAATGCAGAGATCCGCCATCATACTGTGGTGTGCGTCCCGAGGGGTCTGTGCCTGTTTTCAGCCGTCGTCTGGGTCGCCGTACAGCACTTTTTTGTCAGGAGTCAGAGGCCAGGTTCACTGCGTGACTTGACAGGTTCATTTCGGGGAAGACGAAGCGTTCCTCGTACGCTATTTTAACGCTGCTTTGAGAGCGGCTGAGTTTTTACGCCCTGGAGGCGATGGGGGGGTCCCGTCTACGCCGAAGCGGTTTTGGACGCGCTGCACCCTTGAGCTCTTACGCCTGATGGCACTGAAGGCCTTTGCTTGCGCTGCTCTGTATCAATATGCCGCGTAGCTTTTGCCAGCGTATTTTTTATGCTTCTATAAGACCCCCTTCAAAGCTTTTAAATTCCTTGGAATTTGAAACGCTTTGAATGAAGCATGAATGGCCCCTCGTGACTCGAAACGTTTCTGAATGGAGCGTTGAAACGGTCGGTGCGGCCTTTATGGCGGATTTATTAGGACCGTCGCGGAGTGCGAAATCCTCAGCCTGTAGCGTCTGGGCGTAAAACACCGTTGAGCGGGAAGTCGTAGACTTGTGGTTCCTGAGCGTGAAGTCGTAGGTTTGTCGCCTCTCGAGCATAAAAGCTACCGAGCACAAAGGCATCCGGGCGAGAAAAACCATAGACTTATAGCTGCTTGAACGTAAAAGCCGTAGAATCGTTGCTGTTGAGTGTAGAAAGCTCCTTTAGCGTAGGACTTGTGGATCTGTAGCTCCTGAAAAGAGAATTTCTTCGAGCGTGAAGTTCTGCGGATCTGTTGCTTCTGAGCGTAAACTGAGCGCCACCGAGCGTGAGATCATCGATTTGGTATCTGCTGAGCGTAAAGCCGTAGGTTTGTCACCTCTCGAGCGTAAAAGCTACCGAGCACAAAGGCATCCGGACGAGAAAAACCATAGACTTGTAGCTTGCGAGCGTAAAATCGTAGATCTGTTGCTGTCGAGCGTAGAAAGCTCCTTTAGCGTAGAACTGCTGAACTGTCTTGCGCGAAGAATTTTTCGAATTCGCTGACTGTCCGTCTTTTGAGGGTAGTGGTTTGACGTAGCACCCAATCATATCCGACTATTAATGCGAGACTTGGTTAGGGCGAGAGTGGTATCAGAGGTAGTATGGACGTGATAAACTCTCGGTAAACTTCAGCAGGGCACATCTATCCAGAGGTCATACGGACATGATAGAACGTGCTTTGGCCAAGTTTTTGTAGGTAAAGTACTATCAGAGGTGAGATAGACGTGATAGGCTTTACTAGAGTTTACAGCTCAGAGGTAATATGGACATAGCTGTTTTGTGGGCCTATTACTCTTTGCGCACCTAGGTGCAAGAAATAGGTTTGAGGACAAGCCCTGCTAGAGGTAATATGGACGTAGCAGATTTTGTAAACCTAACACCACTGGCGTACTTAGATTTAGTACGGGTGTTAAGTTGAAGTGACGATCGATATCAGAGGTGATAATCGATGGTCAGAATCTTGGAAAGCCTGTTCAGAGGTGATATAGACATGGCAGATTCTCCAAGGAAATACAGTTCAGAGGTGATATGGACATGACTGATTTGTGGGCCTATTGCTTTTTGCGCACCTAGGTGCAAGAAATAGGTTTGAGGACAAGCCCTGCTAGAGGTAATATGGACGTAGCAGATTTTGTGGACCTAACACCACTGGCGTACTTAGATTTAGTACGGGTGTTAAGTTGAAGTGACGATCGATATCAGAGGTGATAATCGATGGTCAGAATCTTGGAAAGCCTGTTCAGAGGTGATATGGACATGGCAGATTCTCCAAGGAAATACAGTTCAGAGGTGATATGGACATGACTGATTTGTGGGCCTATTGCTTTTTGCGCACCTAGGTACAAGAAATAGGTTTGAGGACAAGCCCTGCTAGAGGTAATATGGACGTAGCAGTTTTTGTGGACTCAACACCACTGGCGTACTTAGAGTTAAGTACGGGTATTGAGTTGAGATGACAACCGATATCAGAGGTAATATGAACATGATAATCGATGGTCGGACCAGGATGGTTTGTTCAGAGGTAATATGAACATAACAAACTCAGCTGGGGATTATAGCTCAGAGGTAATATGAACATGGCTGATTTTGTGGACCCATCACTCTTTGCGCACCTAAGTGCAAGCAATAGGTTTGAGATAAGCCCTGCTAGAGGTACTATGGACGTAGCAGTTTTTGTGGACTCAACACCACTGGCGTACTTAGAGTTAAGTACGGGTGTTAAGTTGAGATGACAACCGATATCAGAGGTAATATGAACATGATAATCGATGGTCGGACCAGGATAGTTTGTTCAGAGGTAATATGAACATAACAAACTCAGCTGGGGATTACAGCTCAGAGGTAATATGAACATGGCTGATTTTGTGGACCCATCACTCTTTGCGCACCTAAGTCCAAGCAATAGGTTTGAGACAAGCCCTACTAGAGGTAATATGGACGTAGCAGTTTTTGTGGACTCAACACCACTGGCGTACTTAGAGTTAAGTACGGGTGTTAAGTTGAGATGACAACCGATATCAGAGGTAATATGAACATGATAATCGATGGTCAGACCAGGATGGTTTGTTCAGAGGTAATATGAACATAACAAACTCAGCTGGGGATTACAGCTCAGAGGTAATATGAACATAGCTGATTTTGTGGACCCATCACTTTTTGCGCACCTAAGTGCAAGCAATAGGTTTGAGACAAGCCCTGCTAGAGGTAATATGGACGTAGCAGTTTTTGTGGACTCAACACCACTGGCGTACTTAGAGTTAAGTACGGGTGTTAAATTGAGATGACAACCGATATCAGAGGTAATATAAACATGATAATCGATGGTCGGACCAGGATAGTTTGTTCAGAGGTAATATGAACATAACAAACTCAGCTGGGGATTACAGCTCAGAGGTAATATGAACATGGCTGATTTTGTGGACCCATCACTCTTTGCGCACCTAAGTGCAAGCAATAGGTTTGAGACAAGCCCTGCTAGAGGTAATATGGACGTAGCAGTTTTTGTGGACTCAACACCACTGGCGTACTTAGAGTTAAGTACGGGTGTTAAGTTGAGATGACAACCGATATCAGAGGTAATATGAACATGATAATCGATGGTCGGACCAGGATGGTTTGTTCAGAGGTAATATGAAAATAACAAACTCAGCTGGGGATTACAGCTGAGAGGTAATATGAACATGGCTGATTTTGTGGACCCATCACTCTTTGTGCACCTGAGTGCAAGCAATAGGTTTGAGACAAGCCCTGCTAGAGGTAATATGGACGTAGCAGTTTTTGTGGACTCAACACCACTGGCGTACTTAGAGTTAAGTACGGGTGTTAAGTTGAGATGACAACCGATATCAGAGGTAATATGAACATGATAATCGATGGTCGGACCAGGATGGTTTGTTCAGAGGTAATATGAACATAACAAACTCAGCTGGGGATTATAGCTCAGAGGTAATATGAACATGGCTGATTTTGTGGACCCATCACTCTTTGCGCACCTAAGTGCAAGCAATAGGTTTGAGACAAGCCCTGCTAGAGGTAATATGGACGTAGCAGTTTTTGTGGACTCAACACCACTGGCATACTTAGAGTTAAGTACGGGTGTTAAGTTGAGATGACAACCGATATCAGAGGTAATATGAACATGATAATCGATGGTCGGACCAGGATGGTTTGTTCAGAGGTAATATGAACATAACAAACTCAGCTGGGGATTACAGCTCAGAGGTAATATGAACATGGCTGATTTTGTGGACCCATCACTCTTTGCGCACCTAAGTGCAAGCAATAGGTTTGAGGACAAGCCCTGCTAGAGGTAATATGGACGTAGCAGATTTTGTGGACCTAACACCACTGGCATACTTAGATTTAGTACGGGTGTTAAGTTGAAGTGACGATCGATATCAGAGGTGATATGAACATGATAATCGATGGTCGGACCAGGATGGTTTGTTCAGAGGTAATATGAACATAACAAACTCAGCTGGGGATTACAGCTCAGAGGTAATATGAACATGGCTGATTTTGTGGACCCATCACTCTTTGCGCACCCAAGTGCAAGCAATAGGTTTGAGACAAGCCCTGCTAGAGGTAATATGGACGTAGCAGTTTTTGTGGACTCAACACCACTGGCATACTTAGAGTTAAGTACGGGTGTTAAGTTGAGATGACAACCGATATCAGAGGTAATATGAACATGATAATCGATGGTCGGACCAGGATGGTTTGTTCAGAGGTAATATGAACATAACAAACTCAGCTGGGGATTACAGCTCAGAGGTAATATGAACATGGCTGATTTTGTGGACCCATCACTCTTTGCGCACCTAAGTGCAAGCAATAGATTTGAGACAAGCCCTGCTAGAGGTAATATGGACGTAGCAGTTTTTGTGGACTCAACACCATAGCGTACTTAGAGTTAAGTACGGGTGTTAAGTTGAGATGACAACCGATATCAGAGGTAATATGAACATGATAATCGATGGTCGGACCAGGATGGTTTGTTCAGAGGTAATATGAACATAACAAACTCAGTTGGGGATTACAGCTGAGAGGTAATATGAACATGGCTGATTTTGTGGACCCATCACTCTTTGCGCACCTAAGTGCAAGCAATAGGTTTGAAACAAGCCCTGCTAGAGGTAATATGGACGTAGCAGTTTTTGTGGACTCAACACCACTGGCGTACTTAGAGTTAAGTACGGGTGTTGAGTTGAGATGACAACCGATATCAGAGGTAATATGAACATAATCGATGGTCGGACCATCGTTTACAGATGCAGAGTGATGACCTTGGCATCGATCAACTCCTGGATTCTCTTTTTTAGTACATAGCATGTCTTTGTAGGATGATGAATGTACCGATGAAAGAGATAATAATCTGGGTTATCAATTTTGCCAGCCCTCTCAGGGTATCTGATGTTGGGAAGCTGAAGTTTGTTTTCCTTCATCAACGTATTGAAGATTCCACTGATGTCATCTTCATTGAAGGAGAAAGTCCCTTTTGGCCTTCGGGCTCCTGATGCTTGAGTTCCATGGTCTTCTGGGAAGATCGTCATCGTTGCATCATCTTCAGATTCTAAGAGAATTCTATCCCCAGCTTTGGATGTTGCTCGGTTTTGTCGAGGGAGACTACCCCCAGACTTGTCGTTGCACTTGCGGAGATCACAGCGTTCATCTGGTTCTCCGTAGAGGTCAGATATTGTCTTGCGCATGGAGCGTGATTTGTACTTCCGTCTTGGCGCCGAGGCACCATCGGAAGTTCTGTCTGTACCGCGCGGAGCGGGAGGCAGATTTCTACGCGTAAAGCGCAGTGAAGGCTTCTGGGTTAGCGCTGAGGCTTCGCCCGAAGTTTTGTCTTTACCGCGCGTAGCGGGAGACTGTTTCCTACGCGTAAAGCGCAGTGGATTCTTCGGGGTTAGCGCTAAGGCTTCGCCCGAAGTTTTGTCTGTACCGCGCGTAGCGGGAGACTGAATTTTACGTGCGGGGCACGGAGGGAGCGTCGCTACAACCTCGTTGGCCGAAGAGATCGGAGAGATCGGAGAGATCGGAGAGTCCGGAGAGATCGGAGAGTCCACAGGAATAGTAGAGGATGTCTTGGGCATCCACACATTGCGTAGCTTCCTGTTGTCCTGGACGGAGAGAGGGCGAGAGCTACCCCCGGCTCGAAGCATGTCTTCGTAGGCTGACTGGTCGAAATGAACGACCAGCGTCTTCTTCACGGTTCCCACGGATACCGTATCGTGTTGAGCAATCACTTCCTCGTCAGATGAAAAAGATGTCCCCAGCAGAGTCGCCATCTTGTTTGTGGTATTAAACGAAAGGAATGAAATTATATTTCAATGACGGGGTTTATGCGAAACCCGCGCCCTTCTGTTTACAAACAAACTTGTACAATGTAATCCTATACGAGGATGTGGGAGTACAATTTATTTAATCTGGGTATAAATTGCTATAGGTGTCTGATCTGCGGTCGATCACTTTAGCCCTTGGACCACACGATGTTGAAGAAGTGCCGTGGAAGACAGGTAGCAGCTTCGAAGGTTGCAGAAGAGGTTGGACGCACGAGGCCAAGGTCGTCGATCCCTGCTCTTTGCCTGCTCTCCGGGCTCTCTCTCTCTCCCTCTCCCTCTCTCTTTCTTTCTCTCTCTCTCTCCTTGGACGGTAATTCTCTCCTGGATGATAATTCTTTTTCTGCCCCCTTTTTCCCCATTGATAGGGGTCTCTATTTATAGAGTTTTGGTGACAGTGACCACTCCGTCGGTGTAAAAACCGAGGAGTGGGAAGTACAACACCCTTTTACACAACGGTTAAAGTAACCAATGCCTGCGTATGGATGATCTTTTGAATGAGCGTATGACGCGGGTCCAACTAAGGGAACACAACGCGTACTATTGCTACGAAGATCACGGCGTAAGAGCCACGCAGGTAGGTATCCCGTGTGTAGAAATGGTTGGCGTAGAAGCCAAATGACTGTCACCCTGGCACAGAGGCCAGATAGGCATAGAAGCCGAAATAGGCGTAGAAGCCGGATAGGCATAGAAGCCGGATAGGCGTAAAAGCCGGAGAGGCGTTGAAAGCCGGATAGGCGTTGAAGCCGGAGAGGCGTTGAAGCCGGAGGGGCGTTGAGAGCCGAAGAGGCGCTGAAGCCGGAGAGGCGTTTGAGAGCCGAAGAGGCGTTGAGAGCCGAAGAGGCGTTGAGAGCCGAAGAGGCGTTGAGAGCCGAAGGGGCGCAGGTCTTGAATGGGCGTAGAAGCCGCTGCGTACCGTGCCCGAGTGCTGACGTGGACGTCTTAGCCGGAATTACGGCTTTCAAAGATGTAATCAAATCTTCTACAGAGATTTGCCATCATCTTGTGCATTAAATGCGAAGACGTGTTTCGAAGGTCTGCAGCCCTTCTGTGCATCCGTTTGCAGAGACGTGCTTTGACTGAACCTGTCACCGCTCCGTGCAATTAGACGTAGAGACGTGCCTCGAGCCCCGTATGATGTGCAGCTTTTGACGTGGCAGGCGGTTTGTCTACTGCGGAGCGTAAACCGGCTTATGCCTGCCTGTGTAAAATAATGCAGCGTATCCCTCTGTGCGCAAAAGAGCGGTTTATGCTGAGGGGACGTTAGTAAACGACGGTTCGGTGGTATCTTAACCCAATCCTCTGTATTAAATGCAGAGATCCGCCATCATACTGTGGTGTGCGTCCCGAGGGGTCTGTGCCTGTTTCCAGCCGTCGTCTGGGTCGCCGTGCAGCACTTTTTTGTCAGGAGTCAGAGGCCAGGTTCACTGCGTGACTTGACAGGTTCATTTCGGGGAAGATGAAGCGTTCCTCGTACGCTATTTTAACGCTGCTTTGAGAGCGGCTGAGTTTTTACGCCCTGGAGGCGATGGGGGGGTCCCGTCTACGCCGAAACGATTTTGGACGCGCTGCACCCTTGAGCTCTTACGCCTGATGGCACTGAAGGCCTTTGCTTGCGCTGCTCTGTATCAATACGCCGCGTAGCTTTTGCCAGCGTATTTTTCATGCTTCTACACTTGCCTAGCATCACTAAGAAATGATTTAGCTGTACTGGCCGTGGACGCGTCATATACACCATTGGCCATGGGTAAATGTCGTCTTTTATGCCTCTTCTTTTAGGAAAATTAACATTATGCTGATATTAACTTCCTTTTGTCTTCTTTTTAGGGGAAGACATCTTCGGGGAGGGCAGTGTAGATGCGCCCTTTGGCTCTGTGTCAGGTCCTGGCGGCGATACGGAGGTGCCTAATTTTGAAGAGGAGATATCTTCGGGTGCCGGCTCGCCTGGCGAAGAGATTCCGATATCTCAAGAGGAGGATGAGACTGTTATTGCGACAATGCCTCATTTGAGTATGCCGATCACTTCGTCCGGTGTTGGCGCTTCTTCTTTTGTCGCATCTTCTGTTGAGGCGACGGCCGTGGCAACATCGTCTGCGGTTGTTTTTGGAGGGGGACTCGCCACTATCGCGGCCACTCCCAGCGTCCATTTGGATCTAGCTACGCTGACCGAGCAGTACACTGGTATCTTCTATGCTACCTTGAAAATTTTAATATCAATGGTGCTGGAGAAGAATTTGGGCTTTGCGTCGCTGAGGAGGGCCTCCCGGGCCTCTATAGTGCCGATCCGAGAATTCAACGACACTGGGGTAGCTGACACGCTGGAGGAGATAGTTAATAGTTTGGAGCAACCCAATAACGAATACTTACAGCTAGCTTAAGGCAACATTGTCGGTCTCGTTCAAGCTAGGTACGACTCCCTGACTGCGCAGCTTGCTGAACAGATGGCATCTCTGAATAAGTCCATTGAGACTCAGCAGCGGGAGATGGACGAAGAACGTGTCCAATTGGGGTATGTCGTTCCCGAGTTGACCCGGTGCGAAGCCGAATATGAGGAAGCGGCAGCGCAGGCCCGTATATTGAAGGATGAGCTCGTTCGAGTAGAGGCGAAGGCTCTCACTTTGTTGGCAGCCCGAGATGTGCTGAAGGAGCGACGGGCGATTGTACAGCAGAATCTGACACATGTGGGTGTTATCCATGCTGATTTTGTACAGGCTCGGTCTGAGCTAGCTGCTTTGGACAACGATGCGGCCGGGTTGGAACGGGCTCGCGCCGACGTCTTGAACTCCTGGGATGAGAGAATGGTTGCTCTGGCGCAGCAGATTCGCGACCTAACCGCTCCCTCCAAATGATGTACTTTTTTTTTTGCTTTTCAATGTACTTTTGCTCTTTTTTGGGAATAATAAAGAGGCTTTGTCACGCCCCAGTCCCAAAATGTCGAGGACTGGATGCGCGGCAATGGCCAGCAGCATACACCGATGGACAAACCCAATTTAATGGATCCATCGGGGCATACTTAAGCTGTATTACAATATTCAGGGTCTACTAATCTTATCCACATAATAGGGATAGCAATATCAGCAAAATAAATAAACAACATCCAGTCACAAGTAATTAAAAATTGGGGAACAACCCGATATTAAGTCTGTTTACAAAAGTTCATTTAAACAGAAAAATAAAGAGTTTATTTGCTATAACAACTGAGCATGGAAGAAGCAGATGTTCAGGAGAAGTCCTCAGCGATAACCTCGTCCTCAGGTACTGGTACTATTCCGAGAAATGCTCATGTTCCGTATACCTCTGGATAAACCTCGTCTGCTAATCCTGGGGACATAATCCGGATCCAGGTCCCCAGGGGACATAGCAAGGTACAAGAAAGCTCAAGCCAAAATAATGCAGTACAAGAAATAAATAAAACAAATAGGGTAAATAAATAACCAGCTAAGTGATATGCAAGTGAGAGTTCTAATCATACTCAGGCTGAGACTACTACAGGATCAGTGTTGGAGAAACCCATAGCAGTATTTTCTCGAAGGGCCAGTACGGTACCAAAGCTCTGTGTCAGAGTCTAAGGCACATCTATTAAGTTATTATATATATATATATATATATATATATATATATATATATATATATATATATATATATATATATATATATATTCAGCCTTTTGTATGGTAAATCTCTCCCCACCCAATGTAATCTCACGTCACAGTTTTATAATGTTCATGTCACGCAAGATCACCTAATGCAATAAGTCAGAATAAAATCTAAGCATGTAAACTGTATAGGTCATAAACCTGTATCCTATACAGAATCACCTTAAATATTCAGGAAGATTCTGTCTCATGATTTGTGTCAGGTGTCCTGGGTATATTGTACTTGATATGGCAAGTATGAGAATGTAAATGTCACGATATCCATCTCTAGTTGACCTTACACAACCCCGCGTACGGTGTTGGCACCCGACTATTAATCGGAAGCTAAGTAAGTCACACGGTCCTAGGGTTGAGCATATACAACAGTCACAGGAAATAAATCAAGAGAACAAAATGAATCAATATACTGCAATTTATGGTAAGGTACACTTGCCTGGGTTTCCGGTTCCAATTGTAGCTTTGGCTTCAACTGGGATTTCAGGCAGTACTCCGGTTGCTGAAATAGACATCACCATCAGATCCAGAAAATATAAATCAGCTAAAAATGCCTGTCCTTGAGTCCAATTTGGAGACAAGGGCAAAAATGACATTTTCGGTCAAAGCGGGGTCCACATGTAAGCCACTTTGCACCGAAAAATGCGTCAGGGTCAAAGGTCTCCAAAATAGTCCAAATTAGTGTCAACGGGTCAGGAATGATGATACGAACCCAACGGAACTTCCAGAATTGGATTCCGATGAGCCGTTCTCAAAATCGCCCGTCGAGTGGAGCTTGTGGGGCCCACGACACGCGATTTTGTCAACGTTCTCAGAATCGAACCAAACTTGGCTCACAGGACCAGCGTATTGCTACGAGTCCGATGGCGCAAGTTTTGTCTCGATCCGACGTGTGTACACTAAGTTACAGCGAGAACCAGAAAGGTCGGATACGGGGCGATGTCCGTGGATACGCGTTGATTTCGGTGTGCACGCACATCCGAATCAGCTTATGTGAAATCACGCACGTCCGTATCAACGATGCGCATGTTTCGGTAAAGATCGCGTGCGACCAAGTCGTCCCGTTTGGCGGGGCGTACTCGGTTCCGGGGTGAAACAGGGCGTTGGTTTTCCTGTTTTTGGATCGCGGTTCACGATCACCACAGGACGCGATGCGCCGAGCGGGTTGCATGGGAACCGAGGGGTCCATACAGGCTACACGATGCAACTGACGAAAAAGAAATCTGGGTAGCGAGGAGTGAGACACGAGTACCTGAACAGGGCTCCAGAAAACAGAAATCTCCGTGTCCGACTCGTGTCCGACACGCCTAGGGTTAGGGTTTCTAGGGCTCTGGCCGGAGCTCAGGCGGGGGAGGCCGACCGGAGGGAGACTGGGGCGCGTAGGCATGCTGGTCGGAGGCAGACTGCTGCGGGGAGTGGCACGGCGGCTCTGCTCGGTCAGGCGGAGGCGGCTTTGCTGGAGTGGTCGTCGGCTCTCGGGTAGTGGCTGCGGGGTTCTGGCCGGCGAGGACGGAAGAGCAGGGAGGAAAGGGGAAGGCGGTGGCGAGGTCGGCTTGGGGCACTGCTCGCGGAGGCCGGGGGCTGCGGGGAGAAGGTTCGGCCGGAGGCGGCTCATCGGGGAAGACGGGTGACAGGCGGCTAGGTCGGGGAGAAAGGCGGGGCTGGGCGGGTTTTATAGAGGTGGAGAGGGAGACGACGGGGTGGCCGTTGCGGAGGCGAGGCGGTAGGCATTGCGGAGGAAGGGAAACGGAGCGGCGGTCGGAGGTGAAGCGACGCCGTCGGTTACGCGGGGGCTGAACGGCTGGGGGAGGAGAGGGATTTCGGGTCGGGCGGCGAATCCGGCCCGATCCGCTAAGAATTGGGTTGGTTTGGACCGGCCGGCTCGGTTTAATTTGGTTTGGTTTAACTAGGTTTAATAGGACCGGGTTCAGGTTTATTTGGGTTTAATTAGACAATAGTTTTTAAGGCTATTAAAATCCATCCAGGGTCCAATAAATTCCCGAAAAATTATCTTATGTCTAGTTTTTCATTCTACACCATAAAATATTATTTTCATAATATTTTAATATTATTTATTATCATTTAAAAATAACTTAATAATTAAAACACCTAAATTTAATTACAGAAAATTCCCAGAAAATTTCAGAAAATTATGAAAAATCCAAATTTAAAAATTCTTGAAAATTAGGGGGTTTACAATCTACCCCCCTTAAGAGGATTGCGTCCTCGTAATCAAAGAATAACCGGTCAACAGAGATGACACGGTTGCAAAATTTATTCAAAACAGAAAATCAAGGTTGAGGGTTTAAACACATAGGAAAAATCATTTCCCTAAGAAATAGAAGTTATGCAATTTCCAAATGTAGGAAATCTAGAAAACTACAGTTTTTAAAAAAAAAGGTTATCTTTCAAAAACATATCAGTTTATCATTTATAAAATATTCTGAATTATTGGCAAGTTCAAAAATTATCAGGTTAACACTAGGTTATCAATTATTAGCAAGTTAAAATGATCAGGTTAAGTCTAGGGTCACGAACCAGCAGGCACGAACTATAGCAATACTAGAAACAGAAAAACTATAAAAACTTACTCGCATTAGCTACTCCATGGATCTGCGCGTCTCCCACAGTCATCGCGAAAGCTTGGCCGCGTCCTTGAGGTGGTGCCCTCTGCTGTTGCTGGACTTGCTAGTAGGGTGCTGCTTGAAGTGCCAAGGGTGGCCTTGGTTGATGTCCTCCTGGTGCTGGTAGAGCTTGTTGGTTTGCCCTTGGTGCTCCTTCTCTGCGTTCAGGGCAATCCCTCACTGCATGCTGTCTGGATCCGCAACCTAAGCATAGTCCGAATTTACGTCTACACTCCTTCTCAACATGGCCTATCTTGCCGTAGTAGTAACAAGTAGGAAGAGTCAGGGATTTGGATGCAGCTCCCTGTGGTGCTTAATGCAGATGAGGTTTCTTGGCAGCTTCTCCATTCGTTGCTCTGGCTGGTGCTGATGTGGAAGGCCTCTTCAGGTTGGATTCTCGTCTGATGACATGCTCCATACGTCGAGCTGCATCAAGGATGTCCGTGTACAAAGTATGTGCGACAGATCCGATCATTCTTTGTAGCTCAAATTTTAGTCCATCAAAGAACTTCTTAGCCTTTTCTTCTTCTGTTGGGATTAAGGTAGGGGCAAAATGACTCAGACGAATAAACTCGGCGTTGTACTCTTCCATCGTCATAGCATCCTGAGTGAGGCGATTGAACTTGTCCCGCAGTTCTGATCGAGCGATAGCCGGAATGTACATCTCTTGAAAGAGTCTGGAGAACTCTTCCCACATAACTTAGTCTGGTCCGAGTCGTCTCTCTTCAGATAGCCACCAGTGATGAGCATTGCCCGTCAATTGCATTCTGACGGCAGTCATCCAACGTTCCCTTGGTAGCTCAGCTGCTTCTAATTGATGTTGTATGTTGGTGAGCCACTCATGAACTTCTGTGGGCTCCTTCTTGCCTGAGAAGGTACGGGACTTCAGTTGGCGGAAATCAGTGATAGAGCCCTTCGGTTGCCATCTAGCTGGTAGGTTGGCCTGCTCCAGTGCATTTACTAGACTGTTCCTCAAGTAATCAGCCTCGCGACGCTGAGCCTCATTTTGGACTTGTTGCTGGGCTTGCATCATTGCGTAGATCAGTTGGAATATTTGTTGCCCGTCAATCGTCTGCCCTTGAGGGAATACAGGCATCGGTGGAACGAACTGCGGAGGCAGCGGAATGTCATCACGCCGAAATCTAGAAGCTTGCTGATCTGCTTGGCTGCTTCGGTGAGTAGAAGGATCTCCACTCAATAGCGTCACTTCATCTTCTCCCTAGGTGGCTTCAGCACCTATTGGTGTTCTTGCTGGAGTTCCGTCGTTTACTTGTGAATCCATTACTCTGCTTCAAAAATAAACTATAAGAGGCGTACAGGAATCAAGGCAAGATACAAGTCAAAAATTAGTTCGAATACGATATAGATATCAAAAATGATTCAAGCAAGTGGATGAGATCCTAAAACTTATCCTATCTTAGTGCAGGCTTGTTCGGTCCCTAAGTTGAAATCGAACAATTTAGTCGTTGACCTGCATGGGCCATCACAAAAATTATGTCACGCCCCAGTCCCAAAATGTCGAGGGACTGGATGCGCGGCAATGGCCAGCAGCATACACCGATGGACAAACCCAATTTAATGGATCCATCGGGGCATACTTAAGCTGTATTACAATAGTCAGGGTCTACTAATCTCATCAACAGAATAAGGATAGCAATATCAGCAAAATAAATAAACAACATCCAGTCACAAGTAATTAAAAATCGGGGAATAACCCGATATTAAGTCTGTTTACAAAAGTTCATTTAAACAGGAAAATAAAGAGTTTATTTGCTATAACAACTGAGCATGGAAGAAGCAGATGTTCAGGAGAAGTCCTCAGCGATAACCTCGTCCTCAGGTACTGGTACTGTTCCGAGAAATGCTCCTGTTCCGTATACCTCTGGATAAACCTCGTCTGATAATCCTGGGGACATAATCCGGATTCAGGTCCTCAAGGGACATAGCAAGGTACAAGAAAGCTCAAGCCAAAAATAATGCAGTACAGGAAATAAATAAAACAAATAGGATAAATAAATAACCAGCTAAGTGATATGCAAGTAAGAGTTCTAGTCATACTCAGGCTGAGACTACTACAGGATCAGTGTTGGAGAAACCCATAGCAGTATTTTCTCGAAGGGCCAGTACGGTACCAAAGCTCTGTGTCAGAGTCTAAGGCACATCCATTAAGTTATTATATATATATATATATATATATATATATATATATATATATATATATATATATATATATATATATATATATATATATATATATATATTCAGCCTTTTGTATGGTAAATCTCTCCCCACCCAATGTAATCTCATGTCACAGTTTCATAATGTTCATGTCACGCAAGATCAACTAATGCAATAAGTCAGAATAAAATCTAAGCATGTAAACTGTATAGGTCATAAACCTGTATCCTATACAGAATCACCTTGAATATTCAGGAAGATTCTGTCTCATGATTTGTGTCAGGTGTCCTGGGTATATTTTACTTGATATGGCAAGTACGAGAATGTAAATGTCACGATATCCATCTCTAGTTGACCTTACACAACCTCGCGTACGGTGTTGGCACCCGACTATTAATTGGAAGCTAAGTAAGTCACATGGCCCTAGAGTTGAGCATGTACAACAGTCACAGGAAATAAATCAAGAAAACAAAATGAATCAATATACTGCAATTTATGGTAAGGTACACTTGCCTGGGTTTCCGGCTCCAATTGTAGCTCTGGCTTCAACTGGGATTTCATGCAGTACTTCGGTTGCTGAAATAGACATCACCATCAGATCCAGAAAATATAAATCAGCTAAAAATGCCTGTCCTTGAGTCCAATTTGGAGACAAGGGCAAAAATGATCTTTTCGGTCAAAGCGGGGTCCACTTGTAAGCCACTGTACCGAAAAATACGTCAGGGTCAAAGGTCTCCAAAATAGTCCAACTTAGTGTCAACGGGTCAGGAACGATGATACGAACCCAACGGAACTTCCAGAATTGGATTCCGATGAGCCTTTCTCAAAATCGCCCGTCGAGTGGAGCCTATGGGGCCCACGACACGCGATTTTGTCAACGTTCTCAGAATCGAACCAAACTTGGCTCACAGGACCAGCGTATTGCTACGAGTCCGATGGCACAAGTTTCGTCTCGATCCGACTTGTGTACACTAAGTTACAGCGAGAACCAGAAAGATCGGATACGGGGTGATGTCCGCGGATACGCGTTAATTTCGGTGTGCACGCACATCCAAATCAGCTTCGGCGAAATCTCGCACGTCCGTATCAACGACGCGCACGTTTCGGTAAAGACCGCGTACGACCAAGTCATCCCGTTTGGCGGGGCGTACTCGGTTCTGGGGTGAAACTGGGCGTTGGTTTTCCTGTTTTTGGATCGCGGTTCACGATCACCACAGGACGTGATGCGCCGAGCGGGTTGCACGGGCACCGAGGGGGTCATACAGGCTACGCGATGCAACTGACGGAAAAGAAATCGGGGTAGCGAGGAGTGAGACACGAGTACCTGAACAGGGCTCCAGAAAACAGAAATCTCCGTGTCCGACTCGTGTCCGACACGCCTAGGGTTAGGGTTTCTAGGGCTCTGGCCGGAGCTCAGGCGAGGGAGGCCGGCCGGAGGGAGACTGGGGCGCAGAGGCGTGCTGGCCGGAGGCAGACTACTGCGGGGTGTGGCACGGCGGCTCTGCTCGGTCAGGCGGAGGCGGCTTTGCTGGAGTGGTCGTCGGCTCTCGGGTGGTGGCTGCGGGGTTCTGGCCGGCGAGGACGGAAGAGCAGGGAGGAAAGGGGAAGGCGGTGGCGAGGTCGGCTTGGGGCGCTGCTCGCGGAGGCCGGGGGCTACGGGGAGAAGGTTCGGCCGGAGGTGGCTCGTCGGGGAAGACGGGTGACAGGCGGCTAGGTCGGGGAGAAAGGCGGAGCTGGGCGGGTTTTATAAAGGTGGAGAGGGAGACGATGGGGTGGCCATTACGGAGGCGAGGTGGTAGGCGTTGCGGAGGAAGGGAAACGGAGCGGCGGCCGGAGACGAAGCGGTGCCGTCGGTTACGCGGGGGCTGAACGGCTGGGGAGGAGAGGGGTTTCAGGCCGGGCGGTGCCGGGTCGGGTAGGGCGGCGGATTCGGCCCGATCCGCTAAGAATTGGGTTGGTTTGGACCGGCCGACTCGGTTTAATTTGGTTTGGATTAACTAGGTTTAATAGGACCGGGTTCAGGTTTATTTGGGTTTAATTAGACAATAGTTTTTAAGGCTTTTAAAATCCATCCGGGGTCCAATAAATTCTCGAAAAATTACCCTATGTCTAGTTTTTCATTCTATACCATAAAATATTATTTTTATAATATTTTAATATTATTTATTATCATTTAAAAATTATTTAATAATTAAAACACCTGAATTTAATTATAGAAAAATCCCAGAAAATTTCAGAAAATTGTGAAAAATCCAAATTTAAAAATTCTTGAAAATCAGGGGGTTTACAGGCTTTCATCTGACTTTGTGGACCCATCATTTTGGAATATAAATGACAGATTTGGGTGAAAGTGATATCAGAGGTAATATGGACGTGATATACTCTCGGTAAGTTTTAGCAGGACGCATCTATTCAGAGGTAATATGAACATGATAGAATACGATCCCACTAGTTTCGTTTTGGAAGTAGTTTTGTCAGAATGAGGTTTTTGCCTATATTCCACTTGAGCAAAGTAGGTTAAGCATAGTACCTTTTCAGAAATTTGCCATTGATAGGAGCCATTAACAGGTCTCCATTAGGCTTGGCTAACCTGTAAGCGCCGTTTGAGAACGTTGTCTCGATCACATAAGGGCCTTCCCATTTGGGCTGGAATTTGCCCTTACTCATGTGACTGCTTGTTCCCCAAAGCACTTTATTGAGACTGGTCGATGATTTATATTTCTTATATCTGTGGATCATATTTTATCTTGTGTGGATGAGATTAGTTGTGCCATATTGTCGTGGACTTTATTTTACAGCTTAAGTACGCCCTGATGGATCCATTAAATTGGGTTTGTCCATCAGTGTGTGCTGCTGGCCATTGCCACGTGTCTAGTCCATCAGTATTTTGGGACTGGGGCGTGACATGATTTTTGTGGTGGCCCATGCAGGTCTACGACTAAATCGTTCAGTTTCAACTTAGGGACCGAGCAAGCCTGCCCTAAGGATATGATAAGTTATAGGATCTCATCTATTAATTGAACCATTTTTGAACTCTATATCGAACTCGAACTAATTACTTGATTTGCATCATGTGTTGATTCCTATGAGCGTTCTTATAGTTTATCTTTTGGTTGTAGAGTAATGGATCCCAGGAACGGAGATGAGAATCCCTTGGATACGCCACACGTGGTTACTTACGTAGACGGAGTGACACCAGGGAATGGAGGACAATCATCTCAAGGAAATCAAGCCGGCCAGCCTAATCCAAGGTTCCGGCGTTATGACATCCCACCTCCGCCACAGTTCACTCCACAGATGCCAGTTTTCCCGCCAGGGCAAGCCATGGACGGGCAACAGATGTTTCAGATGATTTATGCCATGATGCAAGCCCAACAGCAGGTTCAGCAAGAGGCTCAGCTTCATGAGGCAGAGTATTTGAGAACCAGCCTGGTATCTGCAATGGAGCAGGCAAACCCACCATCTAGGCAACCAGCGACGGGATCTATCACTGATTTCCGTCAGCTCAAGCCTCGTACCTTTTCTGGCAAAGAGGGGCCTACTGAAGTTCATGAATGGCTCACGAACATAAAGCACCAGTTGAAAGCAGCTGAACTTCCAAGGAAGAAATGGATGACTGCGGTCATGATGCAGTTGACTAAAAATGCATATCATTGGTGGTTATCAGAAGAAAGGAGGCTCGGACAGGACCGAGTCACTTAGGAAGAGTTCTCCAGACTCTTCCAAGAGATGTATATTCCAGCAGTTGCACGGTCGGAGCTCAGAGACAAGTTTAACCACCTTATCCAAGGCAATATGTCAGTGGAAGAATACAACGCAGAATTTATTCGTCTTAGTCGCTTCGCCCCAACCTTGATTTCGACAGAGGAAGAGAAAGCTGAGAAGTTCTTTGACGGACTGAAGTTCGAGCTCCAGAGGTTGATTGAATCTATTGCACCTACATCATATACTGACGTCCTTGCCGCAGCACGACGCATGGAGCGTATTACTAGAAGGGAGTCAAATCTGAAGAGGCCAATCACATCAGCACCATCCAGGATATCACATGGGGATTCTGCAAAACAGTCCCAGAGGAGTATGCTAGAGAGAACAACACACAGGGCCATATCTCTTCCTACTTTTTACCACTGTGGCAAGGTAGGTCACATTGAGAGAGAATGCAGACGCAAGTTGGGACTATGCCTGGCTTGCGGATCCAACCATCATTTAACCAGAGACTGTACTGAGCGCAGAGAGGGAGTACCGAGACTAGCTTTACATGCACCACGACCAGCTTATCCAGCAGTAGGAGCACCGCAGATAGGAGTTGGAGGAGTCAGACCACCAGCTCCAGGAGGAAATCAGCAGAGACCATCACTGGCACCACAGGGAGCTCTATTTCAGCAGGCTCAGCAGTAGAGAGGCCAAGCTCAGGGACGATGCCAGGCATTTGCATTGGCCATTGAGGAGGAAGCTACTGCAGGAGAGGTTATCGCAGGTACTATTTTAGTAGCTTCATTACCAGCTGTAGCTTTATTTGATTTTGGAGCATCGCATTTATTTATAGCAACTAGCTTTGTAGCCACCCATAGAGTAGCTACCGCACCCCTTCCGAAGATAAAGAGAATTCTTACGGGAGGTAAAATTATTCCAGTTAGTGACGTCTGTAGATCATTTTCTGTAGTAGTCTGTGGAAGAGAGATGCGAGCTCAATTTCTGATCTTTTCATACCGGATTATGATGTTGTACTTGGTATGGACTGGTTAAGTCAGTACCATGCAACTCTTGATTGTCGACTTGGATGGGTTATATTTAGACCGCCTGGACATCCAGAATTTGAGTTTCTTCGGGGAGCTGTAGAGCAAGGAGTTCAGCCTACTCTTAGGGTACTATCTGTAAAAGGGGAGACAGGTTACCCAAGAGTCATATCAGCGTTTGTGGATGTATTTCCTGATAATCTTCCAGGTTTACCGCCTGATCGGGAAATAGAATTCATAATAGACTTAACTCCAGGAGCAGAGCCTATCACTTCATCAGTTTATCGGCTAGCACCTAAGGAGTTAGTGGAGTTGAAGGAACAAGTTGATGATCTTTTGGAGAAGGGTTTTATTCGGCCCAGTGTTTCACCTTGGGGAGCACCCATATTGTTTGTATCGAAGAATGATGGAACAGTACGGTTGTGCATTGACTACAGGGCATTGAATGCTGTGACCATTAAGAACAGGTATCCCTTACCACGCATTGATGATCTATTCGATCAATTGAGTGGTGCTAGGGTATTCTCGAAAATTGACCTTAGATCCGGCTATCATCATATTAAAGTAAGGAAGGAGGATATACCGAAGACAGCTTTCAGGACCAAGGATGGACATTATGAGTTTTTGGTAATGCCGTTTGGTTTAACCAACGTGCCAGCTGTGTTTATGAGTTTAATGAACAGAGTCTTTCATCAGTACTTGGATAAATTTGTGGTTGTGTTTATTGATGACATTCTAGTATATTCCAAGAGCCACGAATAGCACGAGGAGCATCTCAGAATTGTGTTAGAGACATTGAGGCAGGAGAAGTTATATGCCAAGCTCAGTAAGTGTGAGTTTTGTATGGATAAAGTGCCTTTCTTGGGACATATTATCTCAGGAGAAGGACTTTCAGTTGATCCGGAGAAGGTTGTTGCAATAGAAACTTGGCCTACACCTACATCAGTTGCAGAAGTGAGAAGTTTTCTCGGACTTGCGGGATATTACCGAAGGTTTGTAGAAAATTTCTCAAGGATTGCGGAGCCTATGATGAAGTTGACATGTAAGGACCAGGAGTTTACATGGACAGAAGACTGCCAGAAGGCCTTTAAAGAATTGAAAAGAAGATTGACAACAACACCTATCTTGACTCTTCCTTCAGGGTCAGGAGGTTTTGTTGACTACAGTGATGCGTCAGGTAGTGGACTAGGATGTGTTTTGATGCAACATGGCAAAGTTATTTCTTATGCATCGAGAAAGTTGAAGGTCCATGAAAAGAAGTACCCAACGCACGATCTGGAGCTAGCAGCAATTATATTTGCACTGAAGATTTAGAGGCACTATCTTTATGGAGAGAAGGTAGAAATCTTTACTGATCACAAGAGTCTGAAGTATGTATATACTCGAAAGGAGCTCAACATGAGACAGAGACATTGGCTTGAATTGATGGTAGACTTTGATATAGATCTGCAGTACTACCCGGGAAAGGCGAATGTAGTAGCAGATGCACTCAGCAGGAAGCCCACGGCTTATTTCTTGACGATGCAGCCTGAGTTATTGAAAGATCTACAGGAGCTTCAGATAGAGGTTGTTTTACCAGGACAGAGTGGCTTGCTGGCTAATCTCGAAGTTAAGTCGTCACTTGTGGAGAGGATTAAAGAGGCATTGCCCACTGATGCTAGATTTCGAAGACTTAAAGAGAGGACAGAAGCAGGCATGCAGACGGGACTTTGCATACATGAAGACGGGACATTAAGGTGTGGAAATCGTCTGTATGTTCCAAATAGAGAATTGAGATAGGAGTTAATGACTGAAGCACATAGCTCCATGTACTCTGTTCACCCAGGAGGAACCAAGATGTACCGAGACTTGAGGCAGTATTACTGGTGGCATAGAATGAAAAGGGAGATTGTGTGATTTGTGGCAAAATATTTAGTCTGCCAGCAAGTAAAGGCAGAGCATCAGAGGACTGTAGGTATGTTACAGCCGCTTCCTATACCAGAATGGAAGTGGGAACATATCACTATGGATTTTGTCACAGGATTTCCAAGAAGCCCCAGCGGAAGAGATGCGGTATGGGTTATCGTGGATAGACTCACTAAATCGGCATATTTCTTGCCATTCAGAGTTGGACAGTCCACAGAGGTACTAGCCGACATGTATATACGACAAATCGTAAGATTACATGGAGTGCCGGTTAGTATTGTATCAGATCAAGATTCGAGATTTACAACTCATTTCTGGCGAAGCATGCAAGAGAGTCTTGGCACCAGACTTAAATTCAACACAGCTTACCATCCACAGATAGATGGTCAATCGAAGCGCACGATTCAGATCTTGGAGGATATATTGCGATCGTGTATGCTAGACTTTGGAGGATCTTGGGAAGATCATTTACACTTGGTGGAGTTCTCCTACAACAACAGTTATCAGGCCAGCATTCAGATGGCACCATTCGAGACATTGTACGGTAGAAAGTGTAGATCGCCAATATGTTAGAGTGACGTTGGTGAACGCCAAATACTAGGTCCAGAATTGGTAATGCAGATAGTGGAGAAGGTAAAACAAATTCAGAATCATCTTCGAACAGCTCAGGACAGACAGAAGCATTGGGCTGATACACATAGGCATCCCCTAGAGTTCAAAGAAGGAGAGCACGTATTCTTGAGGATTTCGCCCACTCGAGGTACTATTAGATTTGGGAGCAGAGGCAAGTTGAGCCCAAGGTATATCGGGCCATTTGATATTCTAGAGCGCATTGGTGAGGTGGCTTATCGTCTTGCATTACCTCCATCCTTAGAGGGAGTGCATGACGTATTCCACGTCTCACAGCTGAGAAGGTACGTGACCGACCCAAGTCACGTAGTTGATCATTCAAAGATCGCAGTGGGCCCTAGCTTGAGATATGAAGAACAACCAGCTGGCATCCTCGACATCAGTGAGAAGACATTGCAAGGACAGACAATTAGACTGGTTCATGTAGCTTGGAAACATCACTCTCCTGGCGAATCGACTTGGGAACGAGAGGATACTATGCGCCACTATTATCCTCACTTATTCGCGGATGCAGGTATACCTTAAGCATTCTTGTAATTTCCATAGTTCTTCCTTTAGTATTTTATTCTTCGATTGCGAGGACGCAATCCTCTTAAGGAGGGTAGATTGTATACACCCTGATTTTTCTAAAAAATTTAAAATAATATTTTCCCTATTTTTCTGTAATTTTTGGGAATTAAAACTAAGGTATTTTGTAATTAAAGGATATTTAAATAATGTTAATTAATATTAAAATATTATGAAAATAATATTTTATGGTGTAAAATGGAAAATCGGACATAGGGTAATTTTCTGTGAATTTATTGGATTCCGGAAATATTTTTAAAGTCCTAAAAACCGATGTAGAATTAAACCTAAATAAACCCTTCCTGAATCCGGTTTAATTAGAATTAAACCAAACCAAACTGACTCAAACCGAACCAAGCCAACCCAGACCTAACGGGTCGGGTCGGGTCGGATCCGAATCAAACCCGACCCGAACCCGAAACCCTAACCGAACCCTAATCCCAATGCCCACCGGATTCATTGTTCATCCCTATAAATCCTCGACTTCCGTGCCCACCGCCGCCGCAAACCCACAGACTCCTCTCCGCCGCAGCCGACGATCCCCTCGCCTGAACCCTAGGTAGCCGCCGCCTTCTCCTTCTTGTTCCACCCGTCCCCCCGACCAGTCGACCGATCACCACCTCCACAACTCTTCGCCGCTCGACCACGTCGACCACCCCTCGCCTCGTCGTCCCCCTCCAACCGTCGACCACTGCCCGCAGCGCCGTCCCTCCGCCTCGAGCACAGCCCAGCACCATCACCATCTCCACCATTACCGTCCTAGCCGAGACCCGACGAACTCCGCTCCTCTCCGCCCAGCCCGCTCGACACGCCGGCGTCGACCACCAACCCAGCAGCCCTAGGCCGAGCCGCCCTCTACCGGCGAGTCCACCCAGCATCCCGGACACAGCCCCTAGTCCGAACACAGATCCTGTGTAGATCGGACACAGCGAACACGGTGACCAGGACACGAATCAGCATCCCAGACACGAGAATTCTCGGTTCACGGAGCCCTGTTCAGGTAACCCGTTCTCTTTCCTCGTTATTCCGTTTTCCGTTCCGTCAGTTGCATCGCGTAGACTGTGTAACCCTCTCGGTGCTCGTACTGTCACGACCCAATTCCGTAGAATCACTTGAGGCGTCCCCCGAATCGTGACCGCCGTGCGGGCCTGGAGTTGCGCCCGCACAAGGCTTTAATGATTTGCATAGCAAGCACATATTCAGAGTACGCAGATAAATTGAAACACAGATTTGAAACATAGAAAAGTTCTCTTTATTGATAATGAACATCTATTACAAACTCTTGAACGAGTTAGCTAATATGTCGAACGGCTTACAAAAGAGATGACTCAAAATGAGATAGCAGTCCTGTACATTACATCCCTTTATAACTCAAAATGATAAAGACCTCCAGGCTGGAGGACGGCTTTGCCACGGAGCTGCATTTGTGTATGAAGAGTTGCAGCTTCGGACTTCAAAAGGCTTCGAGGCGCGGTGAAGATGCGCTAACAGCTGGACTGAATCGGGTAGACGACTTCGGCTCCTCGCTCGGTTCGCCTTGGTGCAGAGAACCTGTTTCAACGAGGGTCAGCATATCGAAACATGCTGGTGAAGGCGAGCTAGCCTGACTATACCAATCAACACGTTGTTTAGTGAAGCATGCATATTTTATGGGTTTCTATCTTGCCTTAGTTCATTTACAAGTAAGCAGCATATTGAATTTACTGAAATGAACTAGCCACCGTTCGGTGGATTTTACCTGCCGTCTGAATTACCTGCACAATACTTACCATGCCTTCCCTGCCACGAAGACACAAGTTAGTATGCAACAGGTTTAAATATACACGATGAACACACGATGCATTGCAAGCCATATTCACACGATAAACACACGAGGCGTTGCAAGCATATACACACGAGGATCACTGGCTTGATGCCATAATGGACTAGTCAAGGACAAGGATAGCATGCAACGGGAAAACACGAGGAGCTCAGAAAACACGATGCGTTACAAGTTATCCCGTCCGCACACGATTGACTATAAATACGAAGTCTGCCCGGATCGGATCGGTGCCAGTGCCCCAGCGACCGTCCGCAGAACTTATATCCTTGTGCGCAAGTTGTCCATGATCGAACACACGATGTTTAGTTAAGTTATCATTTCACGCAGTTGAGGCAACACGAGTAATGCATGTTTCTTTTGCATAGCCTCTAGGAACAGTTATGCGCATACCTGATATGATTCATGAATAGCACAATTTATAGAAGAAGTTATATTCTAACTACAATTTATGCATATGATGAACATTCCGAACGAACAAGCATGTAAGTAAGTAACCGTTCACAAGTTTGATTGACAAGCAGTAATAACCAAGTCTATTCTCTTTTATCTTGGTTTCTTTTATTATTACTTGGTATCGTTTGATCGGGGCAAGGAGTGAAGCTTGGAAGCAGGGCTAGCTAATCGGGTTGGTAGTCACTCACTTAGATTTTGGAAAGAAGAAGGAAAGAGGCGCTTCACGACTCCGCTCGCAAGCCGCCTACTGCTCGTTCACCTGCACACGAACAGCTCGATTAATACTTCTTCCTCTCTTTCCAATCTCGGAATAGAAGTGCAAGTCAATGAACGAAAACAATGAAAACCATCGAAACCGTTCAAGGAAAACAAGCAAATTCCAAAACCAACTCAAAGCACGAAAGCAACAAGCGATATCGAAAACCGAGGCAATAAAAGATAGCAGCGGAGGGGTCCCTCCTGACTCTGCCGCTAAGCCGATCCTTGGGGCGCAGTCCACTGAATATGGGAATCGATTCCGAAGAAACAAATCCATAACAAGGACGAGTTCTTAATTCAATCTATCCCGATCGAACGATACCGTCTTGTGTTTCTTAGCCGCGCTCTCCGCATCGGAAGAACGGGGCGCTACATCCTACCTAACCAATTGGAAGTTTCGTCCCGAAACTTAGGAATAATGCTTACCGTTAGGGGTTATTACATTGCGGGCGATGAACAGGAAGGTTCGGGCAGGAATTAATGGCATGGCCTAGATTGCCACAAGCGAGACATAACCCAAGTCTCTTACGACACTGATTGAAGGAGTGCCCACGTTTGTTGCAGTATTGACATACTTGGTTGGGATTTGCCCTGTGCTGACCACCGTTGTTTCGGTGCTTTGCAGCAGTGTTTCCTCCATCGTTGCCTTGGCGTTTGTGATTGTAGGTATACACAGCGCCGGTGGAAACGTGAGAATTCTGTGGTTCTAGCGATAAGGCATGATTCATGACTTCACGCATTGTTCCATATTGATTATTGACCACGTGCGAATGGATGGCAGGGCGTAATCCACCTTCAAACCTTCTGGCTCGACTCGCTGCATCAGGTAAATAGGCCCTAGCGAATTTGGAGAGTCGGTTGAATTCGGCGGAGTACTGCTTCACTGTCATACTGCCCTGCCTCAGTTGCACGAAATTATTTTCCATTTGACGTTGTACTGGAGGCGGTATAAACTCCTCTTCGAACGCGGCACGAAAGATCGTCCACGAGATCGCCTCCTCTCCGTGATCAAATTGGAGAGATCGTCGATGCACGTCCCACCAATCGTGTGCGTTAAGGCGGAGCTGTAGTTGCGCACAGGAGACGCGCTTCTCTTCGGGGACCTCTAGCAGAGCGAAGTGATCTTCTAGTTCTGCTAGCCAATCTAGAGCTACCACTGGGTCCTCAGTCCCCTTGAACGGGATGTTGCAGACTTTCTTGAAATGGCCCAAGTTGAAGGCAGTCACGTCCCTCGGCCTTGGGATTTGAGGCGTCTCCACTTCAAGCACGGGCTGTCCCACCGGAGTCGTTGCTGTTGCGGCGGAATGGTTGGCAGCCAAAGTCTGAACGATCTGTTGCAGGGCATCTACCTGCTTTTGTTGGACTGAGAATCGGGTCTCTAGATTACTCTCGAGCTTGGCTTGGCGAGCATCATCTCGTTGTCGTTGCGATTCTAACATTTGCATTACACGCTCAAGCGGGTCGACTTGAGACATGCCTCGTTGGCTCCGAGAGCTTCCCGAAGTACCCGAACTACTTTCTTGTGTTTCGTTCAGTGGTTGCGCTGCAGATTGCGCTGGATCCATTCCTTCAAAAGAAGGTAAATTACATTAGGATCATAATGTATTATGGACTTATTGTATGAACGTATCTCATTTTGGCCTAGCGAGTTCAAGAGTTCGCACAGGAATTTTGATCGTTAAAGGAACTTTTCCAGCACGAAGTCTAAGGAACTTGAATCTGTGCTCTGATACCACTATGTCATGACCCAATTCCGTAGAATCACTTGAGGCGTCCCCCGAATCGTGACCGCCGTGCGGGCCTGGAGTTGCGCCCGCACAAGGCTTTAATGATTTGCATAGCAAGCACATATTCAGAGTACGCAGATAAATTGAAACACAGATTTGAAACATAGAAAAGTTCTTTTTATTGATAATGAACATCTATTACAAACTCTTGAACGAGTTAGCTAATATGCCGAACGGCTTACAAAAGAGATGACTCAAAATGAGATAGCAGTCCTGTACATTACATCCCTTTATAACTCAAAATGATAAAGACCTCCAGGCTGGAGGACGGCTTTGCCACGGAGCTGCATTTGTGTATGAAGAGTTGCAGCTTCGGACTTCAAAAGGCTTCGAGGCACGGTGAAGATGCGCTAATAGCTGGACTGGATCAGGTAGACGACTTCGGCTCCTCGCTCGGTTCGCCTTGGTGCGGAGAACCTGTTTCAACGAGGGTCAGCATATCGAAACATGCTGGTGAAGGCGAGCTAGCCTGACTATACCAATCAACACGTTGTTTAGTGAAGCATGCATATTTTGTGGGTTTCTATCTTGCCTTAGTTCATTTACAAGTAAGCAGCATATTGAATTTACTGAAATGAACTAGCCACCGTTCGGTGGATTTTACCTGCCGTCTGAATTACCTGCACAATACTTACCATGCCTTCCCTGCCACGAAGACACAAGTTAGTATGCAACAGGTTTAAATATACACGATGAACACACGATGTATTGTAAGCCATATTCACACGATAAACACACGAGGCGTTGCAAGCATATACACACGAGGATCACTGGCTTGATGCCATAATGGACTAGTCAAGGACAAGGATAGCATGCAACGGGAAAACACGAGGAGCTCAGAAAACACGATGCGTTGTAAGTTATCCCGTCCGCACACGATTGACTATAAACACGAAGTCTGCCCGGATCGGATCGGTGCCAGTGCCCCAGCGACCGTCCGCAGAACTTATATCCTTGTGCACAAGTTGTCCATGATCGAACACACGATGTTTAGTTAAGTTATCATTTCACGCAGTTGAGGCAACACGAGTAATGCATATTTCTTTTGCATAGCCTCTAGGAACAGTTATGCGCATACCTGATATGATTCATGAATAGCACAATTTATAGAAGAAGTTATATTCTAACTACAATTTATGCATATGATGAACATTCCGAATGAACAAGCATGTAAGTAAGTAACCGTTCACGAGTTTGATTGACAAGCAGTAATAACCAAGTCTATTCTCTTTTATCTTGGTTTCTTTTATTATTACTTGGTATCGTTTGATCGGGGCAAGGAGTGAAGCTTGGAAGCAGGGCTAGCTAATCGGGTTGGTAGCCACTCACTTAGATTTTGGAAAGAAGAAGGAAAGAGGCGCTTCACGACTCCGCTCGCAAGCCGCCTACTGCTCGTTCACCTGCACACGAACAGCTCGATTAATACTTCTTCCTCTCTTTCCAATCTCGAAATAGAAGTGCAAGTCAATGAACGAAAATAATGAAAACCATCGAAACCGTTCAAGGAAAACAAGCAAATCCTAAAACCAACTCAAAGCACGAAAGCAACAAGCGATATCAAAAACCGAGGCAATAAAAGATAGCAGCGGAGGGGTCCCTCCTGACTCTGCCGCTAAGCCGATCCTTGGGGCGCAGTCCACTGAATATGGGAATCGATTCCGAAGAAACAAATCCATAACGAGGACGAGTTCTTAATTCAATCTATCCCGATCGAACGATATCGTCTTGTGTTTCTTAGCCGCGCTCTCCGCATCGGAAGAACGGGGCGCTACACGTACAACTCGCTCGGTGCGTCGCGTCCTGTGGTGATCGCGAACCACGATCCAAAAACAGAAAAACCAACGCCCTGTTTCACCCCGAAACTGAGTGCGCCCCGCCAAACGGGACGACTTGGTCGCACGCGGTCTTTACCGAAATGTGTGCGCTATTGATACGGACGTACAGGATTTCGTAGAAGTTGATTTGGAGGTGCGTGCACACCGGAATCAACGCGTATCCGCCGACAATGCCCCGTATCCGCCTATTCTGGAACACGTCATAACTTCGTGTACACATGTCGGATCGAAATGAAACTTGTACCATTGGACTCGTAGCAATACGCTGGTCCTATGACCCAAGTTTGGTTCGATTCTGAGAACGTTGACAAAATCACGTATCGTGGGCCCCACAGGCTCTACTTGACGGTCGATTTTGTGATCGGCTCATCGGAATCTAATTCTGGAAGTTTCGTTGGGTTCGTATTATCGTTTCTGACTTGTTGACACTAAGTTTGAGGAATTTGGAGACCTTTGATCCTGACACATTTTTCGGTGTAAAGTGGCCCACATGTGGACCCCGCTTTGACCAGAAACTGTCATTTTTGCCCCTGTGTCCAAATTGGACTTAAGGACAGGCGTTTCTAGCTATTTGATATTTTTTGAGACTGTTGGTGATATTTATTTTAGCTTTTGGAGGAGTACCTACAGGATCCACTGATACAGGGACCGTTGTTGGTATTCAAACCCCAGGCAAGTGTACCTTGCCAAACTCTGCAGTCTTGTTACATATTTTCCTTGCTTCATTTATATTGATTGTGCATGCTTGACCTAGGACCGTGTGACTTACTTAGCGTCCGATTATTAGTCGGGTGCCAACACCGTACGCGATGTTGTGTATTGTCATCTAGAGATGGACATTCGTGACTCCTTTACATTCTCGTACTTGTCTTATCAAGTACATTATACCCAGGACACTTGACACTACTCATGTGATAGAATCTTCCTGAGATACTCATGGTGATTCTGTATAGGATATAGGATTTAACATTGACATTATATTCATAGATACTATATGACTTGCTGCATTAGCTATGATCTTGCGTGTCATGTACATGAGACATTATGGACATGAGATGTGTGGTTACATTGGGTGGGGAGAGACACACAGGCTACAGGCTGATCATACATATATATATCCCCTATTATTGTGAGGCACAAGACTCTGAAACCCGAGCTTGGCCCATTACTCATTATTACTGCTACCGGCTCCCCGACACAGAGCTTGTAGTGGCTCAGCCTGAGTACTCGTGATGCTCTCACTTGCATTTCACATAGATGGTTACATACTTACCCTATTTATTTTATTATTTGCTGCATTGCAATTATTTTGGCTTGTATTATCTTGTACCTTGCTATGTCCCCTGAGGACCTGGATCCGGATTATGTCCCCAGGATTTGCAGACAAGATCTATCCCGAGGTATACGGGACCGCAGCAGGAGCAGATACAGGAGCTGTACCGACACCCGAGGATGAGGTGTTAGCTGAAGACTTTTTCTGAGCATCTATGTTTCATGCTCAGTATTTACTTTATTCAGTCATTTATATTTCGTTCTGTTGAACCATTGTATCAGAATTTTATCGGGTTGTTCCCCGAAGCACTTTATTGAGACTGGTTGATGATTTACATTTCTTATATCTGTTGATCATATTTTATCTTGTGTGGATGAGATTAGTTGTGCCATGTTGTCGTAGACTTTATTTTACAGCTTAAGTACGCCCTGGTGGATCCATTAAATTGGGTTTGTCCATCAGTGTGTGCTGCTGGCCATTGCCACGTGTCTAGTCCCTCGGTATTTTGGGACTGGGGCGTGATAGTTGTCCTCCCCACCCCATGCTCTAAGCATGTCATATCCATGACATGGTGAGACCTCTAATAACTGCCAATGCTTCTAATTATGCAAATTTTATCAGCAATTATCCCTATCCGTCGCACATTCAATACGTACCGACGGCCAGCCGAATACGCAAGTTCGTGTCCTACATGATACTCACATTCGTGTAACAACTGTGTCATGGCCAATGAAACATAAGAATACCTCATGATAATGGGGTGGTCTCATAAAACTAGGTCCTCATTCATAATATATAATAAAAACAAAATATGACGCCACCGTCGTTGCACCCAAGTTATTCTTGGACGCACGGTTTATATAGCAGTTAAAATATATGAACTAAATAACAAAAATAAAATGCATGCACCATATGGAATATAAATCATAGTACAATGGTAAGGTATACTTGCCTGGCAAGCAATCTGAGTAGTGTAAGCGTCCAGACGTCAAGCACACAGAATCAGAAACTACGGCCTCCGAATAAACATCTTCGGATGCTGAAATAAACATCACCAACGTTTCCGGAATCAGCGAGATATCTAGAAAATACTACCCTTTCGTCTAATTTGGACACAGAAGCAAAACGGTAATTTTGGGTCAAATTGGGTCTACATATGGCCCACCTTGCACCGAAATACGTGCCAGAGGTAAAGGTCTCTAAATAGGACAAATTATAGGTCAAACAAATTCTAAACGTCAATATGACCTCAACGGTACGTCCAATTTTGGATTCCGGTGAGCCGAACACAAATTTACCCTAAAAGTCAACCGTAGGGCCCGCAAATAGGCGGCTTTGTCAACTGTCTCATAACTGCGTGAAATTTGGGTCACAGAACCAGCGTGATACCATGAATTCAATGGCGCAAGTTTCGTCATATTCCGACGAGCGTACACAAAATGGTGTGGTATTTTGCAGAAGTCATGATATATGAACTTTTTACGGATATGGGTTGATTTCGATGCGCACACACGTCCAAATTAATTTTTGCGAAGCCCACACGTCAGGATGTATCTTACGCGCCTTTTGGTGTAATTGTTACGCGATGAGGCGGTCCCGTTTGGCGGGGCATACTCCGTATCACAAATTTTAATATTTTAAAATAAGTTTTTTTGAGATTTCTACTTGATTTATCTCTGGTTCTGACACAACATAAAATAAACTAATTAACAGGGAATGATCTTGGTTATATAGGCTTTACATAGCAAAAAGTAGATTTTAATTTGGATGTCTATGGTGGAAGATATCATCCTCTAAACATAGGTCGTTGGAACGGTTCGTAACAGTTTTAAAAATATGGTTTTCTTCCAATTTGGCTTCGATTTCTACCTGGTGTTTAACGCTGTTCGAATGAAACTAATTAATGGGGTTTAGAAAGGGATAGGTTATGATCATACCGACGAAGACGGATCCAAAAATGATCGAGAGACGAGACAGAAATCGACGCGTGAAGTAGGGGTCGTCGTTGTCTGTTCCTACCGCGGTTGACCGCGTGGTTCGCTGTCTCGGCCGGTCGACGACTCTCTGGTAGCTGCGCGGGGTTGTGGTGGTTCTCCGACGGAGCGTTGGGGGTGATTAGGTTAGGGTTAGTGTAAACCCCCAGATTTTTTAGGAATTTAAAAATAAATTTTCAAAATTTTTCTGGAATTTTTTGTGATTTTTCACGAATTAAAATAAATGTTCTTCTGAATTAAATATTTTTAAGTATTAAAATATATATTAAAATATTATGAAAGTAAAATTTTTTAGGTGTAAAATAGACATAGGGTAATTTTTCTAGAATTTATTGGACCCCAGAACTAGTTTTAAAGACCTAAAAACTAAGTTTTTTAAAAAATAGAAAAAATAAACCAAAATAAACCCGGTTTATTAATAAACCAACATGAACCCATCCTGAACCAAACCGGATCCAATCCTTATTGGGTCAGATCCGGGCCCAAAACCCAAATTCGACCCAACCCGAAACCCAAACCCGCTACTGTAGCAAATCCCTAATCCCTCCGACTCCCGACCGTTCACGCCGCAGCCGCCGCGTCGCTTCGCCTCCGCAACCGCCGGCGGACCCATCGCCTTCCCCGCTGCCTCGCCTCCTTATCGGCCAGCCGCCCGTCTCCCCTCCACCAACGGTCGACTCTTTTCCTCCCCACTCCTCCCTATTTAAACCCGACCACCCTCATCCGCCACCACCATCATCATCCATCGAGCTCCCTCGGCCTCAAACGAACTCCTCCGGCCACCGCCCCGCCATCACCATCAGAACACCACCCCTTCATCCACCATAGCTCCGGCCGCCTCCGCCGAGCTCCCCTCAGGTGACCAGCTCCCCGGCCGACTTTGTCTCAGCGCCGCCTCCACCACGACTCCACCGCTGACCCGAGCCACCTCCGTCGTATCTCCACTCCGCCACGACCAGAGACTTCGGTGACCTCCCCGCCAACTTTGACGAACTTCACCGATAACCTCCGGTGACCCACAGGCCGACCAAGCCACCGCCAGTAAGCCCGTCGGCCGAGCTCCGTCGCGGCGCCCTTGCGTACGCCCAATTTTAGTCGATTTTGAGCCATCGTTCAGGTAAGGTTTTCTCTCTCCTCGTCCTTCTGTTTTTGTTCTGTCGACTCATGCACGAACCCTACGTGACCCTCTCGAACCACGTGCAACTCGTTCGGGGTATCACGTCCTGTGTCGATCGCAAACTGCGACACAAAATCAGGAAAAAACTTTCCCTTTTCTGAAAATTCAGAAAATGTCCCGAACTTCCCAGTTCGTGACTGTTTTGCAAATAACCTGTAAAATATTTTCAAAATCCATCTAAACAATAATTTAGACTATATGACCAAGTTTTAAACCCTGTATTAGTGTAATTTATTGAGCTATAGTTTGTATTATTTTTGAGGATAAAAATGACCAAAAGATTGGTTATTTAAATACCCTGATTTTCTCGGAACTGGGTGTGTCCCGCTAAACGGAACGACTTGGTCATGTGCAGACTTCACCGAAAGGTGCGTGCCGTTGATACGGACGTGTAGGATTTTGCGGAAGTTGATTTGGATGTGCGTGCACACCGAAATCAACGTGTATCCGTCGACAACACCCCGTATCGACCCTGTTCTGAAACTCATTGTAACTTTGGGTATGCTCGTCATATCGAAACAAAACTTACGCCATCAGACTCGTAGCAATACGCTGGTCCTGTGACCCAAGTTTGGTTCGATTCTGAGAACGTTGACAAAATCCCGTATCGTGGGCCCCACGGCTCCACTTGACGGGCAATTTTGTGATCTGCTCATCAAAATCCAGTTCTGGATATTCTATTGGGTTCGTATCGTTGTTCTAGACTTGTGGATACTAAGTTTGACAAATTTAGAGAACATTGTCTCTGGCACGTTTCTCGGTGCGAAGCGGGCCACATGTAGACCCTACTTTGACCAAAAACTGTCACTTTTGCCCCGATGTCCAAATTGGACTTATGGACAGACAATTCTAGCTATTTGATATCTTCTGAACCTGATGGTAATATTTATTTTAGCAACTGAAGGAGTACCTGCAAATCTCGCTGATACCAGAGCAGCAGTTGGAGTCAAAACCCCAAGCACGTATACTTTGTCAATCTTACAGTTCTTGTTACATAATATTCCTTTGATTTATTTATATGTTGTATCTGTTCAACCTAGGACCATGTGACATTACTTAACGTCCGAATAATATTCAGGTGTCAACACCGTATGCAGAGTTGTGTAACGTCACCTAGAGATGAATATCGAAACCCTATATATCTTCGTGCTTGCATTATCAAGTACGTCATACCATAGGACACTTGACACTGTTCATGAGAGAGAATCTTCCTGAGATATTCATGGTGATTCTATATAGGATACAGGTTTCGTGACATATACTTTATACATATGCTTAGCTATCATTATGACTCACTACATCAGTTAGAGGTCATGATCTTGCGTGTCATGGACATGAGACGTGTGATTACATTGGGTAGGAAGAGACACACAGGCTACAGGCTGATTTTATATATATATATATATATATATATATATATATATATATATATATATATATATATATATTACGTTGTCATAGGCCCACTACATAGTATAAATACATAGTATAACTGCTACCGGCTCCCTGACACAGAGCTTGTAGTAGTCTCAGCCTGAGTCCTAGTGATGATCTTATTTGCATATCACTTAGCTGGTTATGTAGTTCGCCCTATTGATATATTTTATATACTGTATTTATTTTGGCATGCTGTTTCTTGTACCTTGTTACGTCCCTCTGAGGACCTGGACCCTTGCCAGTTTTGCAGCATAGACCATTGTGGAGCCTGCCAGGAGTGATGATGTGTGTTGCTTTGTCATGCAGGAATTGGTGCCAGGTACTTATATCATTTCTTTTGGAGTATTGGTTATTATTCATATTGTTTATTCATTTGCTAATATAGCCTAGTTTTATAGACTCATACTCCTTTCTCGAGTCTAGTCGAGCTTATGGGTTACTGGCAGCCGACTTTAGCACATGTAGCTCCTTCTTGCATATTCTGTTCATTGTGGATTGAGGCATAGATATTTATATTTACTTGATTATATAGACAGTGACCCTTCTATTACAGCTTATACGTATTCGTATAGGACCAGAGTCTAGTCGAATGCGTAGCTGGCATGTTACGTATTCCTAGTCCTACATATTTTTGGGACTGGGGCATGACAGTTAGGGTTAGGGTTAGGGTTTATATATATATTAGGGTTAGGGTTTATATATATATATATATATATATATATATATATATATATATATATATATATATATATATATATATATATATATATATATATATATATATATATATATATATATATAGGCGGAGGCGGGGTGAGATGAGAAGGGGGATGCGGGTCTACTCGCGGGTGTGGGGGTACTGTGCTCGCGGGCTGTTGTATGTTAGCTTAGGAAATTAGGCTTAAGGTTTAAGTTTTTTTTTCTTATTAATACTATATATATATATATATATATATATATATATATATATATATATATATATATATATATATATATATATATATATATATGTATATATGGTATAAAAATTCAGAAAACATTAGTACATTCTAAAAATGTATCACCCTTCTACAAGGGTTCCTAAAATAAAATAAAATAAAAATAATAGTTTTGTGCAATAATTCTAAATGAGTAATTATCTAGGTAATTAAATCAATAAATTTTATTTTCTAATTAACTAAGAATTAATATAATTAAATTCTATGATTAATTAAATAAATATAATATTTAAAATTAGGGGGGTTTTACACTTACTTGGAACCACTTTTCCCCCAAACTCACAGTACACAGATAGACATAGGGTCACTTATGTTCAGATACAATTACACCTATATGCATTCACTCGAGTATCTATGTACTGCACTCCTTATTCACTACTGCATCAGTGCATTGCACTACAACTCTCCCACGCTTCTTAATACACACACACACACACACACTGGTGTGTGTGTGTGTGTGTATATATATATATATATATACACACACACATGTGTACTAGTGTCAATTAATCAAACACCTATAGTGTAAATTAGGATACTAATGATACACAAGATACCAAAACTCCCAATTCCTACTAATTATTAATAATATACATCCAACACATATATAAATAACTAAAGTAACTATTTACAATAGAAATTGAAGAGAGATTATACTAATATGCATAAATCACCCAAAATGAGTCCCTGTATCATAACGTATCCCAAAATACGATGATATGGCCTACTCGTATCTATTTGTGGACACATATCTAGTCCTCCACTATCAATCTAAGTTTAATTAGACTAAATTAGTCTCATGACACAAACTTGGTATAGCAATCTCGAAATTCCCCCTAATTATGCACAAAACCTATGTAAAAGTCACATTTTGTGTCAATTAGGCCTAGAACTTCTTCCTATGTGTAGTCCTAAGCCATGAAAGGGTTACTAATGGTCAAATGCATGAATTTATAGTCTAAATAAAAGAGAATTCAGATTTATACCTATTGGGAGATGGATTCTCAATGAATTGCTCAAATGGATACGATCCGGACACAAGCTCCTTGTCAATACCTTATTCTCCAAGTGATCCTTGCAATCCAAGCTTCAATACTTCTTGATTGGTGAAAATATGAGGGAATAAAAGTGAATTGAAGAAATTTGGTGGAGGAATGAGTCAATTTGGGAAAAAAACACAATTGGGGATCTAAATGAATGAAGAATGAAGAGGAGAGAGAGTGTCCCCCCTCCTATAGGTGGTCGGCCCCTTGTCCCTCTCCCACGCAACACTCAATGACCAATATGCCCCCCCCCCCCACTAATTGTCATGTAGGTAATTAATTAGGAGGGTTATATTAGGAAGCATCTAATCCTAATGAAAGTTTAATTAAATCACCTAATTAATGAAGAGGGTTGAGTCTATGGGCCTAGCCGAAAATATTAGGTTTAATATGTAATGACAAGTCTAATTAGGTCCACTAGGGTCAACTCCAATAATTAGACTAGTCCACTAACCATAAATAAATAATACAATATCTAATATATAATACTAACACAATATATAAATAATATAAATAGACAAAAATATCCCTATCTAGAAATGTAGAAGTGATAAGTCTACCCTCCTTAGAAAACTTTTGTCCTCGAAATTTAAAGAAGGAACTATTCACTATAATAAAAAATTACAGCAAGAAAGAAGATTACCTCATGACTCAAACATATAAGGGTATCGCTCGCGCATCTTGGCTTTCCTCTCCCAAGTAGACTCTCCCGGAGAGTGATGTCTCCACGCGATGCGTACCAAAGGAATCATTTGGTTCCGCAGCACCTTCTCTCTATAATCTAGAATCTCCACCAGCTGCTCTGGATAACTGAGAGTCAAACTCACCTCGATCTCCATGTGATCCAATACGTGACTAGGATCCGCCACGTACTGTCTCAGTTATGACACATGGAACACATCATGCACTCCCTCTAGTGCAAGCCGCAAATCTAGTCTATAAGCCACTGCACCGACCCTAGCAAGAACACCGAAGGGTACGATGTACCATAGACTAAGCTTTTCTCCTCCACCAAAGTGAATCGTGCCCCGTGTTGGAAAAATTCGCAAGAACACCAGATCGCCAACCTAGAACAAAATATAACCTTAACATTCAATCTAAAATAAAGCAATCACAAACAATACAAATAAAATCTATACCTTAAAGTCCAAAGGTCTCCGGTGGCTGTCGGACTAATGCCGATGTCTGTCCTGCGCCACCCGAAGTCTATCTCTAATAAGCTTCACCTTCTCAGCTACATCCATAACCATCTCTGGCCCTAACATAGCTCTCTCTCTAACATAATCCCATGATAAAGGAGTATGATTTCTCCATCCATATAATGCCTCAAATGGTGATATCTCAATGCTGGCCTAGTAACTGTTGTTGCAAGCAAACTCTACCAGGTGAAGATGATCCTCTCAAGAGCCTCTGAAATCTAAAATACAAGTGTGAAGCATATCCTCGAGAGTCTGAATTTTTGACTGCCTGTCTGTCTGGGGGTGATACGCGGTACTAAACTTGAGCTTGGTGCCCAAGCTAGCCTGCAAACTCCTCCAGAAGTGGGATATGGAACGACTATCCCGAACCGAGGTGATACTCATAGGAACTCCATACAATCTGACAATCTGTCGCACATACGTCTCCGCTAGGTTCTTCGTAGACGTACCCATTTTGAATGGCAAGAAGTGAGCCGATTTGGTCAACTTGTCTACGATGACTAAAATTGTGTCTTTCCCTCTTGGAGAACGCGAAAGTCCCGATACAAAATCCATGATCACATGCTCCCACTTCCACTCTGGGATGGATAAAGGCTGAAGTAAACCTCCTGGCCTCTGCCTCTGTGCCTTTACCTGTTGGCACACTAGATACCTGGATACGAAGCATGCCATCTCCCACTTCATACCATACCACCATATATGCTCCTTCAGATCTTTATACATCTTGTTGGCACCTGGATGCATAGAGTACTGAGATCGATGCGCCTCCTGAAGAACCTTCTCGTGCAATTCCCTACTCGGCACATACAATCTAGTACCATATCACAATGATTCATCCTCAATAATAGTGAAGTCCTCTAATAACCCTATTTGAACATGCACCCTGATACTCCTCAGAGACCCATCATCATACTGTGTAGTCTTGATCTTATCCATCAGCTCAGACTGTATCTGTAATTCCTACATCTGTGCCTCGATACCATGAACAAGCACCTCAATGCCCAAACTTTCAAGATCGGCCAATAAGTATCTATCTGTAGTCAAGTACATAGCCACTGGGTACCTACTCAAGGCATCAGCGACTATGTTGGCCTTTCCCGGATGGTACTGCAATGATATATCGAAGTCCTTCATCAACTCCAACCACCGCCGCTGTCACATGTTCAGCTCTTTTTGTGTAAACACGTACTTCAAGCTCTTGTGGTCTGTAAAGATCTCCACATGCTCTCCGTACAATTAGTGTTTTCACAGCTTTAGAGTAAAGATGACCACTGCCAACTCCAAATCGTGGGTAGGATAATTCTTCTCATGAGGACGTAATTGCCTGGAAGCATAGGCAATCAACTTTCCATTCTACTACAAGACACAACCCAAACCCTTTCCTGAAGCATCACTATAGATAGTGAATCCACCTGATCCCGATGGCAATGTCAATACTGGAGCTGTCATCAATCTCCTCTTCAGATCCTCAAAAGCGGCTTGACACTCCTTTTTCCATACAAACTCTATGTCCTTCCTAGTCAGCCTAGTCATCGGCTCTGAAATTCGGGAGAAGTCCTGTACAAACCTTCGGTAATAACCTGCCAGCCCTAGAAAGCTCCTGATCTCTACCACTAAACTCGGAGTAGCCTACGACTCTACTGCTAAAATTTTCTTTGGGTCCACTAAGATTCCATCACCTGTAATCACAAGACCAAGAAATTCAACCCTGTCAAGGAAGAACTTACAATTCGAGAGCTTACCATAAAGCTTCTCTTTCCTGAGAGTCTCCAGAACTATCCTCAGATGCTCCTCATGCTCCTCTGGGGTCTTTGAATACACCAAAATATCATTAATAAATACCACTATAAACTTATCAATATACTGGTGGAACACCTTTTTCATCAGATTCATGAATATCATCAGGAAATTAGTCAACCCAAACGACATCACCATGAACTCAAACTGGCCATACCGAGTCCAAAAAGTTGTCTTCAAAATATCTTCCTTCTTCACTTTCACCTGGTGGTAACCTGACCTCAAGTCTATCTTCAAAAATACCTTCGCATCGTTCAACTGATCGAAGAGATCATATATCCTCGGCAGTGGGTATTTATTCTTGATAGTGAGGTTGTTCAGAGCCATATAGTCGATACACATGCGTACTGACCCATCCTTCTTCAGTACAAACAATACCGGAGCACCCCACGGTAATAAACTGGATCTGATGAAGCCTTTATCCTGAAACTCGTCCACCTGCTTCTTTAACTCTGCTAGCTCACTATTGTTGACTCTATAGACGTGATGAGATATTGGCTCTGTGCCTGACACCAAGTCTATAGAGAACTCCATATTTTGGTCTAACGATAAGCCCGACAACTCCTCCGGAAAAATATCCATAAACTCTGCTATCAACGAATATGGTGATTCCTTCTCTTCCACTATGGCTCCATATGTAGCACCTTCCCTCTGCTCTGCTACTCCTATAGCTATCTCAAACTCTGGCTCTCCTGGCGGTCTAAATAATACACTGCATCCACGATAATCTATGCTAGCATGGTGCCTACTCAACCAATCCATCCCGAGTACAATGTCGTAACTCGAAAGTAGTATTACAAGTAATCATGCACTCAACTTCTGGCCTCCCAATGTAACTCTCCGATCCTTTCAAACATCACTGACCAGGATAATGCCACCCCCAGTCATGATCTTTTAAGTCTTAGCCAAAGATTTAGCCTCTAAACGATGCTTAAGAACAAAAGATAAATATACAAAACTATGGGAAGCACCAGAATTAAATAAATTATAAGCTAAAAAAGAATCGAGAAGAACTGAACCTGATATCATATCTCCGATCGACTTTGCCTCCTTGACTTTCAAAACGAAAGATCGCCCCTGTTGTGTACCTCTCTACTGTTGGTACTGTACAAACCTCTGCTGTTGTGTCTGTAATGGAGGTCCTCTCTGCTGACCCGCAAGTGGCCTCGCTGGTGCTATCTGAACTAGGGGTCCGCCCTGAGCTGTACGAGCTGTAGAATAAGGACAATCCCTCAAATGATGGTCTACTGATCCATAAAACAAACATTATCCTAGCCTTTTTTGCAGATATCCTACCCATGTCCTGGTTTCTTGCAGAAAGGGCAAGTAGGAGCCAGCTGAGCTGGTCTTTGCATCTGGTGCGCCAGCTATACTGGTGCTCTGATCGGCACATAAAACTTCTATATATGATGATGGAAATGGGGTCGCTTGGCTGGACCCACATTGTTGCTGCCACCAAAGATCACCCGGTCCCTCTTGGGACTCAAACTCAAGTCTATCTCGACCATGTGGGCTGTCACACCCCGATCTCCCGCAGGCAAATCGGCCGTTCCCGCTAGGTGGGAATCACCCTCGCCAGCGCTCCCGCAGAACGATCGCTTGACCCATCCGGGCGTGATGCCGCACGAGCGTGAGCCACGCCCGTGTAAGGCCATGGTTCATTAGTTGGTGGTAAGAGTTCTAAGCCACAGAGTCGCACAGATTATCCGAGTGCAGCGGAGTCATGAACGCATAGCGATTCGGCAACAGGTTCACTGAGTCGACAATATAGCGGAAGCATTGGAACATAAGTTGAAGTAAAGCAACTCTTTTATTGATATAAACATGTGTTACAGGCGACGTATAGCCGAGATTACAAGTCGCTCAAGCCTCTCTCTCTGAAACAGTAAAAGCGTGCCAAGTGGCTACAATTGTGGAATGATTGTACAGGCGATGATCAGGCGACGCTCCAATATTATGTCTTATATATGTGCTTCAGTCCCGGACGCACCGTTGCAAGGCTTCAGAGGGAACTCCTGGCCTTAGCACGCACGTTGGAGGCATCCGCACCGAACGAGATTCTCCCGCACCCTGCATACAAACTGGTGGATTATCAGTACATTGAATGCACTGGTGGGGAAGCTACTCGCCCGCTCGACAAATCCAAACACGTAATATAAGTTCCGTGCACAACTATTAAGTTGTCTTTCTAGTTGCCTTAGGATCAGTTTTATGCAAATATTGAATAGCCTAACGTGTCGGACAGTGCGCCGTGCAACATGAGAGGAAACACGGCGAGACTTACCAACTTACCATCTCCTTCCCTGTCCAAGGCAAACATTGAGGCAAACAGTATAAAGTTAAGCACGACAAGTATAAGCATTCAGGGACATAGCATATGCAAACACGAGGGTCGTTTTAACATGATCGTTCAGGTATTTAGTTTTTTCTTGATGCGATGTAGTGACTCGCACGCGGATAGCCGCTAAGCGAGGATGACTTATCTATATGAACACGAGTCGCTGGCAGAGCTATTACTGGACGTAGTTGAGGACAAGGATAGCATTCTACGCGTGTACACGGGGCACACGAACACGATGCGTTGCAAGCTATCCTTCCTGCACACGAGACTACACACGAGCTCCATCCAGACCGGATCGGCCCCAGTGCCCCGGTGACCGTCCGTGGAACTAGTCTGCGACATGCAAGTCAGGGTTAAACCAATCTCAGGCAACACGATTTATTTGACCAATCTCAGGCAACACGATTTATTTCACCAATCTCAGGCAACACGATTACACGATATACTTGAACCATGATTCTACGTTCAGTGAGTGACTTGCCTTGATGCATTCCCCTGGTTCGGGGCTGCCTTGGTGACCTAACGGTCCCGGATACTTGCAGGTTCATTCAGGCACAGAACGACTACGTAGTAGTCTTCCGGGGTTTGGATGAAAACATGGCAACATTACAAGCAGACAAGCATGCGTTTCTAAGGAACATAATCAACACGTTTGCTCGAGCCCGAAGGTAAGCCGAGAGTTAGTTCGTTAGGGGACTTGGCATGCGAGGGTCTGAATACAGGCAGTATTTCAATTTCTATGTTCTAGCATAAGCAATACGAGTTGGGATTATTCCCTTAGCTATGTGCGTTGGATTTATTAGCATGCAGGGGGTGAATCACCTAACGACTAGCATGAATATTCCAGATTTTATGTGTGCTGGCTAAGCAAAGACAAGTTCACCGTAGCCACCCACCTTAGCGATGATTCGCCTCGGTAGAGCGATACGCCAAGCGAGCCTCTGAAAGCCTAAGCCGGATTCCTGTAGGGGCAAGTCTGGATATCCTTTGCTTCTTGTTTGAGGCAAAGCGGGTCGGGACAGCTGCACTATTGCCGTTTGAAACGGCAGCCCGCTTGAGCAGAACGGGGTGTTACATCCTACCCAACTTAGAAAAATTCTCGTCCTCGAGACTTACTAAGGACAAGCAGTATTCTAGGGTTGAGGCAATCCTAGACAAGTCGTTGCACTTGTTCATTTGGATATTCACTTGCATAAGCTTCGAAATCAGCATATCGCTTAGACTGGATCGTGCGCACTTTCGAAGGGCCCCTCTAGCGTGAACACGTCAACCAGCTTAGTGATAGCGAAGTCTCAGCACTCGAGTTTCACCTTCTCTTAAGTCTTGGATGGTGCACTAGTTCAAGGTGTCCCTCGAATAGACGCATTCAACCAAACTTAGAGTAAGTGAAAATCGGACAAGCTACTAGCGATACTCTCAAGGGTTCGCACAGGTTGGCACAAAGGCCGCTCGCAGCATACAACCAGACAAGCAATCATATCATTCAAAATACATTTTGAAAGTATTTAGACTTATTGTTGGAATATCCCATCGAGGCATTGAGAGAGAGCGTGCACATAACCCACGAACGAGCTTTCGAAACAGAGATATCGAATCAAAGTCCAAAGACGTAGAAGCCAGGCTCTGATACCAATATGTCACGCCCCGATCTCCCACAGGCAAATCGGCCGTTCCCGCTAGGCGGGAATCACCCTCGCCAGCGCTCCCGCGGAACGATCGCTTGACCCATCCGGGCGTGATGCCGCACGAGCGTGAGCCACGCCCGTGCAAGGCCATGGTTCATTGGCTGGTGGTAAGAGTTCTAAGCCACAGAGTCGCACAGATTATCCGAGTGCAGCGGAGTCATGAACGCATAGCGATTCGGCAACAGGTTCACTGAGTCGACAATATAGCGGAAGAATTGGAACACAAGTTGAAGTAAAGCAACTCTTTTATTGATATAAACATGTGTTACAGGCGGCGTATAGCCGAGATTACAAGTCGCTCAAGCCTCTCTCTCTGAAACAGTAAAAGCGTGCCAAGTGGCTATAATTGTGGAATGATTGTACAGGCGATGATCAGGCGACGCTCCAACATTATGTCTTGTATATGTGCTTCAGTCCCGGTCGCACTGTTGCAAGGCTTCAGAGGGAACTCCTGGCCTTAGCACGCACGTTGGAGGCATCCACACCGAACGAGGTTCTCCCGTACCCTGCATACAAACTGGTGGATTATCAGTACATTGAATGCACTGGTGGGGAAGCTACTCGCCCGCTCGACAAATCCAAACACATAATATAAGTTCCGTGCACAACTATTAAGTTGTCTTTCTAGTTGCCTTAGGATCAGTTTTATGCAAATATTGAATAGCCTAACGTGTCGGGCAGTGCGTCGTGCAATATGAGAGGAAACACGGCGAGACTTACCAACTTACCATCTCCTTCCCTGTCCAAGGCAAACATTGAGGCAAACAGTATAAAGTCAAGCACGACAAATATAAGCATTCAGGGACATAGCATATGCAAACACGAGGGTCGTTTTAACATGATCGTTCAGGTGTTTAGTTGTTTCTTGATGCGATGCAGTGACTCGCACGCGGATAGCCGCTAAGCGAGGATGACTTATCTATATGAACATGAGTCGCTGGCAGAGCCATTACTGGATGTAATCGAGGACAAGGATAGCATGCTACGCGTGTACACGGGGCACACGAACACGATGCGTTGCAAGCTATCCTCCCTGCACACGAGACTACACACGAGCTCCATCCGGACCGGATCGGCCCTAGTGCCCCGGTGACCGTCCGTGGAACTAGTCCGCGACATGCAAGTCAGGGTTAAACCAATCTCAGGCAACACGATTTATTTGACCAATCTCAGGCAACACGATTTATTTCACCAATCTCAGGCAACACGATTACACGATATACTTGAAACATGATTCTACGTTCAGTGAGTGACTTGCCTTGATGCATTCCCCTGGTTCGAGGCTGCCTTGGTGACCTAACGGTCCTGGATACTTGCAGGTTCATTCAGGCACGGAACGACTACGTAGTAGTCTTCTGGGGTTTGGATGAAAACATGGCAACATTACAAGCAGATAAGCATGCGTTTCTAAGGAACATAATCAGCACGTTTGCTCGGGCCCGAAGGTAAGCCGAGAGTTAGTTCGTTAGGGGACTTGGCATGCGAGGGTCTGAATACAAGCAGTATTTCAATTTCCATGTTCTAGCATAAGCAATACGAGTTGGGATTATTCTCTTAGCTAGGTGCGTTGGATTTATTAGCATGCAGGGGGTGAATCACCTAGCGACTAGCATGAATATTCCAGATTTTATGTGTGCTGGCTAAGCAAAGACAAGTTCACCGTAGCCACCCACCTTAGCGATGATTCGCCTCGGTAGAGCGATACGCCAAGCGAGCCTCTGAAAGCCTAAGCCGGATTCCTGTAGGGGCAAGTATGGATACCTTTGCTTCTTGTTTGAGGCAAAGCGGGTCGGGACAGCTGCACTATTGCCGTTTGAAACGGCAGTCTGCTTGAGCGGAACGGGGTGTTACATGGGCCTCCTTCAGGATAGCTGAGTATGTCTCATGGCTCCAGAAAATGAGAGTCTTCACCTCCAAGTTCAGGCCCTCTCTGAATTGACTCACCCGGATCTCTGGATCCCGTACCATATAGTCTGCATATCTGCCTAATCTATCGAACTCCTCGGCATACTCCTCGACCGACATATTCCCTTGCTGAAGATTCTGGAACTGTCGCTCTAAGTCAAGTATCTCTGTAGGCGGAAAGAACTTCTTCTTGAACAAGTCCTTAAAATCTAACCATGTCAATCTGGGATCGGTCATCTGTGGCTCATTCCGGAACCAGGTACTAGCAATGTCTGACATCTGCAATCCTGTCGCCTCTACCTTCAGATCCTCTTCTAAGTGGGATAAGCGCATGACGTGCTCGATGTTCTCCAACCAATCATCAGCATATATAATATCCTCTGTCCCTTTGAAGTCGCGAGGATCCAACTTCTTGAAGTCCTGATTATCGCCTGGCTTGGGTTGGGCACCCTGTGGTTGTGGAGGAGCCCCTCTCTCGACTGTTGAAATAGCCACCAGGTGGGCATTCTCAATGACCTATCTCATCATGTCAGAATCTCAGTGCTGCGCCTCCGCCTGGGCCCTTTGGGCCTCCATCATCTCTCAAAAAAGAGCAAATAATTGAGTAGTATCAACTGGAACTGGAGGTGGTGAGGGAAGTTCCTCGAAAATAGTTAGTATGTCCTCGAAATTAGAAGAGGAGTACCCCCGAAAGCTACTGCTGAAACCCCCATCTGGACCGGTGAGGCAACCCTCTCAACTGGAGAAGAATAAGTAGTTACTGCCCTCTCCGCAGTAGGCCAAAAAGTAGCTGAGGAAGCTGCAGCTGCTCCCGAGCGAATGAATCAGATCTTTGGAGGCATCCTGAAGACAGATTTGAAACAAAATAAGTCAATACTACACAAGATACGATATCATCAAAGAATAATAGTAACATTCAAAGAAATCAATATTCAGAATGATAAAGATAGCAAAATTAATATATTAGAAATATTTCTAGTTGTGATTGAGTATACTCTCATCCTAGATCCTCAGTCCTATATCCTATAGCAGGCTTGTAGTAATACTCCAAGTCTGAGTACTACTACCTTGACCTGAATGGGCCACCACAAAAACTTGTCACGGTCCACACCCGGTATAAGGATACGAGTACGTGGGTACGTCCAGCCTATGCCATAGCATCGAAGGTAGAACTCCGTCTAGGTCAACAATACTATCTAAACATCTCACAAGATATACATATTGTACCTGTCAATGATATCTCAACACCTATTATCTCAAAAATAATCTCATATACCCGGGTTCAGGTAATTTACCGGATGGACAGTGCTTAGTTTCCAGTCCTACAGTATTATTGTATCTCGGTAATAACCATGATATAAAAAAATATTAATATTTTTCAAGAATTTGGATCATGTGATAATGTAACAATTGTTGGATACCTTGGACTTTTCCAAGAATTCGGAAAACATGTCAACATTGGATATACATAATTGTCGAATTGCATGATCTCTTTCAAGAATTCGGATCCAATGGTAAGTAAGTGAACTAAGCCTCACCTCGGTCATTGTATGGCAATATGTATGCCGGAACTGCTGATCAACATTACTTTTTGAAACAATTAATATTGCTAAGGGTTCGATGGTGTGATCCAAATGTTTTATCCCACCCCAATATAATTCTACAAAATTACAATCATTCATATCTAACATTCAAGTTAAGTTGAATTATTAGTCCTGATTTGTATCTCGGCATGTGTGTCAGAAACTACACATTTTAGGAGAGTATTGTATCAGCAAGTCGTTCCGTCTTTGCAAAAATGTTAACCATCCAAAATCGTATAAATAATCTATTTCGTGTGCTCATGGCATCACGCTTAACAGTATTATTCCATTTGGTAGAATTTTTTTTGAAAATATAAAAATTATACTCTTTACCTTGGAACATAAATCATTGCAATTTTTTTTGTTCTTTCGTGCACGTGCAAAAGTGTCATACACGTCATATAATTTAAACTCCGAATTCAAAGATTTTTAGATTTTGATTCTAAGTCAAATTTGCTAAATAACTTGGAATAGAGAATAACCAATAAATCAGATTTTTCAAAAATGATTATCTTTAGGATTTCTCGAAAATTTCGGCAGAGTCTCCTTTATATTCTGGACTCCAATAATTTCACAGTTTAATAAAAAATACGAACCCGGAGCAACCCTCCAAAGAATTTTTTGGTTCGTCAACCCCTTCGATGGAGCAACTCTCAACACCGGTAACGCATGCAATTAATATAAACCATAGGGTACGACTTTTTAAAGGAAAATTTCTTACGAAAACTTGTTTTTAGCAAACACTTCCGGTCGCCAAATGCTAAAGAGTGTCAACAACAATTTATAACCTTACATAGGTCATAATTCAAGATTTATAATTTAAATTCTATCACATATTCCCATGAATTGTATATACAAATGTCTACAAAAAAACATACTTATAGGATATTGATCATTGTAATATTCTGGAAAATATACTTATACTAGAAATTTTGTTTTCTGATTTTATCAATCGAGACAAACCTATTCATGTATGCATAAAACCAAGCGCTATTCAATTTGTCATCAATCACATAAATAACTTTTTTCTTTCCTTATAGTCCATAAAATTTCATATGTCGAAATATTTCTAATCAAATTCCAACTTATTTATAAAGCTATCCGAAATCTAAGCAAAGTATTCTTATGTACTCTTCTTAGATTTTCTTCCTCAAATATCCTTAATTCCTTGAAAGATCATTAATTTAACCATATTTGCTAATATGGGCAGCAAAATATATATTTGAAAACTCATGGTTTTTTACTTAATTTGCTACTCTCGAACACAAAATAGAAGTTTCTTAGCATATGTACTTGTTTTCAAAACTTAATAATAAAGTTTTCTAACTATAAGTATATATACCTATATGTTTATGACCAAAATTGAATAAATTTGGGAGTAAGAATACATTTTGTCAACTCATAGCTAAATAATAAGATTTGCTAATCATGATAGTTGTCACGTCCCAATCTTCCGCAAGCTCGATCGTCTCCGTTGAACGTGAATCACCACGTTGTAGCGCTCCCGCAGGACAATCGTTCTCATCGAGACATGGTGCCGTACGAGCCTAGAGTTGCGCTTGCACAAGGCGATGACGTCAAACGTCATAGTTATCTTTGAAACGACCAAGTTGTAGCGAAAGTCAAGTATTGTGTACCAAGCACACATCAGAGTATACGCAGCGAAGCTCTCGAAGGGTCCAAATAAAAATGCCACAAAAAAGAATGCCACAAAGGCAATGCAACACTCTTGTTCTTTCTCTTGCTCACAAAGGTACTTACAGTTTCATACATCTTGTTCCGTATATCCAAGCAGAGCCACTATACCTGCGTACCTGAAATAATGCTCACAAACGTGGGTCGGTACACAGTCGTACTGGTGAGCGGGGTAACCCACACATCTAAACCGACACTAAATAGATAGTGAATGCAAACAGTTATATATTGATCTTTCTACTTGAATCCTAGATTCATTTCATGGCAGAGATATGACATGTTAAGGAAAATTACAAATCAGGTTAAGCATGCAAGCATTCAACTCAAGCATATACTAGCAGTTAAATCCAACTCAAATGAAACTAAGCATGCAAACCGTTCTACCCAAACCCGAAACAACGTGTGAACCTATCGAACCACATCGCAATCAAAGCCTCAAAATCAATCCTCAAACCATGCCACAATCAAAGCCTCGCTAATCCAATCTTCGATATGCACACTCTTGCCTGAGGCAAGGTGGCCGCCCGCCGTCTAAACGAAAGCACAAACTAAACCAAACCAACTCTATCTATATAAAGTCATTGGCAAAGCCATAAAGGACAGATCAACTACAGTTCTACTCGATCCAGTGCTGAGTAGATAGCTCGCCTGGTCGTCTCGAACTACTGGTACCGCACCCAAGGCACGTTACCATTTTATTTTCTCCATGGTCGAACGATCCCGGTGCCCCGGAGCATATCCCATTCGAGGAAACCAAACCCTGTACGCAATAGGTTGTCCGTGACCAATGCAAACTCCAAGTAGGTATGACGAGAGAATTGAGCCTTCTCGTCCCACCAAACGATACTCGCCCCGATCCATCCAATTATCCATAACCATTCTCCAACTTCTATCCCAAGGCACCATCTCAAGTTATCCCCATATGCACTATGCCGCTTCTCGATACAGTATTCCATTTCGTACAACATCCCTAGCTCTGAAAGCTTCGTGGCATAATTTCCTAACAGTGGCACAATGCCCTCTCCAATGTAGTTGTCCGGTTTTGAACCACAATGGCACGCTTTGCTTGACAAAGTGTCCAACTTGATACTCATGCACAACGTACGCTCGCTCGCTCGCCCGATGAAATATTCGCTTCTCCAACCAAGATGATCCCTCAAGCTCCAACTGCCCAAACGTAAAACCAACTCAAGCCACAAATCCTATCTAACTAAATGACGCACACTCTATGCACGCTACAGTACGGTGATTCCAATATTCTAGTCCAAGTGTCCAAGTCATTTCGTGTGTTCCATATTATTAGGTATGAAGGAGTAGAGGAGAAGGGACAAAGCCCACTCACCAAGTCTGATTCTGTTAGCACTTTGCCTTGCTAATACGGCCGATCCCTTGAATCTGTGGTCTGATGCAAAGCACGATCTACTCAATTGATATTACAGTACAGGCATGTCGTACTCTCCAAATCATCCGACCGATCGGACTAAGGAAGACGACATTATCGTTCCAATTCCGCTATCTCAGTGCTACTCTGAATGAACACCTGATTTTATCGAACTTCGCTTGCTATCTGCACATGAAACCAACTCAAATCAATACTTGCTCCCAAATCCAACAAATCAAATGTAACCAACCATTGCCTCGTTTAATCCAACTCAGCGTAATGTACCGTACGGTTGTGGGACATTACAATAGTGATCACTAAAACTATATCCTTGAGCTATTTTCATATAACATGGTTATACTCACACATGTTTATATCTATATTATGAGCTCTTTCTTACAGATGAACTTAAACTACTGTTATTCAACAAGCTCATTTCATAATTATTGGTCTATTGTGTCAAAATTAAACCTACATACAATTATCCCTACTTACACGCATGAATGTATTGGAAAGTCAGAATATTAATCTTCATTCTTTTTATTTATGACACAAAACAAGAAAAAAATAAAACAAAATTTGACTTGTAAGAAGAAAGGGCTTGCCGTGTTTTGGGTTCTCTCCTTGATTATGGAGGTTGTGCTTGGTTTTCCCTAATCATCTTCCAAAAGATAACCTAGAGATAGAATTTACAGATGCATATAAAATCTTACTTTTTTAAAAAAAAATTGGAAGAAATATAAGGGGATTATACCTAGATGGAACTCCTAGTGAAGAGTAGTTGAAGGATGTGATCGGAGGAGGCCAATGGTGGGGTCCGGAGACCGTCAGAGCTGGGTGGCCGGCCGAAGGTGGCACGATGACGTAGCGGCAGTAGAACAGCCGCGACAGCAGTAGCAACAGCAAGGCAGCAGCAGTAACAAAGTGAAAGAGAGGGAGATGGTGAGTGTGAGAGCCGACCTCTCTTCTCTCTCCATATACTCAGTCTCCTCCTATCTTCCCCATAAATCTATAAACATCATCATGATGTTTTGGGGCTGATTCACCCCCTTCTCTTGCCACTTAACCCCTCCTTTATCAGCCAAGTGACACATAGGAAGTAGGTGAACAAGAAAATTGTGTAATTACAATTTTTTTTGGAAGGACCTAAATGAAACATCTAGGTTTATCAATAGTAGATTTTTTCTAAGAGCCGAAATAAAAAGTTTAAATTTTAAAATATAAAACTTAGCGAAATAAAAATAAAATATATAGGTTATGACAAAATTTTTACCTTATAATTTAGGCGGCTTCACGCCTAAGTACTCCCAAATCACAGTTTTGCCGCAAAATGACTCATCATCATCAAATATTATAGGTTCACCCGAAATAGCTAATCCTAAGATATTTGTCACATCTACTAGCAAAATGGTCATTTATCCGAATGATAACTGAAAGGTATTTCATCCGGGCCACCACTGCTCAAATAAACTGAAGATAAGTCTCTATCGTGAAGTAGAAAATGTATTTGGTCAATATACTGAAAACCAAATAAGTGCATCAATGCCGATTATTCTTCAGTCAACTTTCAGTACCCAACGCCGTCCTCATAACGCCATGAGATATGCTCTCGTGCTCGTATAGTTTCATTATAATCGTATTGCTATTAGACACGTAAAAAAATATAAATTATATTGACTAAAATAATTCAATTTTAATATACTTGTCGAGAAAATACTAAATTATATTGACTAAAATAATTCAATTTTAATATACTTGTCGAGAAAATACTAAATTAGAAATGTGCGACTCACGCTATTGGATAATCATATCTGTGATAGGCCCTCCCGAAATACGTCCATTATTTTGGGTATCCATTTGTAAAATGTTAGTTAGGATTTAGATTCGAAAAGCATTAAGATTAGGCTTAAAATTACTGCTAAAGTTAGGGTTATGGTTAAAATAGTTAGTATTAGCAATGATATTAGGGTTAGAAAAATGTTTGGGGTTATGGTTAAAATGATTAGTATTAGTATTAGTATTAGTATTAGTATTAGGGTTAGGATTAGAAAAATGGTAGGTTAGAGTTATGGTTAAGGTTAATTTTTCACAAAATTTTCGGTTTGGATAAACTCAGGGTTAAGTTTAAAATAGTTAGCGTTAGTAATGAATTTAGGGTTAGAAAAATGGTTATGATTAGGGTTAGAGTTAGAGTTAGGGTTAACATAGTTAGTTTTACTGTTAGAATTTGGGTTAAGAAAAATGATTAGGTTTAGGGTTATGGTTAAAATGGTTAGTATTATAGTATACTATAACTACATATATTTTCCTAACCCTAAATCCTAATCATTTTAACCATAACCATAATCCTATTTATTTTTCATATAACACTAATTACGTAGTAACACTAACACTAACTACGTACTAACACTAACTACTAACACTAACATTAACTACTTAGGATTAGCAAAATAGTTATGATTATGGTATACTTTAAAATGCTTATAATTAAAGCTAGGAGTAGTATTAGATCTGTAAATAAAATTAAAATTATAATTAAAGTTAGATCTAATTAATAAAAAAATAAAATTATTAAAACAAAAACTAAAAAATACCTCACTCTCTTTATGTTCATTTTCCTCTCTTCTATTTCTCCTCCTCCTCCTTCTTTCTTCTTCTTCTTCTTCTTCTTGCTTATGTTTCTATCTCTATTTCTTCTTCTTTTTTCTGTTCTTCTTTCTCTTTCTTCTCCTCTTGGATTAAAATTTACTCCCCACCTCACCTACCCTCCCCATATACCTCCTCTCGATTTAAATTTCCTCTTCACCTAAAAAATCGAATTGAATATGCTTTAAACCACAACAGCTTTAAACCACATTTGGATCTGACAAAAGAGGAAATAGAACCGAACCTGCCAACTTTTCGCCAACCTGGCAATGAGGTTGGCAAAAATCCCTCCATCCAAATTTTCGCCATCCCGGATGGCGAAACCTTTCTTCAATTCTAATTTTTCCAGAAAGTTTTCGTTTTTACTAATTATTTTAGAATTAATTGTTGTTTTTGCCTAATCTTTGAAAATTGGGAAGTAACACTAATTAAAAAAAAGGGAGAAGGGGGAGGGGTGATTCAAATTAGCAATTTAGAGTAACAAAAAATACTCTCATTTTAGAATTAATTATTGTTACCTCCTATTATTTAATTTTTTTTTTTTATACAACAAATTTTTTGTAAGTCTTACTATTCTACAAAATGAACTCCAACATTCTTAATCTCTAGAATCTCTAGAATAGAGAAATTATTGAAACTCTAATGGACCTTGGTATTGGTGTTCTTAGTCCTGGGCTCGAACCCAAGACAACCGAAAGGGAAAGAAAACCCTAACCAAAACTCGCCCCTTCTTCTCCGACACGGACACACGGGAAACCCCTCCTGGGAGTATCAGCAATTCCTTCATTTGGGTACTCTGTTTTCTTTCGGTCCCCTTTCTCATGAAGAATAGTAGGTTAGATTTGTAATGATTGATTGAAGCAAGTTCTGGTTCCAATTCTCTTTTTTGTTTTGTTTTGTTGTTACAGTAGCAGCAAACATGTTTGTTGTTGTGAAGTGAGTGAATCAAGAAGAAGAAGAAGAAGAAGAAGAAAGAAATGATGGCAAGGAAGCAATGCAGGGTGTGGTGGCCTAAACCCCTCTCGACCACTGATCCATCCACCTCAACCTCAACCTCAACCTCAAGCGCAACCCGAACCCATCTGTTGCTGTTCGGATGGCGGTTCGATTCGTCGAGCTCCGTGGATGTCGTGGTTGCGGCAGCATGCCCAGAGCACCAGATCCCACCCCATCTCCTCCCTCCTCACTCAGATGCTGCAGATCTCCTCCAGGTCAACAAGGAAAAAATATCTCTAATATCTTTTGGGCTTACAAGAACTTCAAATCTAGGACACTAACACCACATGACAACACGATCCCGACACCACAACACGGGAAACGACACTACATGGAAATTGGTGTGCCCTTGTGTATTATTTTGTTGTTTTCTTCTTGGGCCTAAATTTAAGTGATAAATTTAGAAGCACCCTTGGCGTGCCCTAAGGCCACGTTTGGTTCGCGGAATCTGACGTTGGGAAAGGAAAGTCATTCCTTTCACGTGTTTGGATACCAAAGGGAATGAGCAAGGAAAGGAAATTGATTCCCAAGGTGAAAGGAACACTCACCCCATGGATTCACTTTTCCACCTCCAATTATTCACTTCCCTCCCAGTTTCCCGGGCCTTTTCAAACATCAGAAAGGAAATTTAATGGGAATTGCAATTTCCCAAAGGAATGGAAAGAGCAAAGAATTGATTTCCTTCCTTTCCGTGAACCAAACGAGGCTACTATTTTGGAATGTCCATGCTTCTTAGCATTATACAGTATTAAAGGTCTATGATATCTTGTTTTATTGTTGGGAAGACTAAAACTGCTCACATCACCAATTTTGACACGTCCTAGTGTATCTTGGAGTCCTTTGTATCGATTTGGGTCAGATACATTTCCGTGCCCGTCACAATATGGCATGGACACAGTACCAATATTTGGGGTGTTTGTGCTCCCTAGCTTTAAATGCTTATTTCAGGTTGTCCCCAAACGTAGTTGGAGATTTATCATCTAGTATTTACTCGACGTGGGATTCTTAAGTGCTCGTTTTCTTTAGCACGAACCTAGCTGTCACATTTGTAACATTTTGAGGCAAGAGATGGATGTTCCCTTTTAGGAGTACCCATATGGAATTAAGGATCCAGTATCTCTTATTTTGTTGTTAGATACTAGTCTAACTGCTCCTTTTTTATTTTCATAAGAACTTAGTTCTTATTTTTGTAATGTTTTGAGGTTAGAGACTTTAATTATATGTTGCACAAACACAAATATGATACGCCAAGTTTTCGACGTGACGACGCAATTAGGAGTACCCATATGGAATTAAGGATCCAGTATCTCTTATTTTGTTGTTAGATACTAGTCTAACTGCTCCTTTTTTATTTTCATAAGAACTTATTTCTTATTTTTGTAATGTTTTGAGGTTAGAGACTTTAATTATATGTTGCACAAACACAAATATGATACGCCAAGTTTTCGACGTGACGACGCAATTACAGCACTAATTTTTTTGGATTGTTTTGCGCTTCCTACCACTAAATTCTTGTTCCAACTCTGATCTTCAGATCTTACTTAAGAACCCATTTTCCATAATTGAAGGTGTGTTTGTTGCAGTTTCATGCTCTATGCTCAGATCTTCAGATCTTACCCCATATTCCTCACTCAGGTCTTCCACGTGAAAAGAAAATAACTCACTTTCTTTAAGAACCCACTTTCCATAATTGTAGCAATTGGAGTTTAGGGATTGTAGATGCTCCTTTCTAGGAGTACCCATATAATAGGTTGGCAACGAGACACATAACATCCATAAATGCTCATTTTCTTTCAAGTCCTTCTCTATTCGTAAGAACCAACTTGTCATATGTCTGAGGTTTTGATCTTGAAAGACTTTAGACTACACATGATTGTGCAACAACTTTTTACTTTCTAGTTTAGCCATGTATTCTAAGACAATTTAACAATTTCTACACTTCTGTTTTTTTTAATTGCTTTGTTAATAGAAAGATGGAGAAATGGTCAAATGCTAAAAATACAGGATGTTGTATTATTACTACTTATGCTAATTCATGTTGTGTGTTGCTTTGTTCTCAAGTTGTCTGTAGTAATAGCAGTAGATAGATTACTAGTATATTGGCTTATCACTGTTTGTTCATTTGAGCTTTTCTCAAAGTTTCATGTTTTATGTGGTCTCGGGTGTTTTTTTCAACTCATGTTAAATACTTAAATATTTAGAGGATAATTTTGCCCATGTCAATTTATAATCTATATATCTATAGTTATTTTTAATTTCTAGAGATCTTGTAGGGGAAGAACTGGCTAAATTTCCAAATGATGATATATCACATTTAGATACTAAGTACACCGTATCCTGCCAGCAGGATGCGCTCATGTGCAGGTATTTTCCTACTATATTGTTTAATTGAAATAATGAATAGTGGGGAAATCATTTATTAAGGAACACCATGTACTTTATGAGAGATTCCTTTGTTATTTTACAATTGATCTTTAATCCTTGGAGTTGTTCTTCAGATTCTTTTGTTTTCATTGGCAGATCGATCTTATGTAGAATCAAAGGTGAAAACCCTGTCATGTTTTATATATATATATATATATATATATATATATATATATATATATATATATATAATTAAAATGAATTATTTATCAAGGTCTAATCTATAACCATTGTTCCTGGTTAGCTTCGTAGATCCTCTTTACAATTTATTGTTCTCTTAGGTCTTCATCTCCGTTAGCACACTAGTGCTAGAACACAAATGACTGGATTATCTTGATTCAGAAAACTATATAACGGGATCATGTATCTTATATGTCTTAGGGTGATACAGGAAATTCTTCATTCTATCCATCTGAAGATGCCTATTGCTCTACAAGAGTCCTCAACATTTTATATTCTTGGGCAGTGCACTGTTGAGTCTAGCAATCAAGATACTAAAACTGTGTGCAATCAAACCAGTGTTCCTTTCGTCAATGGTATGCAATATGAAAGAAAAGAAGAAAATGCTGTTGGAGAATGTAATAATGTCACTATGGAATGTAGGAAAGCATCTAATGTTGAAGCATCATCTTCTGAATATTGTGGAAGTTGTGACTGTGTATGTGAACCTCATAGGGAGGTTTTGATTAAATATGGTACTTGGATCCAGCTACTGTCTAAATTCCCAGGTACCGTGTCTAAAGAGTTAAAGTGGATCCCAGAATTTTGTCACATGCATCAAAATGGCCATATATTGCCCATCTCTGACGTCCACGTATGTAAGTCAATAACATCATAGGTTGTGGCCCTTGATTAGTTTTATTAGCTGACCATATAATTTCTTTATTCTATATTTCTTTCAGCTTATAATATATGAGCCCCCAACATACGGTAGACATCATTTTCGTTTGAGCTATTGGGGTTATTCTGCACAGACAATTTCCCCATTCAAAAAGCCAAAGTGGTTTAATGACCTTCAGCAGAATCTACTACCTCCTAATTTGGTGAGCTTACCAATATTTCTTCTTTTCATAACTTAAATATTTTGTCAGTTAAGTTGATTCCTCTGAAATTTTAATCTTGTTACAGGAAATGGTTGTGCTGGCATTAAACTGTACAAGTGCTGCTAGGGTTTATTTTGGAAGACATTTTACTACTGAAGGTTCTGAGTCCCACTTCGATTTTCTACCCAGGTGATCTCTTACTGCAAAATTCTAGTTCAGTAGTATTATTTGTTTATAAGCCCATTCTAACTTTGATATCATGCTGGGATTTCTTAGGTTGGTGTCTATAATATGGTATATGTTTGCAGCATCTGTGGCATTTATCTCCACTGTGACATATTTTGGCCTTCAGTTCTTTCATAGATTTATGAGTTTTGGTTCGTGTACATTCTTCTTCATTCTGCTGCGGAAGTTATTTGTACATACATGGAATAATGTGCACATCCGCAGTTGTCAGTTTCTGTATTGGCCAATCTTTCTTCTCGATAGTGGTTTCAGGTAATTACTTCTATTAATTGTATTTGGATTTTGGAGTACTTCTACTAATTTTCTAATTAACATATAAAGTTTTTGACCTGCAGAGCACAACCAAATGTTGAATATGCTCACAGGGCTACACTAAGGAAGCATTTCATGTGGTCTTGCATTGCTATGGATATAATCTTGGGAATTTCTTTTGGAGTGACACTGTTGATTAATGCTGAAGCTATTTTCATTTGGATGTTGTTTATTGCTCGTTACATAACTGACAATCTGTTGCGATCTGGTTGCGTATGGCTGATGGGTGTTCCAGCAGGCTTTAAGCTGAATACTGAGCTAGCTGAGCTGCTTGGCATGGTTTCACTTAATGCAATTCAGTTTTTCTCTACTTTGGGATTTCTCATGGCTTTTATCTTTTGGTATATCATAAGAGGGCTTGCAGTGTCTGGAATCCTTTTTGGCTTTACTGTTCCTGCTGCCCTGTGCATGGACATGCTTAGACTTGCAACCTTGCATATATGGTCTCTCAATTGCTTAATGTCATTTCTGTATTCACGTCAGATCCAGGCTTTGGCATCTTTGTGGCGGCTTTTCAGGTAATATTTCTAGCTCATTGAATGACAACTTTTGGATGACAAATAATTCTACTTAAGGAAATTCTTAATGTTACAAATGCTCATTATGGATTGTTTGGACCATGATGTATTAGTCAAGAAATGAATCTCAAGTGGAGCTTTATAATTTTGAGGAACTTCTACAACAGCACATGGTAATAGGATGTTGAAACCTTGAATTGTAATGACTATAGTTGGCAAGTTTTATGATCAAAGAGCCATTTTCTTTTAACATTGACTATAAACATGATATATGCTGTTATCTGATCTATCTTGATTGTATTTATTGTTTATCTTTATTTATGTAATTATGATAAATTGCAGGAAACCCATTTAAATTCCAGTCCTCATAAGTAATCAATGTCAGATTAAAAAAGATAAAATAAAACTGAATCTGAAGTAGGTAGGTAGAAATCAAATGGTCCTGTCTTAGCTGTCTATATCTATCCTACTATTTGCTTGAGAATCTAATTAGGCCTACAGGAAATTGGAAGATTGCTACATCGTTCAATGGGCATAAAGTGCATGGTCGGGTATGGTAGGTTAACTATTAATCAACTGGACTTGGAAATTCTATTGCAAAGCTCTCTTGTTCAATGTTTAGCATAGTCACTTATGTCACGGAGTTATTCCTTTTACAAAGATATGTTAGACATGTTACTCCTCCTTCAGCACTCTCAACACCTGTCAGAAACTGGTCAGCTTCTTATGTGATGTAAGAACAAGATAACTTGCTCAGGTTTGGCCGACACAGTTGTGTTGTTCCTGCAATAACTTTTAGAACATAATTCTGATTTGGCTGTGCATCCCAATTCAGAATGCTCCAATTCTAAATTCGATGGGTAATAGAAGCAAAAAAAATCCAATTAATGTACATATGTAGTTTCTGCGAGTTCTTACTTTTCTTGTTAATTTCTCTTTCTTATTCAATGCTTCCAAAGTATGTTGCAAGACTCTTATTTTGGTATCAACACTATTAAATATTTGATTTAATGACTCCAGAGCTCTTGATTCCCTGCAACCTACCCTTTTCTGTATGAGTAGCACAAGAAATTGACTAATTGGGAATGGGTCCCTGTTCACTGATTTTTTGAACATCTATGTAGGAATTATCATTTCTGGATTATCCTCTTTTAATAATTTGGAGGACGAAATGCTTTGGTTATCTCTCAGCAGTACTCCTCTAGTTTATTTTTAGGTTAGTGGCTAGTGTATTCTTTCACCCATCCGCACAGTCCCCTTACTGCGTTAATGTTACATCCACCTTTTTACTCTCTTTTGCCTACTCATTTAGATTGATAGATTTTTTTAATCCATCAATACATGCAAATTCATTTATATTCATGCCAATTATTGTACATCAAGGTTCAAGAGAAGTTTATAATCCACCTTTTTATGTTCATTTGTATGAAATTAGTTGATCTTTATTTTGGCTTGTGATGATCTGCTTTCTTTTTCAATGAATTTTCTTTGTCCTTTGGCAGGGGAAGAAAATGGAACCCCTTACGGAAGCGGTTAGATAGTTATGACTATTGTGTGGAGCAGCACGTTGTTGGCTCACTTCTCTTTACTCCTCTCTTACTTCTACTGCCAACTACTTCTGTATTCTACATGTTTTTCACCATATTGAATACTACAATCAGTTTCATCTGCTTCATGATTGAGATCTCAATTTCTATCCTCCATGCTACTCCTTATGCTGAAGTATTACTATGGTTGGTAACTAGAAGGAGATTTCCCTCTGGAGTATGGATTGAATTCATGCCATGTCAATCTACCTTTTCTTCAAGCAAACATCGTTTGGATAAAAAAATTAACAGCGGCATCACCAATAGGGAGCCAGAAACTGTGGTTTCTCTTCTCCATAGCAACTATGCTACACTAAGTAAGATGTTACCTTTCTTTTCAGATGTTTCCTTATTTCTGTCTATTTTTGTTTAGATGGTCCCTGTCATGGTTATGCGTCAGAGTAAATAAGTTTGTGTTTGATTGCTTTTAAAAAGTGAAGAACATAACTGAGAAGAGGAAAAAATTACTTAATATTGACTGGATGTTCTTATGGTTCTTGGAATGGACTTTTAAACTTGTCTGTAGGAGAATTTAGGCTGCTGATGTTGCTACCATTTAGCAGTGCCCTCTAGCAAGTGAAGGATTCAATTGTGTCGGGCTCTCAGACTTGCATTTCACATGTTCATCACCACACATTCATTGCAAGTCCTGAAGTATCAATGTCGAACCCTTACTATGAGAATTGGTTTCGGCAGAGTTTCGTTGGGGTGTGGGGGAATTGTTGGCGAGTTCAGAGATTTTCAATCGAGTGGTTTCGGTATCGGTTTCTACAGATACTGCAAATCTTACCTCAATGTACTTGACACAGACTAACAACTAAACTTCTCATACTGCCTTTGCACGTGTTTGGATTGCAAGAAGCCCAATGAGTGTGAGAAGTGCTAAATCATCACAAGAAGTGATTGATCAAGTTCTAAGCACTTTTTCTCCTATAACATTTCTTGCATGAATAGCAAGAATTGGTGAAGGAAATGGTATTATTTTGTGTGTAAAGAGAACGGAGTGAGAAGAGGGAAAGGATGTAGGACATGAAAGAAAATGCAATGGTTATTTACCCATTTCCTCCACCATTTCTCCCTATCCATATAAGTGTTGAGAAAACGGACACTTCCCATTTTTTGGCCGACTTTCTTCTACACTTCTTTTCATCAAACAGCCCCTAGTGATTGCTCAAAGAACTTGCATAGCTCATGATTTACAAAAGGTTCAATTGCCACTCGTGTGAAAGCATATTTCTTTTTTGCCTTCTTTCTTTCTTTGCTCGACGAACTCCATCCCACCCATCTCAATCCCACTAACTCCCGATCTCTTTTCTTTGTATCACCTCTTTTAATGCTCTCGGCTGAACTAACCAACCTAACAAGTAGAATCCATTTTCATTGAGGTGCATAGAGCTTAGATTAGTGGAGGAGGAGGTAAAGGGTGAGATTGTGGCTTGGGGAAAAGCGGACCTATAGGCTACTTACGGTTCTTCCTATCAAGGTTCAAAGTATCGATATCGGTTTCAGATCATTCCTATGAGTATCAATTTTGGATCGGAATATTAGAGTTTTAGGGTTCGCTCTTCTAGAAAATATTTTAGAGAAATGTTAAAAATAAATTTATTACCTACGTTGGGTTCAAGGAATGTGCCACACAATCAGTATTCTAAAAATCGGTCTAGGTGGTGCCTAGTACCCGCCTAGGCGTCCGTCTAATGCCTCTGACATCCGACTATGCATGTTTTTGTGTTTTATGGACAATTGCCACAATTTTTAGCAGGTTCATTTCAAAACACGTAGGTGTGCTAGGCCTAGCGACTTTTACAACCTTGCAAGCAATAAAGTGACCTATTGTTTTTTTTTCTACCGATCAACCAAAATTTTGTGCATGACTTTATATAATTGTGACACCTCATCATTTTCCTTCACCTTTTTGTGGTAGATAAGAATTCTCACATATTTGATCATGGTGTTCCACATATTATAGATCAAGTGCAAGTAAGGACGATCGTTATCTGCAGTTCTTAACATCTTATAAATCAGTTCCATGAAAGAGTATATATTCAACTTTATCCCACAAAATATCATTAATAATTTTCTCCCTAAAAATTGTGCATTCTCTACTTCATCGTATCTATAGTTAGTCTAATCATCGTTAATTACCATATTTATAACTTCACGCTTGATATCTTTGAATCATTTCAACATAATGATCACCGAAGCGAAATAAGGCTCCACTACCGCAAGCAACTTAAAATTAAAGTGTTAGTTGAAGAAAGCAAAGTCTCATAAATGGTTCATGGTATTTTTTATATAATTAAAGCATCCCCACAACATCTGGTATCTAATAACACTCGCTATAGACACTCTCATTTGCCTTGGCTTTTGTGCTACAAATATTTTTGAGTGCCAAATAAGTTTATGCACCATTACAAGATGTCGAAAAGATATGCGAAAATTGAGATTCAATTAGTGCGTGACCAATTTGCGCAACCACCCATTTTGGGATGAATTGAACCATATTTTGAGTCCAACTTCTTCAATGATTTTTTTTTATCAGAGTAGCAATGTAGACACCAGATTTATCTCACCCTCCATGTTAACGACCTTTAGAATCATTGTACCATCTTTTGCTACCAGTGTAGTCAAAGGCGTGCCTCAGGCGCGCCTAAGGCGCGCCTTGCTCCTAGGCGCAGGGACAGCGCCTCAGAGCACTTCGGGCAGGGCGCAATTCTTAAGGCGCACCTAAGGCGCGCCTAGGTGCGCCTTTTTCGAGCGCCTTGGAATAGCTAAGGCGCGCCTAGGTGCGCCTTGAAAATCTTGTGAAAAAAAAAACTATGTTTAGACTTTTTTTAACTGTTGTACTGTTTTTAGACTATTTTTTGAACTGATGTACCTTTTTTTTTACTGTTTTCTCTCACTCACTCAATTCAAAGTGATTGCAACCTAGACATGGAAAAATTTGAAGCACACATGTTTATCAATGTAGAAATCCAATGTGAATATATATATATATATATATATATATAATTTTTGCGTCTCGCGTCGCTCGGGCGCGCCCCTTAAGTGCGCCTTGGCCTCGGGCGATTTGGACCCTTTGCGCCTCGAGTGTGCCTTGCGCCTTTGACTACCTTGTTTGCTACAACTATTTATGATATTGAATAAAAGCCTCTTTTATACACCCGTACATTCGTCTTATACAGTTATACTACACTAGTCCCTTTCTCTTTCCATGTGTGTCTAATTGGCTAAAGGAAAGTTTCCATATTTTGTATCTCTTTTGAAAAATCGTCGTCAACATGTTATATTCGGAAGGCTTATAACCACCTAGGTTATTAGTTGCCACTAGAGAAAAAATTCTTAGAAAATATGAATTTCTAGCTAAAGTTTGAATGAAAAACCTGCAGAGATAAACATGCTTGCAATTTTTTCGTTGTCGACGAACTTGTAGATTAAAAGCTTTTCTAATAAAGGAGCTCACTGACACAACTAAATGAGAGATCAAATGGTTGGTTGAACAAGTTGAGAGAAGAGTAGAGCTCTCGATGCCAAAGAGAATGCTTTTATCTACCGAATGCAATCATCTTATAGTGCAACAATGAGCTTGGTTGACATGGGACAATTTTCAAGCACAATTCATGGGAATTGAGCCTAGAAGGAGAGGCAAGGGGAGATCCTCTATTGAGAAACAAGTCCGCCGACAAATGAATGGAGAAATTACAAGGATGGTTATTTCGGTGGGCTTCTCTTTCAACTTAGTTATAATTCACATTTTATAAAGACCCATCTCTAGCCGCATATAATAACCTAGGTGGTTACAACTTCCCTGAATATATAATGTTGATGACTACTATTCTAAAAGGAGAGAAATAAGTGTAAACTCTTCTTGAGCCAATTAGAAGCATGTGGAAAGAGTAGGGGGTATGCATATCACCGGGCAATTGCAGAAATAAGGCCTCTAATCAAAATTATGGCCATATCAGTAGGTGGTCCTATGTTTCTAAAGGTCACTAAATATAGATGGTGAGATAAAATTGAATGATTACTTTGCCACTTTGATGAAAGAAGCCATTCAAGAAGTTGGACTTCAAAATGTGGTTCAATTCATTGTACCAGTGTGCAAATCGACCGGTGCACTAGTTGAAGCTCAATTTGGTATATATTTTAGATGCGTTGTGTGATGCATATACTTAATTTTGCTCTTAAAAATATTTATACTGCAAAACATATGGAGGTAAACGGGATTGTTCATAAAGAGTGTCAATGGATAAAAAAAATTGTTGTGAGGGATGCTTAAATAATAAAAATCTTTATCATGAACCATTCTATGGGTCTTGGCATCTCAACAGAGTCTAAGTTGTAGTTGCTTGCGATAATCGAGATTCGTTTTATTTCGGGGATTATTATGTTGAAGCTCAAAGAAATCAAGCGGGGACTTAGGAGTATGGTGATTACTGATGAGTGGACTAACTATAAAGCAAGGTTCAAAAACTCGGTATCGGTATCGGACAGTTTGTATGAGTATCCGTATCGGCAGTATCGACGGTATCGGATCAGAGTATCGAATTTTTTGGTATCGGCTGTATCGACAATATTTAAATAATTATTAATAAATTAGTAAAAAAATAGAAAAATAATTTACATATTTATGCATTATTTAAGTTTATTTTATTTTATTTTTATTATAATTGAATAAAACAATAGTCATCATGTGTATGTCTGTAGAAGAATTTGCCTCTATTTATAGTTTTTTTTGTCTACTATTTTGGTTCTTCATTATTGTTCTCTGTTGGATTTGATATGTCTGGAATCAATTTCTACTTTTTTTTGGCTTTTTGTAGAACATCTACTTTGTTAAAGTTCCTGTGATGATCTGATTTGATCTGATTTTTTTCCCATATCGGCCAGTATCAGTCCGTATCGGCCAGTATCGGCCCGTATCGGTCCCGTATCGGCCGATACAGACCGATATGAACTTTTTCGTACCGGTTTCGGTCGATACCGATCTTTTCTGTTGGTATCGGATCGGCAGGGGACAAAACCGATCCGATACGTTCGATACATATCGGTATCGGCCGATACTTTAAACCTTGCTATAAAGATGATGTAAAGAATGCACAATTTGTGAGAGAGGATCGTTAATGACATTTGGTTGGATAGTGTTGAATTTATACTTGCTTTCACGAAATTGGTTTATAAGATACTACAAGTTGTCGATATTGGCTTTTCTTGTTTGTACTTGGTCTATGATACGTGGGAGAACATGATCGAAAATGTGAGAGTTGCTATCTAGTAAAGGAGCAAAGAGAAATAATGATGTGTCATAATTGCATGAGGTCATGCACAACATTTTGGTTTATCAGAGGATCAAACACAATAAGTCAATTCATTGCTTGGCTTATTCCTTCAACCCAATGTAACATTATATACCCTTAATTGAATTTGTGTCACATATCTTAATCATTTTAGTTATTTATATGTTTGATTATTATGTATTTTTAGTGCACCTTGGTTTTGCGGGACAAGGACCCTTTTCCTCCACATAAGGATGACGGGATATGTGTGGAAAGGCTCAAATGAATGAAAATATATTTTAATGATATGAAGGTTCAAAGAATTGTTGCTATTGGATTTGTCAATTTTCCATGGTTGTGTGAATGATAGGGAATTGAAGGTTTGGTGGGTTCTTTATGGGTCTTACACCTTATCTTCAAAAGTTGGCTTTAAAACTACTAGGCCAACCAGTCTTATTGCTAAAGGAATTGGTGCACATATTGTTTTTTTCACTTGGCAAAGAGGAACAAAATGACACCAGAGGATTTAGTATTTGACTCGGAAGCAGAGATCAATAAAGGAGAGACAAAGATGTGGAATGTTTGAGATAATAAACTTTGATGTGTTTGATGGAGCGGGAGTGCTAGAGTTTGCAAACCTCACTTCATGAACATGACTTGGAGGGAGTTTATGTCCATGATGATACGGAAGAAGCAATGGAGGTGACTGTTCTTCATGATTCTTGAAGTCAAATTCTTGTTCATGTTGGAAGTTCAAAGAATATCTTTTGTTACATTTCATATTTATGTTGGTTCATTTGTTATCTTATGTTAATACCTATGTTTATGTCTTTTTTGCTATCTTGGATCTTTTATATATATATATATATATATATATATATATATATATATATATATAGAGAGAGAGAGAGAGAGAGAGAGAGAGAGAGAGAGATGGCCCTCTTTTGGAATGCTTGCCCTGGTTTCTTCTGCACGAGAGAAAGGCGGCGAGGCCTTCCACGATCTCTCTTCATGTTTGCCCTCTCGACTTCTCGACCTTGACCCAGGGGATGAGGGCTCCTCGGAGGGGTGGTCCACAGTGGTGAGAAAGAAGAAAGGAAAGATGCTCTCAAGTGCTCGGGTTGAGGCGAGAAAGAAATATGGTGTCAAAGAAACCATCGGCGGCCGACATAGGTGGTTGGTTGGAAGCGAGGATGTAAGGGTGGCCACCAGGAGCTGCTGCCCCAAAACCATTCAACGCACGTAAGATGTTCAATAAAATGCCTAGAAATGGTCTGGCTGAAATTTCTAAGGAAAATCCGGTTTTGTGGGCCGATCTTTGCAAATCTACAGCCACTAGTGCTGATCTTGAGCTTCAATTTGTCGAACCGTCCGTCATAGGAGGAGAACGGATTGTGGATATTACCGACGATGATCTCAAGGAGATCGGGGAGTAATGGAAGAACACATTGGTTATTTATGTTATGGGTGCACAATCTATCTACGACCATCTTTGAGCTTTTGCTCTATGTGAATGGCAACCCAAAGGAGAAATTGTGTTTTCCTCCTGAGCTAATTGGTTCTATTTCATTCGGTTTGCCTTATATGAGGATTTGGTCAAGACCCTTGAAGGGGGACCGTGGACATTCGATGGTAGATTGGTAGTGCTCAAACAATGGACTCCGACGGCTACCTTTAAGCGAGATATGCTTTCCTCGGTTCCGGTCTGGATACACTTCCCTTGGCTATCCCCCAACCCGTAGAGCATGGCCATGATTATGAAAATGACAAGTATTATAGGTACATCCATTCACATGGATCTTCCCACTGTGAAGAGGACACAGTTGGCTTATGCTCACATATTTGTTGAGATCGAGGCTTCCTACTCGCTCTCGAGCAAGATTAAACTTCGCGTACCTAGTGGCGACACGATAGAGCAATAAGTGGAATATTAATGGGTGCCTCCGGCTTGTACGGTATGCAATAGTTTCGGACACACGACAAGTCTTTGTTCTTAAGAGGGCACAACATGGTCTGGGTCAAAGGACCCTAACAACGAGGAGGAGGATCAGGATGGCTGGGAAGACGATAGAGAAGCTTGCAAAGACCGAGGGATGGAGACGGATAGTAACCCCGGGGTTCAAGGGGAAGGGGTTAGTCAACCTGACATCATGAAATCATGACGGAAGCTGTCCCTTTCGACCCGAGGCAGACAATGTGGAGCACCACTTCTGATCGGGATAGTGTCGAGGGGATGAAGAAAAACGAAAGGCTTGGTCAAAAGCTTGTCATTTGGAACCCTCTCTGGGTTAAGAAGTTACAGCTGAAGGCCCAAGAGGCGAGAGGACAAAGTTGTCCTAAGAAAACATCAACTCCTTTGCGTGTGAGCTCTCGGTGCACTAAGGGAGTTCATAGGCGTAGGAAATACTATTTCGGAACCTGAACCTGACGTAGGCATGAAACGGAGAAGTGTGTTCAGTTATATTTGTAATATGGACAAGTGAGAGGACCGTGGCCTCGGGTGGTACTCCCAGTATTCTTGGTTGTAGGGGTTGGCTTTTGATAAAGACAATCACCTTCTTCGAATATATATATATATATATATATATATATAGAGAGAGAGAGAGAGAGAGAGAGAGATCCTCTTGTAAGCATCTTCGCATGTTCTCCGAAATAACAACCATTGGATTATTTTTTTTGACCGTTCAGATTATATCCTTAAACAACCCAATTTCTCGCGAGATTTTGATCTAATATAAACGGTTAAAAACCAATCCAACGACTTCCATTTCGAAAAACATGCAACACGCTTAAGAACGGGGATACCAATCTCTCATCATATATATATATATATATATATATATATATGTCAATGACCTTCTAGCCTAGTAGTAGTGGGGAGACGTTGCCCGGATGTTCGGGTGTTTGAGCTCCAGTTATGGTGTGTTCACGGTTCTAATTACCCTGGGACTTTTGTCTCTTTCAATATATATATATATATATATATATATATATATATATATATATATTCGTATCCATGCGGTACCATATCCTTCTAAAAAAATGGATGTATCCCGTACTCACATCGTGTCTGCATCCATACTTGTGCAAGAATGGTTGTTATTGTCGTTCTTATTGCTAGGTTTTCTGGTCATGGTTTAGGGTTACGATGAAAAGTAATAGTGATGAATAAAGACGGGGCAATATTTTTGTATGTTAGGGGCAGAATAGTCATATAAAGGAGTAATTCCTGAAAACAACTGGAAGGCAGCATAGTGGGACAGTAGAAGACTGCAACAAGTTGTTGACTATTGGGAAATAGTTGTTTCAGTATATACGTGACTTTAGGTTTTATATGTTATCATAATTGCATTCTTTTTTATTTCATAGAATGTTTTCCAAATCCATCCTAATGCAGGCTAGTTGAAACATTGCAGGGCAGATTATTGCTCCTAGTTACAGGCATTTGTTACAACGGACGAATCCGTTTTCTGGTCTGCCTTCTGCATATGGAGTCCTCAGTGGTCAGAGGTTTCTGATTCTCCCAGTAATTTACATTTATTTTCTATTTTAATTTTAACAGCATTTGTGTGATATCGTTAAATAATTCAATGAATTTATTTCTCATTCATAGGATTCCTGCAACCGTACAAGTCGATCTCCCTCCAACATTGCCATGGATGCGTGTCAGCTGCAGGGAGTATTGGAGTTTATGCATAAATTCAGTGGTTGCCTGCAGATCATCACATTGATCTCTACATTTGAATCGACCCTGATCCATGACATACTAACATGAAACAAATCAGTGACATTTGTTTTGGCATTTATTCTTTACTGATTTTCTTACACTAGTGCCTACTGGTTTACAGGCTAGCATCAATTGATGCCCTTGTACGATGTGATGTTGCATATTCATTTCATTGCTACCAACATAATTCAGACCTTTATGTCTATAAACCAAATGATAAATGTAAGGAACACCGTTTTACATAGATGACCACTTTAAGAATGCTTACATTTTTTTGCATTTGGTGATGTCACCTGTAGCTCTATGATCATCTTCTGTTAAATTCTGTTGTGCATAGATTTTCTTGTCATTGAAGGTTGTGTCAGTAATTCTAAAACTGGCTAAAATTGTGTACATCATTGCATTTTGGTCTCTAGCAGGAGTATGAGGCCTGCCAGTATTGCCTAAAGCCTTTGTTGTTTTAATTTGGAGTCAAAGCCATCTGTAGACAATGTATGGATATAACTTCCAGTTTCATGGCCCGCCCTCAGCCCGAACGGCTTCGGAAATCTTCAAGTTCTTGCCCTATGGTCGGCTCTGTTTACATAATGTTTCACCGAAATCTCTGGACTGTCTGGCTGAGGCGCTGCTGGTACGTACTGCTGCACAACCAGCACTGACACCATTGTGCCAAGATCCATAGATGCGAGCAAGTCCCCAATGGGACCTAGTTCGGGGCACTCGGACCACTCTGTCAGCCCTGCGGTTAGCTGGTTCAAATCCTCTCTGTGAGACCTCCCGACGAGGTAGAAATCATGGTTACTTGTGAGCGACTGAACTGCTTCGACGGTCTCCTCGACGTTGTTGACCACCATCTCCCTGTACACGATATTTTCGCAGTTCAAGTGCTTTAGCCTGAACTCGCTCACGTACTCGTCGTCCAGTGCTCGGTCCCGGTCGCCCTCGGTCTGTGCTGATCTTAGATGACCGTTGGACTGCAGTGACGTATCCCTTGTGGAGGTCTCTCCCCCAGGGATGAACCTCACCAGGGTGAGGAAGATGCTAGGATGACCTGCCATCCTCCACGCATATGCCAGGGCCTCGCGGTCATCTGGCCCACCGAAGAATAGGACTGCAATGTTGTGTGTGGCATGGAGGCTGGGCTTCCCGGTGTTGAGGGAACGGTCGACGAGGATCCCCACAGAGCAAGGTGCTTGGTTGAGGATGTTCTGGTTGATGGTGCGGATGGCAGGGTTAGCCTCCATGCTGCCATCCACCATTTGGATCTTGTGGAAGGGAAGGAGGATGATGGCGGCCTGATTATCCTCGGCCAAGCTGCAGACATCCTCGTGCATGGAGGAGTATGGGCAGATGGCGGTGAGGGGCTGCAGAGAGATGCCGCCGGTTTGCTGCTCGTAGGTCTCGAAAGCGGAGATGATGTGTTCGGACTGCACGTGGCTACGGCCACCCCTGCTGGAGCCTTTGGTCTTCGGGTCGGTGTCGTGGACGATGATCATGGCGGAGGCGCGGCCCGTGAGCTCGATGAGGTGGAGAGGGTAGATGTTGATCGGGGAGCGCTTGGTGGGGTTCGTGAAGTCGAGGAGGCCGATGACGGAGGGGACGTTGCGTCCGGTATGGATACACGCTACCATGTTCAATTCCTCCTCGGGCTTCATGCGCATGAGGTTGCGGCGGGCGTATCCTCCAGGCCTCCTGGAGGGCTTGTAGGCTGCAGTCACGGCAGGCACGACCAGAGCATTCATCGCCGCGGACATTATCGTCAGCACCGCAACTGTATCCATCGTCAAGACCTGCAGCATGCACAACACAGCACGTACGTTCATCACCAGAAAAAACTGTGCGCAAACGAGAGGAACCTAGACGCGACTCACATTTCGTTGCGACGCAACGTCGGCAAAGACGGTGTCGACAAGGCCCTTGGTGTTCATGAGGAAGCCTAGAGAGAGGGCTTCATGCAAGGGCATGCTGTAGTAGTAGAGCGAGACGACGACGGTGGACGCAACCTTGAGACTACTGGAGAGGAGGAAGGCGGCGACGAGGAGGGCAGCGGGCTTAATGCTGGTCATTGCGGCGATGTCCGCCTTGAGTCCGCTGGAGGCGAAGAAGAGGGGCAGCAGGAAGCTGGCCACGGAGCCCTCGAGTCTGTTGACGAGGACGGTGCTTTGCGGCCCGTGGGGAACACACAGGCCGAAGACGAACGCCCCGAAGACGTAGTGGATGCCGATGATGTCTGCAACAAAGCCGGCGATGGCGACCCCCATGAGGAGGAAGCCGAGCTCTATGTCGCTCATCTGCTCCCCTTCCGGCAACCGGTTCACGAGTACCCACTCCAGAGCAGGCCGGACTAGGAAGGCGCACACAAGCACGAACATTGATCCGACGAACAAAATGGCGGCGGCTGCGGAGCCGGCCTGCATCTCTCCCCCATCGGCATTGGCATTGGCCCCGCCGAACGTAGTCAAGACTCCGATGAGGACCCGGGACAGCACGTCGTTGGCCGTCGACGCCAGCAGGGACAGCTGGCCGATCTCGGAGCTCAGGAGCCTGAGCTCGCCGAGGACGCGGGCCACGGCGGGGAAGCTGGTGACGGAGAGCGCGACGCCCAGGTAGAGGTAGAAGTTCCCGTCGAGCGCGTCTTCCTGGAAGACGTGGCGGAACGGGTACACGGCTAGGACCGTGACGGCGGCGGGGACGACGATGGTGCAGGCGCCGAGGAGGAACGCCTTTGCGCTCAGCTTGTTCACGGCTCCGACGTCCATCTCCAAGCCCACCATGAAGGCGTAGTACATGAGTCCGAGGTCCCCGGCTGACCCCAGTATGTTGATGCTCCTCGCGGGGAAGATCATCCCTACGTACCAGACGAGAGCTCGGAGTCCGGAGCGGCCTATGAGCAGTCCTGCCAGCATCTCCGCGAGGACCAGGGGCTGCCCGAAGGGCTTGATGGCGGCGCGGACGAGGCGAGTGACGAGAGAGATCACCACCACCTGGATCAGGAAGAGGGGGAGGGCGTACTGGAAAGGCTCGTCTCCTAGCCACAAGCCGTTGGTCATGATCATCAGAGGCGAGAAGCAATCCACGCCGGCGAAGACGACGCCACCTCCTGCTGCTGCATCGTCCTGCACTGGTGTTGTCGTCGTCGTCGTCGACATGTTACGTGTTCCTCGTCGAGGGAGGGGGAGGCCGGTTATTATATTGAAACCAAACAGTTGGAGAAGCTAAACCAACTTGAATTGTGCTTCTTCCCAACATGGAAAGACACCCAAGCTAACGACATTTCAGTCAGTTATTTCTGAAAACCGTTCGTTTTCCAACTCACTTTCAGTTTAAATGCTTGGGCGTAGCTTCGATTGATTCTCGTATCATATCGCTCACCTTAGTGTAGACTGTACTAGTCCCCCGTCGGCTTGACACACGGACATGTTCAGTTTAGGAGGGTCCCTCTCGCAACACTCTCCTAGATTCCAGCATTCTTGGGCTCTTCAACGAAAGAAAACCGAATCAAACAAGAGGTTCGGTTAGATTTTTAAAATACAAAATTTTCTTATTTGATTTTGAATTTCACGTCCGGTCAAAAATTAAAAATCGAATAGATTTATGCAATTATATAAATACTTTCAATTCTTTACATATTTTATAATTAAAATATGTATATTTTCAAAATAATAATTATTTGTACCTGTTTTGAAGACCGAATTTGATCATTTAACTAGTTCAAATTTGGAATTTAATTTTGGCTATTATTTATCCTCTCTTATCTTTTGATGTGAAAGAACACTATTTTGTTATATTTATATAACAAACATGGTTGCATATAATAAAATATGGGTGTATTTCGCAAGAAGGATAAAAATAAAATAAAGAATGGTGGAGATTAAAAAATTAGGAGTAGGTTGAATGATTAGGGAGATGATATTTGCACGTGTCATCTATATAAATGTCACAATTAAAAGTGAGCGGTCTTTTCTGACAAAACATTAGTGTTATGACCCTATGCTCCTATTAGAGTTTTTACTTGGCTACTATGAAGTTTAGTCCTACATTGAAAAAAAAAACTCCATGTCAGTATCTCAATATATAACTATGCTTTGTATCGAGGTATGTTGCCATTGTGTGGTGGCCCATGTGGTTGTCATTGTGTGGTATTTTTCTAGAGAGACTAAGTTTAATATCCTCAAAGAAAATATTTATGTTTTTTGTTACTCTTTTTGGGATTTTTTCTAGGAGCTAAGCCCAGTGAGTCGGGCTCGAACGAATGGCGCATAGTGGTGCTTTGATGGCGCACTTTACACTACGCACGTACGCATCAGACGCTAGGTTGCGCAGGATCTTGCGTGAGACGATCTACGCGAGACAGTCTGTGTGTGAGGCCTGCATACGGAGCTACTGCGTGTGGAGCTGTCACGTACGCATCGGGCACTTGGTTGCACATGGGCTCTTACGCAAGACGATATGCGTAGGGTAGTCTGTGTCGGGTATGCGCGTAGGGCTACTGCGTGGGGTATGCGTACGACGCTGCTGCGCGGGACTGTCTACGCATGGTTGTTCGGTTACACCAGAGGAGTAACTGTCCATTTAATGGAGGTGTTACTGTTGTAACCGCTCACAACAGTTAACTCCGAATAAATTGTCCATTATGGGGTAGTAGACCGCTCAAGGGGCCGACTCTCCCTATATATATATTTGTGTATTGTTCGTTTTTGATGGGAGGACGACATAATATACCTCGTGTGATAGAGAGCTGCTGGCGTGGATTTGGAGCAACGAAGTGTTGTCTGTTCAAAGAGTCCAAGTGTTGTTCGAGAAGTGCAAGAGTAACAAATGAGCGTTCCAGAAGTTCGTAATTCTGAACTTGTTATTTCCTGGGAGTAGATCGACGATTTGCTAGTTCCTGGGAGCTGATCGACGATTAATGTAGAATATTGCTTTTGAGTAACGATGATTTTGATGACTCCAGTGAGAAATCTCTTCAAAGATATCTATTATGTCTTCTTTCCATTGTAGCAACTTGGTTGCATTTTTGTAATCTCCAATTTCTGTCTTTGCAAAAGTTATTTGCAAGTTATTGTAATTTTTGATTTTTCACGTATTTTGTACTTGTATTCCGAGAATAACAGCTCTAATATAATTAAGTACGAGTATGTGGCAAAGTCCTGCCTATGTCACAACATCAACGGTAATATATTGTTTAGATCTCTAGAACTATCTCAATATCTATATACCACATTAATCATCACAAATTGATTATTTCTAGCTCATTCACAACACTAATAAAACTATATGAATACAAGAGAAAAAGACACAGCTAACATTAAATAAATAAGACACATGGCAATGGTTAATTATTGTGAAAGACATCCTTAGTAGTAGGCTGAAAAAAAAGGAGTTCTTTAGGAACTTTCTAGAAGAAGAAGAAGAAGAGAGAGAGAGAGAGAGAGAGAGAGAGAGAGAGAGAAGTCTGTTTATTTTGTTGATTCACAATGCAGTTAGCAATCTATCTTTGAACTCTTGATGCTACACTTCTGATGTACGGTTCAAAGTTCAAACGATGACGATTACTCTTTATTTTGTTGATTCGCAATGCGGTTAAAACAAAATGCTAGTTCTCCTATGCCTCATCAAATTCATGACAAAAAAAAAAAAAACTAGATTCTCTCTTCTTGCTCAAGGTTGAAGTTAATAAGAAACAATATCCATACTTGGACTACTTACAGAAAAAGATGTACAATAGTTTTAGGAAATTTTTGTGCATTTCCTAATAGTCGTAGCAAAGATCATGTGGTCAGTGATTTCCCTAATGTAGCAGTCACTCATCTGAGAGCTTGATGTCAAGTATGCAATATCTGCCATGGAAATTAAGACTAGTTTCTGATCCTTTGGCTCAAAAAGTCAAGAATCTTTAAAAATAAAACAAAATGTTGAACCCTTGGAGGGGATGTTGGTTTATTGAAACCCATCAATCCTATAATTAGTTTTTTTTTTTTTTTTTGAATTGTAATGAACTTTGCCGTATAATTAGTTTTTGGTAGTACTATTATGGTTTAGTTACTAGTTGCATTTGAGTGTTAGGCTTGGCACCAAAGGTGGATGTGTGGATTTTCTAACTTGTATGTAGGAAGCAAGGACACTTCAAAAATAAGTGTCGTGCCCATATTTTGTCGTGTCATACACGAGCATATACTAAAACTAGACTAGGACACACCATAATAGTTGTCACGTCCGAATTGTGTCATGTTGTACACAAGACACATACTCCAAGTGACTCTGGGACAGGCCATAATAGCTGCCATGTTTGTATTGCATGTATTGCATTTTATCTTTACCTTCCGTTTTGTCATAGTTACCTTGATGACAATGAGAAGCTAATGCTGGCTTTAGAGAGGTTTAACCAGAAACAGAGTAGTTTCCTCTTTAACACCATTTGAAGACTTTTACCTATGTGAAATCTATCTTACTTCAAAGATTTGAGTTATCGCTTGACACCTGTTTCAAATATCGAATTGGTTTCATAAATGCTCGTGTGCGGCTGTGGAAACCTATGATAGAAGAGATGTGTAGAGAGGAGTTTGCAGAAGATATGCAGGAATCATACCCATCTTCAGAATTGTGACTATGGTGCATATAAATTGTCAAAACTGGCAAAAGCAATTGTAAGCACTGTGTATGTTTCCTCGCCCTACCTGAGAGTGCATTGATCCTTCTATCCAACTCTGGATTTTGTAATTATGTAATCCAATGAAGAAATTGGTGATAGGGAGTCTTTTGCAAAGAATGAGGATTTTGCTGTGAATTGCGCGTTTATAGCTTGAAACAACAAGGTTCAAGGTTCTTGTAAACTCAAAACATGGCCTCTAGCTGTCAATGGGACTGGTTCAAGTGTCTTGGATCTTAAGTATCTATCATTCACTGGCAGAATTTTAAAATCTGGATCTAAGGATGATTTAATTCCTGTAAGCACACACTTTGCTTTGCTTTTGCTTGTTTCAATTTATAAATGCTGGTGACAATATCCATCAACATCAATGTGTTAACCTATAAGTGGAAGATGGTATGCTTTCTGCACCAATGTAGCACTGTTAAGTGGTGGAAAATATTACTGATACTGTCAGTCTACATCACTATGGTGAACTCATGTTTCACATTTTTTTTCCTGTATAGAACTATCAATCAATTCTTTTTTAAATATATTAGATAGGAATCTAAATCATGAAGAACAAGGGAGAACAACATAATGGTGCATGGACACCTGTACGTCAGGACAGTAAAGACATGGGGATACCGTCCCGATATGGTATCTATTTTTGTACATTCTGCTATATTTTGGAGCATTCATATTGTATCCGACACAACACTTTTTGAGTGTCCGTGATTCTTAGCATGTAGACATACCATCTAAATACAGGAATGCTAAGTATAGCTTTTATTTTAATTTTTCTTAGTGGGAGAGTAGGATGGGATGAAAGTGGTCCACAGTCAAAAAGGCGGTTTGAATATGGACACGATTTCGATTCAAAATACAAAATTTAAATTTTTTGGGATACAGATAATTTTGGTGCGAATAGAATTATATATACACATAAAATAGTAATTCTACAAATTACATATTAGTAACATTTCACATTTGTATTCAAGCATATTTTCGATAACAAGTTTGATGTTTCCATGAAACTCTTTTACTACCTCCGATTAGAAACCTGGGCAAAATTCTTCCTGAACAACACTTTGACTAACCAACGTTGTTGAAATTTTAGCTTGACAAGAATTTATCTCACCAATTTGTTGTCATTTCTCTGAAGAGCAGATTGGAGATTATGTTGATGAAGAGAGTGTCAAAATAAAATTTTGGACAAAATTCAATGGTCGATTGTTACTTTATAACCCAACATATTAGACTAGAAACTCAAAAGTAATTTATGGATTGCAACTGAAGGACATTCTGTTCAATATAGTGATCCCAACTAGTGTGACCGGACCGGCAGGGTCAATCCGTGAACTAGTAGCTTTTTCGGACTGGTTTAATATCGATCACCTCGTTGTTGTTTTTCTTTCCAAAAACTCGGTCAACCCGGTCGACCAGGTCAGTCAGACAAGACCCAATTAGATTTTGAACCGATTTGACCTTGACTTTTCACTTTTGTATTGATTGCCATCATATCGTATTGCAAATCTCAAACCTACTCTTGCATAAGTGCACAACTACTTCCATTGACGACCTTGGATAACTTATGCAAGTCGAATTATGTTTCCTCCCACCATCATTTATTTGAGGGTGTGTTACCTTAGCCTTCCAAATACTTGTCGTTACATCCATTACAAGAGAAATCTTCTAGCACAATCTTGTGCCCTCCAACCATAATTTACAGTACAATATTTTTCATATACTGTGGTTCATACTGAGGAGCGTGTTTATGTTGACAGCATTGGCACATGACTGAGATAGAGACCTTTGAATCTACTTGATTTTTTACTTTTTTTTAATATTTACAACATCATACGTAATGCAATCTTGAATATCAATAAAAAAGTTTTATTTTGTTGCATGTCTTTATTTTAGTTGTCATAATATTTCTTGCAATCAGAGGTAATATGGATGTGAAAGCTTGAAAAACCACAATTTTGAGACTTATTGTTCAGAGGTAATATGGACATGACAATAAGTGAGATCAATTTTTTTTAACTTGCTCAGATGTGTAATAGACATGAGAAATAAGATTTTTGAAAAAATAATCCGCTCGAGATTAGAAATCAAAACCGTTCATAGGTGTAAGGAGGACGTAACGGTAGATAATTTTGACTTGCTAGATATGTTTATTCAACCATTCAAAGGTATAACTGAATATGAAGGTAAATAACTGATACTATTAACTCACATAGGGTTAACAGTATTGTTAGGGATATTAATTAGTATTCGAGGATTTCGGTTAGCTTCATGAAGTTCCAACCAGCTTGAGGAAAGAAATTAATCTAAAGCTTTCTCAAACAACCCTTTTGAAATTAACATAATCTGGAGGATATTGGTTGATACTGATTTTATGTATCAACCATAATTTGTAATGGCCAATGCACGTCTGTATAAGCCTTTTTTTTAAAAGTTTGCCACTTTCTATCATTTCTATTGAACATCAAGATGCTAGTGAAAGAACCATTTGGGGATTGTCCAGGAAAATTATGTCTCCAGTTTTTAAGTTCAAGATAGTAAAGTTAACTTGTCTCCTGTTTTTCTGAGGACGGAAGCGCGTTTGTTCTAGACTTGGATACTTAGGATTTGAACCTAAATAAAACATTCAACTATACAAATTCATCTTGAGGTCCAAAATTTTAAAAAAGAAGGTAAATGTAGAATGTGTTGGGTTTGTACGAGAACAGTTGAGAATGATAAAATGAACTTTGGTTTCAAATATTGTGTGGTCAAAAAATAATATAAATTTAGAATTGGAACTCCAAATTGGAACTTACTATTCTACAAAATAATTTCCTACATTCTGAATCTAGAAATTCTCAGGCCCAACCGATAGCTCATGTGGGTGAGTTGGACGTGAGAATCCAGAAATTGAAACTTAGGATGGTTCTTACTATTCTACAAATTGAGCTCCTACATTCTGAATCTAGAATGTATAAATTGGGGTGGGCCTTACTAATGGTGCTCTTACAGATGACAGTGCTGCTATTGGTGGACTATTCAGAGACGAGTTTGGGATCGCTTATAGCGCTTTTTTCTTTTATTGTTAACAGGGATCCCATTTATCTCCCTGAGCTTCATGCTATTGAAAGGGCAATCAGATCTGTTTTGGTTTCTTTAACCTCTGGACGAAAACAGACCTATATTAAAATACACACTTAAAAATTGTCACGGAGCCACTTCCAGAAAATAATTTTAATAAACTCCAAAGGCCGATACAAGCCTTACTATACATGTCAATCAACATTCCCATGCTAAAAATGTGCAACTCAGAACTCTGCAATAATGATGCTGGGAGCTGATGTGTGACAAGAATAAAATAAGCTTTATAACTTAAACCTGAGACTTGTGTTGCGTCGCCATGGTTATCGAATGGTCTCTGCTACTGTGTAGCAAGTTTCAACATTCAATTCAATTCAATCCAACATCTAACAGGACCAGGGATGTGAGGCTGTGGTAATAGAACATAGGTTTTGGCTTTGGATGATGAGCTAAATCTGCATTCACAGGTTCGATAACATGCCTGCTTTAATCTATTATTTCTTCAATTTCTTTTTCAATTTTATAAGGCTTGTGATAAGGGCACTACACAATATACTCAGGGCTGTCCATTAAATTTTTTCCAAAAATTACAAGTTTGTCACTCCTCAAACTTACTATATAAGTAAACATCATTTCTTCTTTCTTTTTTACTTCACATGAAGAAATCTCTCATTCTCTCAAAACCTAACTTTGGGATTTGATAGTTGTGGTCCCAAGTGGAAGAAAATTTTGATTTGGTGATTGTCCAACGAATATTCTTCCGGTATGTCTTCGACAACATACGATGAATAAGTTTTGCGATTGTCACAAAAATATTTAGTTTTATTTGACTATTGTAGGAGCGATATATGAAATTATCTTCGATGAAGAAATCGGATCATGCAATCCATTAAATATGCACTCCGGACTGTCAATAATTCGACAGTCCTATATAACTATAGAACTGTCAATAATTTGATAGTCCTATATAAATATAGGACTGTCATAATTTCGACAGTCCTATATACTCAGTGGACTGTCAAAATAGTGACAGTCCTGAATCTTAAAGACTGTAAAATGTTTTACAGTCTACTCAATACATTAATTTGTAAAAATTATGACAGTCCTAATTTGGACTGCCAATTATTTGAAATTATTAATTATTATATTATTTTATATTGGTTATAGGACCAACCTCGTACAGATGTTGTGGTACATCCTGCTATTGGGGTTGATGTGGAGAAGGTATTCTCAACGGATATTCAATTTGCATCCCAGGAAGAAGCATTAGATTGGTGCAGAGAAGTTGGAAGACGATATAACATAGTCATTGTCATTGCAAGATCCATCAGATCTCGGTCGAGCCGAAAATATTTAGAGCTGGACTGCGAAAGAGAAGGTGTGTTCAGGCAGTATCGTAAAACAAAAGGTGTTGTTGAAAAAAAAATTCTAAGAAAAATGTGGGACGAAAAAATATGGTTGTCCATTTAAGGTGTTAATTGTAAAAGTAGAAGATGTGAAGTGCATAATCGAATTTATGAATGAAATACACAATCATCCTATTCCAGAGACACTTACGGGTCATGCCTACGTGACACGATTGAAGAAGGATGAGAGAAAGTTGGTTGAAGAACTATTCCTTTTCGGAGTTACACCGAAACAAATTTATTCTGCCGTGCGACAAAAAGAAGATGAGAACAAGTCAACCATGAGGACGATCTATAATAGTTTGGCGAGAGCGAAATGTAATAGTATGAAAGAAAGAATGGCGATGCAGCAAGTATTGAAGTTGCTTGGGGAGCATCACTACGTGGAGTACCATAGAAGACATCCACAAAATGATGAACTCTTTTTATTGTTTTGGGCTCATCCTGATGGCACACACTTGGCTCGGTCCTTCGCAGACGTGTTGGCCCTTGATTGTACATATAAGACCAACAAGTTCAAGATGCCTCTTTTTCATATTGTTGGGTTTACGTCTAAGGAAAAAATATTTTCAGTTGCTTTTTGTTTAATGAAGAGTGAGACAGTAGAGGATTACACTTGGGCGTTGAGAAAACTACAATCCCTTTACACAAGATACAAAGAGCCCTCTATTTTTGTTACCGACAGAGAATATTCGCTGATAAATGCTACATATATTGTATTTCCTCATGTGCATAGACTACTATGCACTTGGCATATATATCGAAATATCCAAGCTCGATGTAAGAGAAAATTTAAAAATGTGGACGATAAAATCGACAAGCTTCGCTTCGAAGAATTCTACAGTGATTGGAGTCTTGTATGGCTAGCAAGTACTACAGATAGCTACGACACAATATGGTACATGTTCAAACAAAAGTGGGAGACGAGTAACCCGACATACATTTCTTATATCAAAGATACTTGGCTAGAACCACATAAAGATCAATTCGTCTTAGCACGGACGAACATGGTGAAGCATTATGGCACAATCACTTCGAACTGAGTCGAAGGAGCACACTCATGTTTAAAAAGATATCTACGGTCATCGGTCGGTAATTTTGTCTCGGTTTGGCAATCGATTCATTTCATGATTATTTCTACGGTGAACGAGATTGTAGCATCATTTGAGATGAGCCTCAATATTGCAAAGCATGAATACAAGCATGAACACCTCTTGGATGGTTTAATCCATGTAGTATCTCACAAGGCCTTGGGCTTATTGTTTGAGGAGATTGGTAGGTCGAAGTTGGTTGGTTATGATCCCGAGATTTACGGTTGTTCATATCAACATTCACTCGGCCTTTCTTGTGCACATGAGATTAACGAATATCGTCATCAATTTATACCTATTCTAATAGATGTTGTTGATCAACGTTGGAGACAACTGTCGATAATACCGACGGTGGAAGTTCACAATAATTTCTTTTCTTTGCCACAAGTGAAACTCCTTCACGCAAGGTGGTGTATCGCATCAGAACCGAAGAGAAGATCCATTGAGGTTAAAATCCAAGAAATTACAGTTCCGACAATAACTCGATTGCAAGAGCCATATGTTGTTCGAACTCCTAAGGGAATACCACACTCAAGAATGAGTAGAGCACAAAAAAGGAGATGGAGTCAACTAAAAGAGATCTATCCTTGTTTGAACATATTGAACACAATTTAGAGCAAGTTAAGTCCAAGTCGGTTATCGAAAGTGTGGTATTTTCGAAGAAAAAGAGTAAGCTTACTATTCGAAGGGGAAAAAACAGAAAATGAACGATGCAGTCACGGCAGAGGGTTTAGATAACTTCTCTGATTCATATAGTCTATATATTTTAAATTTCCTACCTGAGATACGGGATTTTATTTGGTCTATTATTGATGTTCCTAAGGATGGCCACTGTGGATATCATGCACTCACAAGACATCTTGGCTATTCAGTTGAAGCAGGATGGAGACAGATTAGGAAAGAGTTGTACGAGGAGTTGGAGTCTCGTCTACCCTTCTATAGGTAGATACTCGGCGAAAAAATTGTTAGAGATTTGTTGGCAAGTATACCTTGTACGGACACAGTTACTGGACCAGACCATTACATAGATATCCCGCCTGCTGCATACGTATTCTCTAATAGGTATAAGATATCTATTATAATTATCTCACAAGGCATTAACAATACTTTCTTTCCAATGTGCGCTCCCCTGGCCAAACACAGACTAGCCGATCTATGTTCGATAGGGCTTGTCGGACAACACTTTGTCATCCCAAGGTTGATCGGTCATTCTTCTATTCCTCCACTTTTTATGCTTTGGTATAAACATGCACCGGAGGAAGCGATCGGATGGACGACACCCTACATTGATGCAATTGTTGGCTATAAGAAGATGATAAAGATGGAGGATCCCAAAATCTTGCCTAAGGACTACTTTGATATTCTAATCGATTGATACATCTTATACTTCTGTATCATTTTCTATGTTATGCAATGAGTCATGTATGTTGAACTGTATATTGAACTGTATGTTGTGCAATGAAAGAAATAAAACTAGAACTGTATAATGATGAAGATGGAGGATCCCAAATTCTTGTATGTTGTGCAATAAGTCATGTATGTTATGCAATGAGTCATGTATATTGAACTTTGGTATCTTTTCCAAGATTTATATAGATAGTTTTAACCTACTCTCTGTATAAAACTAGGACTGTCAAAATCTGGACAGTCCTAGAAGTAAACAGGATTGTCAAAATTTTGAAGTCCTAGTTTTAACCCACTGTGTTATATATATAAGTAGGACTGTCAAAATCTGGACAGTCCTACAAGCTAACATGACTGTCAAAATTATGACAGTCCTAGTTTAACCCACTGTCTGCATATTTTTATATAAAAATAGGACTGCCAAAATTTTGACAGTCCCACAGGCTAACAGAACTGTCAAAATTATGACAGTCCAAGTTTTAACCCACTGTATGCACATTTTTATATAAAAATAGGACTGTCAAAATTTTGACAGTCCAATAAGCTATTTAGACTGTCAAAATTTTGACAGTCCTAGTTTTAACCCACTGTCTGTAAATTTTTATATATATAACTAGGATTATCAAAATTTTGACAGTCCAATATGCTATCTAGACTGTCAAAATATTGACACACCTATATTTAACCCACTGTCTGTACATTTATATATAAAAGTAGGACTGTCAAAATTTTGATAGTCCAATAAGCTATTTGGATTGTTAAAATTTTGACAGTCTTAATTTTTATCCACTGCAAATTTATATATAAAACTAGGACTGTTAGGATTTTGACAGTCCCACAAGCTATGAGGACGGTCAGAATTATGACAGTCCTAATTTTAACCCACTGTCTCTGCAAATATATATATATAAAACTAGGTCTGTCATGATTTTGACAGTCCTGATAGGACAGTCCTAATTTTAACCCACTGTCTCTGCAAATATATATATATATATATATATATATATATATATATATATATATATATATATAAACCTATGACTGTCAGGATTTTGACAGTCATGATAACTAGCCACTGTCTCTGCACATTTATACATAAAAGTAGCTGTCTCAAAACACAAATAAATAACCAACAACTGTATGAAAGTTTAACAGCTGCATGAAAGTTCTTCTTTAAACATGTCTCCAAACACAAATTGTATGAAAGTTTGACAACTTAAACATGTCTCGAAACAAAATATAACCAATCAAAAATTCCAACAAAACATAACCAGTCAAAGTTTTAAAACTTAAAAGTTTTACATGTCTCGGAACACAAATTGTAGCAAAGTTTTACATGTCTTGAAACATGAAGGCGAGAGCACACGAAGCACATGATAGCACATGAGAATCAATACCCGAAGCACATGATGAAATACACGTGATAGAGTACCCGCTGAACACGGTAAGGGGGATAACATCTTATGGCGGGATCCACTAGTACCAGCTCGTGAAACAATGTGTCAGAATCAAGTATTACAGTTCTAGAACAGGTGATATAAATACTATCATGAAATGGAAACGATCAGAGGTAGGTACTCGCCTGACGTCCGGAGCAACTGGTGAGGATCGAGATCCGGACTGGCGTCGCAAGAACCTATCGAGAAAATCAAGATTAAACAGGATTCTAAAGAGTTAAACTGATATAAAATAACTAAAAATAAGTTTCTAGGGTTATTCTAGGTCGAACGGGTCAAACCGGTGAAATTTGGGTCAAAAAGTCAACCCGGTGTCCAAAAAGTCAACTTTGGGTCAAAACTAGGTCAAACGTTGACTTTTACAGTCGACGAGGACAATTATGGTCAATGCTAGGTCAAACTAGGGTGCCCCTAAAATTCTAGGTCAAAACTAGCTCATTAAGCTAGTAAACCTTCAAACTCGTCTCCTCGAGATACGGGATACCCTCGGTATCCAATATCTCAACCTAGGCTACGCACCCCGTCTAAACCCGCTAAAACCTATGCTAGCACACATAATTATATACACATATACATAAAAACCTAACTCTAAACTCAAACCTAGGCAATTGCTCAAAAAACCCCGCTCCGATACTCAATACCTTGGGTATCTCAAGGTATTGAGATACCTTGATATCTCAAGGTATTGAGATATCCACCCATCTCGCACTAACACTACTAACTAGCTATCTAACTATGCTTATACATATATACCTAGCTATATATCTAGGCTACTATATATATATACACACACATGCATATATCTACATAACTAGATATATATATATCCACATATACACACATATATATATACCCACATCCCCTCGTATATATATATATATATATATATATATATATATATATATATATATATATATATATATATATATATATATATATATATATATATATCTTATCTAACTATATATATCTATACATAACTATCTATCTATCTAGCCCTCTCTCTCACTCACCCTCCCTGCTGCTACTAGTGCTATTGCAAACGCGCTGCGCTTGCAAATGTTGCTGCCATTGCTGCTGCTGCTGCTGCTACAGTACCTGCTGCTGCTGCTGCTGCTGCAGTCCACTGCTCCCCCCCTCACTGCTCTCTACCTCCCCCTCCTCGACACACCACACACACACACGACCACACACATATGTATATATAAACACAAGAACATATATACATATATATATCTACACACACAACTACATATATATATATATACACTAACATATATACATATATATATACACACAACTATATATATATATATACACACACTTATACATATATCACTACTAGAATAAGCGGGATTAGCGACATTTTTTAGCGACTCCATGTAAAAACGTCGCTAATTTAGCGACTCCATGTAAAAACGTCGCTAGACGTCACTAATTGGCGACATTTAGCGACGTTTAGCGACTTTTATTCAGTTTTTAAAAGATTAGTCGCTATAAGTTCAATTTAGGTCGCTAAACGTCGCTAATATGTTTTATTTACCGACGTTTAGCGACGTTTTTAGCGACGTATATATTTTTGGACATTTAGCGACGTCATTAGCGACGTTTAAGACGTCGCTAAATTAGCGACGTAATTATTGGCGTCGCTAAAAACGTCGCTAAATTCTAAATTAGCGACGTCATTATTGGCGTCGCTAAAAATGTCGCTAAATTCTAAATTAGCGACGTCGTTATTGGCGTCGCTAAAACGTCGTTAAATTTTTTACTTAGGGTTGATTCCCCCCATTTCCTTCGATCTCTCCCTCTCCCTCTCCCAAATTTCAAACCCGTGCGCGCGCTCTCGATCTCTCCCTTTCCAGCTCCTCCTTCCTCCCTCCGACGATCCCCCTCGGCCGCGTCCTCCCCCTCTGACACCATCCCCCCCTCCTCCTCCTCCTCCTCTAGGTAAAACCTAACTCTCTCTCTCTCTCTCTCTCTCTCTCTCTCTGTCTCCTTATTTGGTGTGGACATAATTTTTTGGGCTGAGTTTGCTCGTGGAGGAGTCCTCATCTACCGCCTTGCCAAGATCGACGCCGTGAAGGTGAGATCGATCACTCGCTCTCATCAACTCGGGTCGTGATGACGGCGCCGACACAGTGATTTAAGCTCTCAATGTTTGATTGATGCAGGAGGAACAAATGGCTATATTTGAAGCAAACGGATGTGGAAGCCAGCCCTTGATATGGGCCCAAACCAGAAGCATGGTTCTCACTCATAAGGTGATTTTGCTTCACATTTCCCTTTCCCTCCCATTGTGTATATATATGTACCTAAGGTTATGTTTGGCCATGGGAAACGAAAATGTTCTCAAATTTTAATTCTTCTTCTTATAATCAAGGTTATACTAGAGACTTTGAGAATGGCAAGCATCATTTCATTCACATTTAGAGAGGATGTGACTGATATCGAATACAAAGGTTAATTATCTCCTTCTTCTTTTTCGCAATAGTTTTCTTTTTTAAGGAATTAATAGGCCATGATTTCGTTCCGTCCATATTTGATGTAAATTAATTGTTGCAGATTACCTTATCCCAAAGGGGTGGAAGGTGATGCCTCTGTTCAGGAACATACATCACAACCCAGAGTTCTTTCCTGATCCACACAAGTTTGATTATTCTAGATTCATGGTAGGTTCATGATGGGCTCGTGCGTGCACTACTGTACCTTCCCCTGCATATAATTAATCATATTTCTCTGTCCTCGTGTTAAATGTTCTGCTTAATTCCTGACTCTTCTGTGTACACAAATAATGCAGGCTTCGCCAAAGCCCAACACTTTCTTGCCCTTTGGATATGGAGTTCATGCTTGCCCTGGCAATGAGCTTGCCAAACTCGAAATCCTCATTGTCATCCACCATCTGGTCACCAAATACAGGTCCCTCCGCATACTTTTCTCTCTCTCTCTCTCTCTTTTTTCCAGATTGATAGATGATAGATTCATCATGGTAGCTCACATGTAAAGTTACAACATATATACAAGTACTAATCGTTTAGTAGTTGAGCATCTCATTATATACTTCACAAGTTTAGAGGCTCTTTATCGATCTAGAAATAGAAAAGAGTAGTCAAATTTTTGTACTGAGATAGAGCATCACGATCAGGAGAGAGAGAGAGAGAGAGAGCATCAAAAAAAATCTGATGGTTCCTCTCGTCCCAATTACACCAAACTAGAGCCGTAATGGCACAATCGTTCCTGCTTGGTTCCCACAAAAGACAGAGACCCTCTATTTGTGATTCGTCTCCCCTTAGCTCCTTTTTTAGCTTTTTGGACTTTTTTTACATTTGAGATTAATCCTTCCTCCCGACATTTTCAAGACCCTGTAGTAGTAGTAGTAGTTTATGATGTGCTCATTTGGTGGACATAATGTTTTGGGCTGAGATTGCTCTAATTATGCTTTGGATCTAATATTTTGGACTTCCATGTTGTAAAATTTATGGGAATGTCATTTCTTGCTGATAGAATTCACTAGGAAAGTTGATACCAACATGGAACAGTAATATTATGCTAAAAGCCAGTCATGGAATTTGTGAGTTCATTTACTGATTTTTTTGTAATCCATAACTTAACACATTTGCAATCTGTCAGTTCATATATTCGCTCATTTCTCAAATCTCGTCAACGGATTCTACAACAATGGGTTATCTTCGAATCTGTTCGATGGCAGGAATCCGAGCCTCGACTACGCTTTCAAAGGTGCGGAGATCGTGAGGGCATCGTACTGCATGGAGCTTAAGTTCCTTGCAAATCCAGTCACTAACCATGTCCAGAGCACCCAGCAACATAAAAAGCACCATAGATTCTCTACTAGAGTGCTTGAGGTATTGGAAAGAACAACTCTTCAGGTTGAATAGAATCTTTGTTACTTATCCATTTCTTTATTTTCATATTTTTAATCATCAAGTCTTCAGGTTTAATAGAATCTTTGTTACTCTAGTTTGCTGGCAACAAATTCTAAGGATTGGGTTAAGTCACAAGAGAATTTTCTTATTAATGTTGCTCAGACACAAATAAACCAACACGATATGGTGGAGGTACGATATTATGCATATTTTGGAATGTTTATGTATGTTTCCAATATGTATTCGACACAATGGCATAGAGGCTACACCTACTTTTGGAGTGTCCATACTTACTAGATGTATAGTGTTACATAAAATGTCTGAAGTTCTAAGAATTATGGAAGATACAATATCAGTTTCTTTTATTTATGGTAACATTGTTTATTTTCTGTAATGTCTTCAATGCCTTACAATTCTATTCTCCAGTATCAATATAGTTTTGATTTCAAACCTTTTTTTATTAGGACATCTTATTAATCTGAGTTCCAAAAAATATTGGCCCCTAGGAATTCAAACTGATAGGAAAATGGAACATTTTACTTCTTGCGTAGGAATTCCTAAATCATGGTATTTCTTGCATAGGAACTAAATTTCTCACAATCTCTATTCCAATTAAATTTTTATTCTACTTTTTAAGGTTTCTATTGTACTATGAAATCAAGTTGGCTTTTCTTCATTTACTTATGACATTTACTTACGGCATCCAAGCATAAAGATAATTTATTAGTAATACCTACATTAGAAAATGGACATTGTTTTATACTTTCTATATCCTAATCTTATGGCTCGGCACCATCACAGAATGAATAACTTTGGTCTATGCTTCCTTCCTTAGGCTGTTAGTTTGGAAGCATGAGTTAGATATTGAAGTTAGGCTGCAACACATTAGGGATAGATCTGCAGACTTGTTGCTGTTCTACATCAAGAATTGGTGAACTTAGCGGAAGAGGGGACAAGAAGATTTTGAGGGAGGTATGCTTGCTTGATTCAATTTGATTGAAGTCTAATAGCTTTTTTTTGCATAATGTTGTTGTTTGTTACATTAAAAGTCAAAGTAAAATCAAAAGTGATAAATGAAAACAAACATGTAACATACACATACACCTAACTCATTTTAGATCCAATGCCTATGTGAAGCCTTGTAATCTTTTGTTAAATTTCTTACAAGTCAGTCGTAAGTTTTCATTATCATTTTATAGGTTGTACGAATATTAAACTTGGAAGGAGCAGCCGTCCTGCCTAAGAGAGCAACCTAGGTGATACTTCCATTTTATACGTTACAAGTCAGTCGTAAGTTTTTATTATTTATTTATTTATTTTTTTAAAATTTAGCGACGTATTTAGCGACGTTTAGCGACGTTTATACACGTCGCTAAATACGTCGTTAATTAGCGACGTTAATAAATGTCGCTAAATACGTCGCTAAATATGTCGCTAAATATGTCGTTGTACGTCGCAAATTGCTGACATGGCAGTACTGCCAGGTCATTAAAGACGTCGCTGTCACGTCGCTATATATGTCGCTAATTAGCGACGTTTGTTTATGTCGCTAATTAGTGATGCTGCGTCGCTAAACGTCGCTAATTTAGCGACACAATTAAGTAGCTAAAAAACGTCGGTATAGCGACATTTAGCGACGTTTTTTCTTTCAGCGACGTGTTGATTTCCGACTTCTGTAAAACGTCGCTAATTACGTCGCTAAACATGATTAGCGACGTTTTTTTTATCATTTAGCGACGTTTTTTGACGTCGCTAATTTGACTTTTTCTGGTAGTGTATACTTACACACATATACACTTATGTATATAAGTACACACACACATACAAACACGCAAGAACACACACACTTATATATACAAACACACACATATATATATATATATATAAACACACTCTACATATATATATATATATATATATATATATATATATATATATATATATATATATATATATACACCTACACAAATATATATATACGCACACATATATATATACAAATACATATCTATAGATATGCACACACTCATATAGATATACAAACACACACACACACACACACACACATACACACACACACACACACACACACACACACACATATATATATATATATATATATATATATATATATATATATATATAGAGAGAGAGAGAGAGAGAGAGAGACATATATATATATATATATATATATATATATATATATATATATATAAACTCATATATACATATATATACACAACACACACAACACACAACACAACACACCCAACACCCCACCAACACGCGCACAACCACCCCAACACACACAAATACATATATATATATATATATATATATATATATATATAAAATATAATCCGAGAACTCTAGCACACATTCCTCGAAGCTAACCCAACGTGCGCACAAGCCCGAAACCAAGAAACCAAGTCGAAATGGCCATTCGGTCATTTTGACGAACACGTGGTGTGCGGTTCGTAAAACCTCCTGAAACGCACATCAAACCTACTCGGAATTGGCCCAAAATTTATTCACGGGTTCTAATCGATGTTTAGATCCTATGAAAAAAATGCTAACTCATCGATTCTAGGTCCGTGGCAAAAATGCGCACGCACATAGAACCGACGACGACGAAACCCCCAAATCGCCCGAAACGCCCATTTTTCCGCGATACGACTTCACGTGTCCGAAAGGAGACACATACTAACCCTCAAGATACCCAAGCACGTCTACCTAGGTCCGTCTAACCTAGGGCATCACCCAAAATTGGAGCAATCTTGGATTTCACCCAAAATTGACCCAAAACTTAATGTCAAAGTCTCCAAACACAACCAAACTTGTTCTAACTTCCTCCTACGGGTAGCCTTAAGGTCTAGGAAGGTTCTAAACTACTAATTACACTATATAAGAGCAATCACTAAGGAGAAAGTTAGGGTTTACTTCTTGGGAGTTGGAATCCCAAGGCCAAAGTCTCCAAAACTCTTGAAATCACCACCCTAAAGCTTCCAAGCCTCCAAATCAAGCCTCCACACTAAGTCTAGGCTCTACACACCTAGGTTAGGGAAAAGTATAGGGTTAGGGTTCACATCCATGAAGAATAAAAATAGAAAGAGAAGAAATGGAGAACTTGCTTGGAATAGGAAGTGGGAAGAAGAAAAGAAGAAGAAAGAGAAGAAAAGACTTACTTGAAGCTTGTTGGAAGAAGGAAGAAGACGGAAATGGAGAATGAAGAAGAAGAAGATGGAATGAAGAAATGAAGAAGAATGGGGGCTGCGGTTCTGGTCTGGGAAGAGGGGGGCCGGCCAAGTGTATTAGAGTAGGGTTTACATGAGTCAAATGACTAAAACCCCTCTCCTTTAGTCATGCAACTTGGGATTTGAATTTGGGGTTCCAAAAGTACTCAAACTAACTCATAATCACTCCAACTAACTAAAATAAAATATAATAATAATTCTAAACCCATAAATAGGTCTCACAAGGGTGTTGGTTGGGTCGGACATGGGTCCACTAGGGTCTGACATGGGTCCAGACTAGCCAAAACCCTAAAACAACCAATAAAAAAAATAATACAACCATCAATTAAATATAAATATAAATATAATTAATTATAAATAATACACAATTTACCAAATAAAAATAAAAAAACCCTATTTTCTAGAATTGGGTAGTGACAAGCCTACCCTCCTTAAAATAATTTCGTCCTCGAAATTAAAAGACGAAACTAGGACATGAATGCAAGAAAAAGAAAAGAACCATACCTCAGGGCTCGAAAAGATAAGGGTATCGCTCGCGCATTTTATCCTCCCTCTCCCAGGTCGACTCACCTGGAGAGTGATGCCTCCACGCGACGCGAACCAAGGGAATAGTCTGGTTCCTCAACACCTTCTTCCACCGATCCAGAATCTCTACCGGCTGCTCTGGATAGCTAAGAGTAGGGCCCACCATGATCTCTGAGTGATCCAATACGTGACTGGGATCCGCCATGTACCATCTCAACCGCGACACGTGGAACACATCATGAACTCCCTCTAGCGTAGGCGGCAAATCTAGCCTATACGCCACAGCGCCGACCCTCTCAAGGATGCTGAAGGGTCCGGCAAAACGTGGGCTAAGCTTCCCGCCTCCACCGAAGCGAATAGTGCCCCGCGTCCGAGAAATCCTCAGGAACACCAGATCTCCAACCTAGCACAAACAAGGTCTCAGCACTTAATCTAAACAAGCAATCACAAGCAAACACAAGAACAAAATCTAAATTCTAAGCCATACCTCGAACTCCAAAGGTCTCTGGTGGTTATCGGCCCAATGTCGCTGCCTGTCCTGCGCCACCCGAAGTCTATCTCTAATGAGCTTGACCTTCTCCGCTGCATCAACCACCATCTCCGGTCCAAGCAAAGCTCTCTCGCCTACATCATCCCATGATAACAGAGTGCGACACCTCCGTCCATACAACGCCTCGAATGGTGACATCTCGATAGTGGCTTGGTAGCTGTTATTGTAAGCAAACTCTACCAAGTGCAAGTGATCCTCCCAAGAGCCTCTGAAATCCAAAACACAAGTGTGAAGCATGTCCTCAAGTGTCTGGATGGTCCTCTCTGACTGACCATCTGTCTGTGGGTGATATACACTACTAAACTTGAGCTGGGTGCCCAAGCTAGCCTGCAGACTACTCCAGAAATGCGAAGTAAAGCGACTGTCCCGGTCTGATACTATGCTCACAGGAACTCCATGCAGTCTGACTATCTGGCGCACATACATCTCTGCTAGTCTCTTCGTAGACGTACCCACTTTGAATGGTAGAAAGTGGGCCGATTTGGTCAACCTGTCTATGATGACCCAAATCGCATCCTTCCCTCCTGGAGAACGGGGAAGTCCAGAAACAAAATCCATGGTCATATGCTCCCATTTCCACTCCGAAATGGGTAATGGTTGGAGCAATCCTCCTGGCCTCTGTCTCTCCGCTTCACCTGCTAGCACACTAAGCATCGGGATACGAAGCGTGCTACCTCCCACTTCATCCCGTACCACCATACATGCTCTCTCAGATCTCTATACATCTTGTTGGCACCTGGATGCATAGAGTACTGGGATCGATGTGCCTCCTGAAGAACCTCCTCGCACAACGACCCACTCGACACACACAACCTGGTACCGTGCCGTAATGAACCATCATCAGCAATGGTGAAGTCATCTGATAATCCAATCTGAACCTGCACCCTGATGCTCCTCAGGGACTCATCCTCAAACTGTGTAGACCTGATTCGGTCTACCAACTCTGACTGAATCTACAGTCCACACATCTGCATCTCAACTCCAGGCACTATTACCTCAATGCCCAAGCTCTCTAGATCTGCCAGAAGATAACGATATGTAGTCAGGCACATAGCTACCGAATACCTGCTCAGCGCATCTGCAACTACGTTCGCCTTCCCTGGATGGTACTACAACAATATGTTGAAGTCTTTCATCAACTCCAACCATCTCCTCTGTCTCATGTTCAGCTTTTTTTTTGGGTAAATACATACTTCAAGCTCTTGTGGTCTGTGAAGATCTCCACACGCTCTCCGTATAAATAGTGTTTTCACAACTTCAGAGCAAAGATGACCGCTGCCAACTCTAAATTATGGGTAGAGTAGTTCTTCTCATGAGGACGTAATTGCCTATAAGCATAGGCAATCACCCTCCCATTCTTCTGCAACACGCAACCCAGTCCCTTCCCCGATGCATCACTATAGATAGTGAATCCTCCAGATCCTGATGGCAACGTCAACACTGGAGCTGTCTTCAACCTCCTCTTCAGCTCATCAAAGGCGATCTGGCACTCCTCTGACCAAACAAACTCCATGTCCTTCCGGGTCAGCCTAGACAACGGCTCTGCAATCCGAAAAAAATCTTGAACAAATCTCCTATAGTAACCTGCCAGCCCCAGGAAACTTTTGACCTCGGCTACTGAATTCGGAGTACTCTATGCCTCAATTGCCATGATCTTTCTCGGATCTACCGAGATCCCCTCTCCAGTCACCACATGACCAAGGAATTCAACTTGTCAAGGAAGAAATCGTACTTCAAAAGCTTTCCATAAAGCTTCTCCTTGCTGAGAGTCTCCAGCACTATCCTCAGATGCTCCTCATGCTCCTATGGGATCTTCGAATACACCAAGATGTCATCTATAAATACCACCACAAACCTGTCCAGATGTAGATGGAACACCTTGTTCATCAGATTCATGAACACTGCCGGGGCATTAGTCAACCCAAACGGCATCACCATAAACTCATACTGTCCATACCTGGTCCGAAAAGCTTTCTTCGAAATATCCTCCCTCCTGACCTTCACCTGGTGGTAGCCCGTCCTCAGATCAATCCTGGAAAATGCCCTCGCTCCGCTCAACTGATCAAAGAGATCATTAATACGCGGCAGCGGATACTTGTTCTTGATTGTGAGGTTGTTCAGAGCCCTGTAGTCGATACATATCCGTATTAACCCATCCTTCTTTGGCACAAAAAGTACAGGAGCACCCCACGGAGAAGAATTAGATCTGATAAATCCCTTGTCCTGAAGCTCATCCACCTGCTTCTTCAACTCTATCAGCTCACTGTTGCTGACTCTATAGACGTGCTGGGATATCGGCTCTACGCCTGGCACCAAGTCTATAGAGAACTCCATATCTCTGTCCAGAGGCAACCCTGGCAACTACTCCGGAAAGATATCTATGTACTCTGCTATCAGTGGATGTAGCAACCTCGGCTCTACCACCAGGGCTCCACAGAAGACTCCCTCGCTCTGCTCCGCTGCTACTCTGGCAAACTGAAACTCTGGCTCACCCGGCGGACTAAACAACACTCTGCCTCCATGATAATCTATACTAGCACGGTGCATACTCAACCAATCCATCCCGAGTACAATGTCGTAGCTCGGAAGTGGCATTACGAGTAGGCACACACTCAACTCCCGGCCTCCCAAGGTAACTCTCCGATCTCTGCAGACATCACTGACTATGATGATGCCACCCCCGGTCGTGATCTTGCAGAGTCTAGCTAAAGTTTCAGCAACAAGATGGTGTCTAACAGTAAAAGATACAGACACAAAGCTATGGGAAGTACCGGAATCAAATAAAGTAAGCGGTGGAATAGAATCAAGAAGAACAGAACCTGAGATCACATCACCAACGGTACAAGATACGATATCATCAAGGAAGGACAGTAATATTGCAAAAGAAACAATTTTAGGAAAATTAAAGATAACAAAAGAAATCATGAAGGATCCTAGTTATGATTGAGCACACTCTCTCTCAGCCTATATCCTATATCCTATTGCAGGTAGACCTAGAAACTAGACCTGCGTAGTAGACCTTGCATACTAGACCTGCAGGGGACACCACCAAAAATGTGTCACGACCCGCAACCGAAAAATCGGGTATGAGTCGTGGGTACGTCCAGCCTACGACGTAGAATCGGCGGTAGAACGCTGTAAAGGTTCGTTCTAGGTCACAATATCTATATCTCACAATGATCAGTCAATATAACCTCTCCAAAAGGAGGTCAACCACACAATATATATATGCCTCAATCAGAATAACTAGGAGAAGAGTAAAAGCACGATAAGATATCAACAATAAGAACCAAAGAGAGCAATACAATATCCAAATATACAGTCCAAGTCTAAAGTCTACAATATCACAGAAGCAACAAAATAATAAATATAGTCAGTCATCCAAAATAATCAACTGGGAACAACCCAGAAAAACCTACCTAGCTAACTAGGGTGCTAACAACATCTCCTCGATGGGCTCCTCCTTAGCCTCCAGGTCACAACACTCCTCGACGCCTGGCCCGTAGAATGTCGGGCAAAAATCCTCAGGATCCTCTGAAAAAAATATGCCCAGTTAGGACTGGAGCAAAGTACATAACTCTGAAAGTAACTCCAAATATATGGTAAGGCGTATATGACTAACAATAGAAAAGTATACAAGATGCACAGAAAAAATAAATACATGATGGAGTAGATAAAGTAGCTGCAATGTAAAACTGAAGAACAATACAAGTAGTAGAGAAGTAACTGCATGTGAGAAAACAAGAATACTAGCTAAGTGCCTTGAGCACAAGTTCGTTATGTGATCGGCTTAGGTTGCACATGAATAATCTACGATAACTCCGTTATGCGTAAGTTGTATAACCGACATACACATGAATACTTTTTGGCTTTGATCACATAACCAACTCCTACTCCCCTCCCCCGCTAATACTCTTGGATCCAACCACGACACACTACGTACATGATAAATAACTCGCGTACATGAAGGCGAGAGCACACTAAGCACATGATAGCACATGAGAATCAATACCCGAAGCACATGATGAAATACACGTGATAGGGTACCCGCTGAACACGGTAAGGGGGATAACATCTCATGACGGGATCCACTAGTACGCTCATGAAATAATGTGTCAGAATCAAGTACTACAGTTCTAGAACATGTGATATAAATGCTATTATGAAATGGAAACGATCAGAGGTAGGTACTCGCCTGACGTCCTGAGCAACTGATGAGGATCGAGATCCGGACTGGCGTCGCAAGAACCTATTGAGAAAAGCAAGATTAAACAGGATTTTAAAGAGTTAAACTGATATAAAATAACTAAAAATAAGGTTCTAGGGTTATTCTAGGTCGAACGGGGCAAACTGGTGAAATTTGGATCAAAAAGTCAACCCGGGGTCCAAAAAGTCAACTCTAGGTCAAAACTAGGTCAAACGTTGACTTTTACGGCCAACGAGGATAATTATGGTCAATGCTAGGTCAAACTAGGGTGTCCCTAAAATTCTAGGTCAAAACTAGCTCATTAAGCTAGTAAACCTTCAAACTCGCCTCCTCGAGATACCGGGATACCCTCGGTATCCAATATCTCAACCTAGGCTACGCACCCCGCCTAAACCCGCTAAAACCTATGCTAGCACACGTAATTATATACACATATACATAAAAACCTAACTCTAAACTCAAACCTAGGCAATTGCTCAAAAACCCCGCTCCGATACTCAATACCTTGGGTATCTCAAAGTATTGAGATACCTTGATATCTCAAGGTATTGAGATATCCACCCATCTCTCACTAACACTACTAACTAGCTATCTAAACTATGCTTATACATATATACCTAGCTATATATCTAGGCTACTATATATATATACACACACACACATATATATATATATATATATATATATATATATATATATATATATATATATATATATATATATATATATATATATATATCCACACGTACACACACATATATATATATATATACCGAAACTCATATCCCCTAGTATATATATATATATATATATATATATATATATATATATATATATATATATATATATATATAGCCCTCTCTCTCACTCACCCTCCCTGCTGCTACTAGTGCTATTGCAAACGCGCTGCGCTTGCAAATGCTGCTGCCTGCTGCTGTCTTTGCTGCTGCTGCAGCTGCTATAGTACCTGCTGCTGCTGCAGTCCAATGCTCCCCCCCTCGCTGCTCTCCACCTCCCCCTCCTCGACACACCACACACACACACGACCACACACATATGTATATATAAACACAAGAACATATATACATATATATATCTACACACACAACTATATATATATATATACACTAACATATATACATATATATATACACACAACTATATATATACACACACACACACACACACACTTATACATATATACTTACACACATATACACTTATGTATATAAGTACACACACACACATACAAACAAGCAAGCACACACACACACTTATATATACAAACACACATATCTATATATATATAAACACACTCTACATATATATATATACACAAACACTCAAATATATATACACCTACACAAATATATATATACGCACACACATATATATACAAACAAATATCTATAGATATACACACACTTATATAGACACACACACACACACACACACACACACACACACACACACACACACACATATATATATATATATATATATATATATATATATATATATATATATATATATAGAGAGAGAGAGAGAGAGAGAGAGAGACATACATATATATATAAACTCATATATACATATATATACACAACACATACAACACACCCAACACCCCACTAACACGCGCACAACCACCCCAACACACACAAATACATATATATATATATATATATATATATATATATATATATATATATATATATATATATATATATATATATATATATATATATATATATATATATATATAATATAACCTGAGAACTCTAGCATACATTCCCCGAAGCTAATCCAACGCGAGCACAAGCCCGAAACCAAGAAACCAAGTCGAAATGGCCATTCGGTCATTTTGACGAATACGTGGTGTGCGGTTCACAAAACCTCCTGAAACGCACACCAAACCTACTCGGAATCGGCCAAAAATTTACCCACGGGTTCTAATCGATGTCTAGATTCGATAAAAAAATGCTAACTCGTCGATTCTAGGTCCGTGACAAAAACACGCATGCACATAGAACCGACGACGACGACGAAAACCCCCAAATCACCCGAAACGTCTATTTCTCCGCGACACAACTTCACGTGTCCGAATGGAGACACGTACTAACCCCTAAGACACCCAAGCACGTCTACCTAGGTCCGTCTAACCTAGGACATCACCCAAAATTGGACCAATCTCGGATTTTACCCAAAATTGACCCAAAACCTAATGTCAAAGTCTCCAAACACAACCAAACTTGTTCTAACTTCCTCCCACGGGTAGCCTTAAGGTCTAGGAAGGTTCTAAACCACTAATTACACTATATAAGAGCAATCACTAAGGGGAAAGTTAGGGTTTACCTCTTGGGAGTTGGAATCTCAAGGCCAAAGTCTCCAAAACTCTTGAAATCACCACCCTCAAGCTTCCAAGCCTCCAAATCAAGCCTCCACACTAAGTCTAGGCTCTACACACCTAGGTTAGGGAAAAGTATAGGGTTAGGATTCACATTCATGAAGAATAGAAGAAGAAAGAGAAGAAATGGAGAACTTACTTGCTTGGAATAGGAAGTGGGAAGAAGAAAAGAAGAAGAAAGAGAAGAAAAGACTTACTTGAAGCTTGTTGGAAGAAGGAAGAAGAAGAAAATAGAGAATGGAGAAGAAGAAGAAGAAGAAGAAGAAGAAGGAATGAAGAAATGAAGAAGAAAGGGGGCTGTGATTCTGGTCTGTGAAGAGGGGGGCCGGCCAAGTGTATTAGAGTAGGGTTTACATGAGTCAAATGACTAAAAAGCCCTCTCCTTTAGTCATGCAACTTGGGATTTGGGTTTGGGATTCCAAAAGCACTCAAACTAACTCCTAATCACTCCAACTAACTAAAATAAAATATAATAATAATTCTAAACCCATAAATAGGCCTCACAAGGGTGTTGGTTGGGTCGGACATGGGTCCACTAGCGTCTGACATGGGTCCAGACTAGCCAAAACCCTAAAACAACCAATAGAAAAATAATACAACCATCAATTAAATATAAATATAATTAATTATAAATAATACACAAATTACCAAATAAAAATAAAAAAACCCTATTTTCTAGAATTGGGTAGTGACACTTACCTTCGGGCCCGAGCCAACGTGAATGTTTATGTTTATACAAATGCATGCTTGTCTGCCTATATATTGCCTCGTTTAAATGTTTGTCGCATAAACTATGCCAAGGCACTATAATGTTGTACATATCATGCATTCATATAAGTTTTTCTCGAAAGACTATATAATAGTCGTTCCGTGCAAATATGAACCTGCAAGTATCCAGGACCGTTAGGTCGCTAAGGCAGACCCCGCACCAGGGGGATGCATCAGGGCAAGTTGAATTACTGAAATGGAAATCATGTCAAGTCTACATCTGAACGAGAATTATGTCAAGTAAATCAAGTATCATAGCTCGTGGAGCAATCCTCGTTCAGAGCAAGAATCAAGATTGTACCCGTATTATGGATTGTCTTGTTAAAGATGTGAATTTAGATAACCCTAGAGACCTGCATGTCATGGACAACTTGAAAAAGGTGATCTTCGGATCTCTGTTCCACGGACGGTCACCGGGGCACTAGGACCGATCCGATCCGGATGGAACATCTATTGTATAGTCTATTGTAGTGGACGAGATGGCTTGTAGCGCCCATTGTTCTTTTCGCTGCATACCATTCTCGCCAGTGACTAGTGTCCTTTATTGCTATGCCAGCGACCTATTATTCATATAGATAAGTCATCATCGCTTAGCGGCTATCCGCGTGCGAGTCATTGTATCGCATCGAGAATAACTGAGCACCCGAAATATAGTCTCGTTCATAACACAGTGTTTGTATATGCTATTGTCCCTAAATGTTTATATATGCTAGTGCTTGAATTAACTTGGTTTGCCTTGGACAGGGAAGGACAAATCGGTAAGTTGGTAAGTCTCATCGTATTTTCTCTTATATCGCACGATGTACTGCCACACAAGTTAGTATATTCAATCTATGCCAAGAAACTGATCCTAAGGCAACTAGAAAGACAATATAATAGTTGGCGCACGGAACCTATGTTACGTATTTGGATTTGACGAGTGGGCGAGTAGCCTTCCACCAGTGCATTCGTGTACTGATAATCCACCAGGTTGTTTGCAGGGTGCGGGAGAACCTCGTTCGATGCGGACGCCTCCTTCGTGCGTGCTAAGGCCAGGAGTTCACTCTGAAGCCTTGGAGTGCTGCATCCGGAACTGAAGCACATATACTAGACATAATATTGGAATATCGTTTGTACATCATTCCATAAATATAGCCACTTGGCATACTTTTACTGTTTCAGAGAGAGAGGCTTGAACGACTTGTAATCTGGACCTTGCGCCGCCTGTAACACTTGTTTATATCAATAAAGAGTTTTTTTTACTTCAACTTATGTTATTCAATGCTTCCGCTATTGTCGACTCAGTGACATCGTTACCAAATCGCCTATGCGTTTTATAATTCTGCTGCACTCGGACAATCTGTGCGACTCTGTGGCTTAGATCTCTTACCGCCAGCCAACGAACCACGGCCTTGCACTGGCGCGGTTCACGCTCGTGATGCATCACGTCTAGATGGGTCAAGCGATCGTCCTGCGGGAGCGCTAGCGCGATGATTCTCGCCTAGTGGGGACGGCCGATTAGACTGCGGGAGATCGGGGCATGACAAATTGGTATCAGAGCCTGGCTTATACGCCTTTGGACTTCGTTTCGATTTTTACAGTTTCAAAAGCTCGTTCGTGGGTTATGTGCACACTCTCTCTCAATGTCCCAAACGAAATGTTTCAACAATGAGTCTAAATACTTTAAAAAGCATATTTGAATGATGTGATTGCTTGTATAAAATTATGATGCTAAGGCCTTTGTGTCGACCTGGGCAAAACCCTTAAGATTTTTGCAAGTAGCTTATCTGATTTCATTATCTCTAAGTTTGGTTGAATGCATATGTTTGAGGGACGCCTTGAACGTGTGCACGATCCAAGACTCAAGAAATACGAAACTCGAGTGCTAAGACTTCGCTATCGCTAAGTTCGTTAGCGTGCTCATGCTAGAAGTGCACTTCGAATATGTGCACGATCCAGACTCGCGATATGCTGATCTCAATGCTAGTACAAGTGAATATCCAAATGAACGAGTATAATGACTTGTATATGTTTACCTAAGCCCTAGATCGTTAATCAAGATTGATTGAAACGTACTCCGCGTTAAGCAATATGTCCCGCACTAAGGCGCAAATGAGACTGACTCGGCATACACGCGACACGACGTAAGAACCGAGTAAGAGATTATGTTCAATTGGGTTTAGTGGTACCGATTGTTACGCTTGGGATAGATTCCATAATACGTTAGTACTGCTTGCCCTCAGGAAGTCTCGAGGACGAGACTTTTTCTGAGTGGGGTATGATGTGACACCCCGTTCGCTCAAGCGGACTGCCGATTCAAACGGCAAAAGTGTAACATTCCGACCCGCTTCGCTTCAGCGAGAACACTCGTTTGAGGCAAAGAATTTCCAGCTTAGGCTTTTAGAGGCTCGTTCGGAGTATCGCTCGACCGAGGCGAATCATCGCTAAGGTGGGTGGCTACGGTGAACTTGTCTTTGCTTAGCCAGCACACTTAAAATATGGAATGATACATGCTAGTCGCTAGGTGAATCGCCCCCTGCATGCTAATAAGAATCTAACGTACATAGTTAAGGGAATAATCCCAACTTGTATTGCTTGTGCTAGAACATGAAAATAAAATATTGCTTATATTCAGACCCTCGCATGCTACCTTTGCCTTGTGCAACTAGACTTCGCTATGCCTCAAGTAGATTGATATACGTATACTCAGTAGTGCACTGTTTACTTGCCATACTGTACTGCCCTATATCATGTCACTCGAAAAGTTCCTTTACGATTTTACTCCTCGGCTTACCTTCGGGCCCGAGCCAACGTGAATGTTTATGTTTATACAAATGCATGCTTGTCTGCCTATATATTGCCTCGTTTAAATGCTTGTCGCATAAACTATGCCAAGGCCCTGTAATACTGTACATATCATGCATTCATATAAGTTCTCCTCGAAAGACTATATAATAGTCGTTCCGTGCAAATATGAACCTGCAAGAATCCAGGACCGTTAGGTCGCTAAGGCAGACCCCGCACAGGGGGATGCATCAGGGCAAGTTGAATCACTGAAATGGAAATCATGTCAAGTCTACATCTGAACGAGAATCATGTCATAAATCAAGTATCATAGTTCGTGGAGCAATCCTCATTCAGAGCAAGAATCAAGATTATACTCGTGTTATGGATTGTCTTGTTAAAGATGTGAATTTAGATAACCCTAGAGACCTGCATGTCGCGGACAACTTGAAAAAGGTGATTCTGATCTCTATTCCACGGACGGTCATCGGGGCACTAGGACCGATCCGATCCGGATGGAACATCTATTGTATAGTCTATTATAGTGGACGAGATGGCTTGTAGCGCCCATTATTCTTTTCGCTGCATACCATTCTCGCCAGTGACTAGTGTCCTTTATGGCTATGCCAGCGACCTATTGTTCATATAGATAAGTCATCCTCGCTTAGCGGCTATCCGTGTGCGAGTCATTGCATCACATCGAGAATAACCGAGCACCCGAAATATAGTCTCGTTCATAACACAGTATTTGCATATGCTATTGTCCCTGAATGTTTATATCTGCTCGTGCTTGAATTAACTTAGTTTGCCTTGGACAGGGAAGGACAAATCGGTAAGTTGGTAAGTTTTGTTGTATTTCCTCTTATATCGCATGGCGCACTGCCACACAAGTTAGGCTATTCAATCTATGCCATGAAACTGATCCTAAGGCAACTAGAAAGATAACATAATAGTTGGTGCACGGAACCTATGTTACGTGTTTGGATTTGTTGAGCGAGCGAGTAGCCTCCCCACTAGTGCATTAGTGTACTGATAATCCACCAGGTTGTTTGCAGGGTACGGGATAACCTCGTTCGGTGCGGACGTCTCCTTCGTGCGTGCTAAGGCCAGGAGTTCACTCTGAAGCCTTGGAGCGCTGCGTTCGGAACTGAAGCACATATACAAGACATAATGTTGGAACATCGTCTGTACATCATTCTACAAATGTAGCCACTTGGCACAATTTTACTGTTTCAGAGAGAGAGGCTTGAACGACTTGTAATCTGGGCCTTGCGCCGCCTGTAACACTTGTTTATATCAATAAAGAGTTTGTTTCACTTCAACTTGTGTTATTCAATGCTTCCGCAATTGTCGACTCAGTGAACTCGTTATCAAATCGCCTATGCATTTTATAATTCTGCTGCACTCGGACAATCTATGCGACTCTGTGGCTTAGATCTCTTACCGCCAGCCAACGAACCACGACCTTGCACGGGCACGGTTCACGCTCGTGCGGCATCACGCCCAGATGGGTCAAGCGGTCGTCTCGCGGGAGCGCTGGCACCGTGATTCTCGCCTAGCGGGGACGGCCGATTAGCCTGCGGGAGATTGGGACGTGACACAATTTACCTCTTCTATCGTCATATCTTCAAGTGCATTCCGTAGGGAGGCCAATGTGTGTGGACGTTTGACATCTTCCTTAGTTGGCTTCCATCTGCATATTTTAGGTAGGTGCTCGTCATACCCTCGGTTAAGTTTAGCCCGATGCAGGGTTGGAAAGTGCTCGTATATCCATGCCTTCACGTAATCAAGTTAAAAAAAATTAGTCCAAAAATTAACAATATTTTTTTTTATTATGTATACAAGTTGAGAAAGATATATCTATACATAGAGTAGAGTCTGGCATCTTGATATTATCTTGGAACCGACGTGGGATGCCGCACCAAGCTCGCGGTAAAAGTATGCTAGTATACCGCTTTCCCAAGATATTTCTTCCACTGTGTCTATGTCATCAAAATTCAGGAGATATTTGGCATGTATCAACGTTCCAAACTTATCCGTAATGCCGACAGCCCCAAAGATGAACTGCATATATCCACGGGCCACATTATTGCTATTATCCACTTCGGGGTCCGGATCAGCGAATGTCTCCTCCAAATATTTTAAAGGAAGTCCGTACGACTTCTTGAAGTCTCGAAGGATGGTAAAACTAGCCGCATCAACTCCCAGACACAAAAATATATAATCCACGATATGGTCGTAAAAGTTGATGCTCGATTCGTCAAAAGTATGATTCATCATGACTCGACCATCAACCCTAAGACCCAATATATGATAGACGTTATCAAGGGTAATCATCAACTTCCCGTTTGGTAGATGGAAAGTGTTGGTTTTTGGATGCCATCGTTCTATAAATGCTGATATTAGTGCATTATCCACCGTCGTATATGAGTAGTTACCCAAATATTGTAAACCGGTGGGAATACTTTTAGTCTTCACATCGTCTCCCAAAAATTCAAACCCCCATGCATTGCACTTTTTGCCGTGGTTGATCACCGTTAACATACGAGAACTCTCCTGAAAAGTAAACAATTGGATAAACTTATACCTATATATAAAATGTAGTTATCTATAAATAATTGGATGAACTTAGAACTTACAACTATATATAAAATTATCATAACGTAGTGTACTTACCGGATTGTTCCATATTTGGTATGCAATATGGTTCTCGATCGACGGCAACATAGAGCAACCGTTTGGACGAGTCTCGACTGGACTATCTGGCTGCTGAGAAGGTCCTGAACCATCAGTAGGCCAATTTTTGAGGGTTTGTGGCTGAGTCTCGACAGGACTATTTGCATGCTGAGAAGGTCCTGAACCATCAGTTTGCCGATTTTGGCCAGTTGGTATGTCCTCATCGGAGGAGGAAGAAGAACCAGAAGTACTAGGAGTACTAGGAGCATGTCTCTTCGAACTAGTTACAGTCTTCTTCGTCAGTCGACATTTTCTAACTTCAGGGCGTGCCTCGGGGTCGCAGATAGTCAGAGCTGGTTCAACAGTACGCTGAACATTGCGTTCCTTACGCATCGACGCAGTATGGCGTCTTCTTATGATACCTTCATCCTCAATGCTCTTCCGAGAGTCGTGACTATAAGACAAAAAAGATATATATTTTAACATCCCAAAAGTAATTCAACAATCAGGACTGTAAAAATTTCTACAGTCCTATATACATGACTGTTAAAATTTCTACAGTCCTTTATACATATAGGACTGTAGAAATTTCTACAGTCCACAATGTATAATGGACTGTAGAAATTTCTACAGTCCCGCATGGTTCTGTTTCATACGTTCGACGAATGTCTAACTTGTATGCCCTAAAATCGGGTACGAGACTTCAGAAAAATGTTCAAACTACATCTGAAACTACATTAGGGACTTGTATGTCCTAATTTTAAGATTGGAAAGATAATTTTTGAAATTTTTTCGAAATTTAATAGAAATTATTATAATTTTTGAATTATTTTTGAAATGCAATAGAACAAGGATAATGAAGAATTGTACCTTGATTCTTTCGAGAGTTTGGGAACCATCGACAAGGAAGCGGGAGAAGAAGTGGAGGAGGAGGGCTCCGACAAGAAAGGGAGGGGGGGAGGGCTCCGGTGGAGGTTTGGAGGGTTTGGGAGGAGAGTTTAATGTTTGGACTAGTATGAGTAAACTTTTCGACTAGTATTAATAAACTTTATTCATTAATGGGCTAGCCCCAAATGTATTTAGTAGTGCCCTTATCACCAGCATTTTATAATTATCTTTTAGATATTTTTCTAATGGATTTTGTATTTATTTTTATAATTATGTTTTAGATACTTTTTAGTCTCTTAGATTTATTTAGTTTATGCAGAAGAGTAAGATTATATTCCTATCTAAAGTCACAGGCTCCAACTCAACATTTCCTTGCCATGTCAACTATGGGTGTACGTTCCATTCAGGCAAACGGAAATAGTCAAAATTGAATAAACCAAAATTCTAAAAATCTAAAAAAAAAAACAAAAAAAAAAGCCAAAACAGAAAGCGAACCAAATAATCAATTTGGTTTAATCTGTTTATTGTCAACTTCCATGATAGATGATGATAGATGGGTGTTGAAGCTGCGAAACTTGCACACACGTAAAAACAACATCGTTAGGTACCTGCCAAATATTTGTGGTCAAACATTGGCATGAAATTCTCAGTTGGTCTACTGCTGGGGGCATGACAAATACCGTCCAAGAAAACCTCAGTAGTTCAGTCGTATTCACACGGGATACAAATGAAACAGACACAATCTTGATTATTATGACAATCCACCACAAAATATTACGTAGGGCTACAAGTTACCTTGATCTGGTCGACAAGTTGAATGCTCCTGCATTCACAAACTTGGACCAATGTTGGTTTTATTGGCTTGAGAGAGACTATCCATAATTGCTAAAAAGGACCGGGAACATAAGGATTCCAAGCACCTCGGTTTAAAAAAAAAAAAAAAAAACACTACTATCCTGTACTCCCCCCAGATGTACCTAAAAGAATGTAACACCCAAAAAGAACTATACAGTTTGGAGAAAAGAAAAGAAAAGAAAAAACTGTTAACAGAAAGCTAATCCAAAAAAACCCATCAGCAGAAAAACATGACTTCCTTCACATTGTCCTTGACCTTGGGAAGAGGCCTCGCTCCCGCAGCTCTCCCATGCACGTTGCTACCAGACCCAGATGCAGATCCAGCTTCCGAGTCCCCCTCGGTGTAGTACCTCGCACGAAAGGCAGCAAGGTGGGCATAATACACAGGTGGAACTGTACAAAGCAACATAAAGATAACATTAACAAACATGCATTATTCAATCTGAAACATGCAAACTGGGAAATAACATCAAAGTAAACGTACCGATAGATACCGAGCGAGTGCAACGAGCGTAACTGCAATTGGCACAAAGACATGAGAGAAAAGAACGATTATTTATAAGGGTGTTCTAATTCTCAAAATTTCGACTTACGTGTAACACAAGTTATTGGTTAGGGTCTGAAGTGCATCCGCGGAGAAATTGTTCTCATCCCACAAAACATGGTAATGTGTGGGCCGACTTGTTCCCTGTAAAACTCGACTGAAAAATCAAACCAGAAGAAAAGCAAATATTAATCATAACATCAAACAACCACTGTTTACCTGGATGCCAGCGTGGCTGCACAGGTAGAAATCAAACTCGGTTGGGTGGCATATTTTCCTGTCCACCACCGTTCCTGAGAAGTGTCCGAAATTTGTTATCTTTTATTGTTGTATATCCATGAAAATACAATGCACAATGAAAGAATACAAACCTGGTATTATATTCCCACTCCTGTCAGTTTGTTGCGGATTATAGACATTAGGGAACAATCTTGTATGATGTCTCTTTTGCACAACCACAAATGTTATGGGAGGAGCATAATCTTTCTCCAATGAACGGCATGCCTGATAGGTACATTATAAAGAAGACAAGAAGAATCAATTAACTTCACAAGATTATAATTAGAGTAATACTAAGCGGACATTAATAGCTGACCACATTTGCTGACCATATTATGTGGCAGCCTATGTGTTCATAACATTTAGTACGGTGGTCCCATCATATTTATGATTGATAGGCTACCACATCATGTGGTCACATCAAAATGTGGTCAGCTATTGGTATCCCCTAGTATTTACTCTTATAATTAACCTTTGAAAAAGAATAGGATAACAAACAATACATACAGACAACATACGTTTCTAATAGCAACATACTCGTATAACAGGACTTTGTTAAACTGTCCTTCACTGACGCCATCCCTGTATAAATATATATAAATAAAGAAATTAAGGGCATCACTAATGGGGAGAAAGAAAACATTATAGTACATTGCCAACAAACATATACAAACCTGTAGAATATGATTCGACCGGGTTTTTGATTCGTTGATCTATAGAAGGCAAATAGTAGTTCTCTGAGGAAAAACAAAAAGTAAACTAAGTTTTTTTTATTTACAAAAAAAAATGTCCTTCAATTATGCATACCACAGATTTACGACTTACCTAATCATTCCTCCCTTAGTAGTGAAGAGATCGTTTATTATCTCCCTCCTTTGTTCTGATTGGGCAGAAATAAGTCCTCTATACGTCGTCACCTCAGGCCAATCCATGGAAGCAACCACCTATATACAGTAGTACAAATACCATATGAATATGGAGAATTTATGAAGATATAGGTAAACCATCAGCATGCATAAAACCTGCCATCATAATTCTATGATATCTAAAAGGATTAGCAAAATGGATCTATACGCAATCATGCCTACGGTGTTTTTTAGTGGGGAATATCTTAAGACAATCTTGTATAGTTCTTTGATTATTCTCAAATCACGGATAAATGACAAGAATCTTCTTGGAACATCGACTTAAATCTCACAGTTTTGATAACCCTTTATTAAAATAAACCCAACACTAATTCTTATATCAAGTTTTATAATTAACAGCTTCTCACAAGAATAACAAGACATGCCGACTTCTTAACATAATTGCAAATAAAACTAGATGTTGTCCATAAAAATTCAAACCTAATGATTGCATTAGAAATGAGACAAACCGCAACAATAGATGATGCTGAATCCTCTCCTGGAGGTGGATGAGTAACATCAGCCCCAAAAATGATTGTCGCTACATCGGTTACCAAGGGAATCCTCCTGTAAAGAGCATCCTCTAGAACAGTATTACGACCGCCGACCTGCTCAAATACAAATGTTATTAAGAAGAAAAGAAAACAAAATACCCAGAAGGTTACTTATTTGATCCAGTCAAGAGCAAAGATTCGAACCTTAACATTGATTTTCAGTGCAATATTTTCCATATACTGAGGTTTGCACTGTGAAGCATGTTTTGGTTGGCAACATTGAGATACAATTCCTAGTTCTGTTTCACAGATCTTCTTGATCTTCGCTGTAAGAAGCACAACACAAAAATATAAAGACTATAAAGGACAAACATTATAACTATTAGGAAAATTGAAGATGCACATACGATAAGATCCGGTGATATCTGGCAAAATGATAAGAAGCAATTGTAGTGGTCTTCCCTTGGGAGCAGTTTGATTGTAAACATTCACTAAACCAGCCTCAATATTATTTGGTTGCCCAGCCAAGATATTGATTACAGGGTTAGGATTGATTGCCTAATGGAGCATACGACAATTAGCAAACCAATTATATAAATTCAACCCAAGAAGAGCAAGCAAAATATATACCATTCCTACGGTATTGCAAATCCCAAACAAACTATTGCAGAAGTAATCAACTGCTTCTGGTGGCAATCTTGAATAGTTTATGCATGCCCAATTTTGTATCCTCCCGCCATTAACCATTTTCTACACATTTAAATTCAAAACAGTTGCAAGGGTTAACTCAACAGAAATACAAGAAGAATTGAATAAACAGATTGCTACAACTCAAAAATGTACCAACAATACATAATTAATTTGAAACACACAGCCCAAAAGGAGTTGAGGCTTCTTCTACAGTCAAAGATACCAAATAACTACTATAATACTAAAATCTCGTGACAAAAATACATATTCAGTCTAAGAAGTTATCTAAAATAAAGAACGATGCAGAAGCAAAAAAAAAAAAAAAAATCATTAGCCATGGCAAGGATACAAAATGTCACTTATCCTCTAAGTGAACATTAAATATAAATGCATACTAAATATAAAATACATTTAACTGTGCTCAAAGAAGTTAATTATTTTTACCTTGTTGATCATGTTCCATGCCCCAACTCTTGGATTGCAAATCTTTTCTTTCCCTGAATCATGATATTTTAGCTGCAAAATTATGGGAAGAATTATAAGTAGAGCAATAATTATAAGTAGAGCTATGTGCAGTACAGAATAACCGAATCTAGATAGCTTACTTTAGGAGGCGGCAGGATCCTCGCCTCAACAGAGGCAAGTTGATTTGAAACGGATAATCCAAATTCTTGAGCATGCTTATCCTTGTTATATTTGTTATGATCAAGCATCTGCACTAGTAACCAAAGATAATAATAATATATCAAAATAATTACATTAAAAAATAGTAAGAGCTTGAGATAAAGTGCAACAATTGAATAAAGAAATTTAAGAAACTGCACCTTCAAGATACTATTCTCTCTCTGTTGGGGACGTTCGCATGTCGCCTTCAAGATCGCAGTAACCTGGTCCTTGTTCAGCTTTTTTGTGAACCGTTGCCCCTCTACAATTTTGCACACCTAACATACGAAATTTTTACAGAAGTATGAAAGATTACAAATATGCTACATAGATTAAACTCCATAGAGGCAGCTTAAGATAAAACAAGAAGGTTGCATTAAATTTTTAATGGTACAAGTGCAGAGCAAACCTCCATCGGAAGATAGATTGGTTTGCTGTCACTACCGGCTTGTAGGCATGGCCATGAAACATTCCTACATTGAATCTGGTACCTTTCCTGGAAGTATCTTGTTACATGCATTTTTTCCCCGCTTTCATCAACAGAAAACCTATAAAATGAATCATTGAATCGGTAAACATGCAGTTTTTTTTATCAAAACTTCAGTGACCCCCAGGTATAATTACAGAACAGATTAGAGAAGTCTTACGTTATCTCCCTGAGAGGGGCAGAGGTTAGTCCTGTAATCTTATAGCGTCGGCGACAATTGCCCATATGAGTAACTTCTACTTTGACTCCCCTCAGAGCTTTCTTTAGCTGCCAATTTGTCAATACAAGATAATTTATATCTAATAAAACATACATATCCACAATTCATAACCATTTCAGGTGAAAATAAATGGATTTGAACTGTCACATTAAAGTACTTCAACAAAAAAAAGTAAGGCAATGTACAATATGCATGGGATTGAAAGTGAGAGAAGACCTAGGAAATCTCTTTTAAAAAATACATACACTGATACGGTCTCGGTCGCTTAAGGCCCTATTTGAGTCACGAATGTTAAGGTACTGTCTTGCAAAGTCCACAACGGGTAAAGGTTCATAAAATGATGTTGCTGAAATATCTGCACATTAAGAATAAGAAATCAGCAATCTGGTGAAAATATATAAAAATACAAACAGATTGGAAACAAAAAAATTGGATATCAAACAAAAGAGTACAAATATTACACAAGCACGAACCTATATTCAGCGAGAGACCCATCTGAGTAGGGCGTAGACTCTGATAATATCCCCTCCAGCACTCAATGCCGCTACCAATACTTTTTCTCCCAAAGATGGGCGAGAAGAATGATCGCGACACAGTAACGTAACTGAAATAGTAAGAGATTCTCGAGTTTTACCTCAATTATGTGAAATTAAACATGATATAAATTTTCAAGAAATTAAACATGATTGAAGACAAACATATCATTACTTTGTAGAAGGAGTTTCCCTCAACACAACATCAAGAACTTGAATGGTCTCTTGAGGAGTATCGTGTTGCCTCCCAAGTAAGAACTGTTTCAGATGATGTAAATCAGCTCGTCCAGCAAGTTTAATAACCACGCCATATTCTTTTATGCCACTGCAAATCAGATGATGAAAAAAAAATCAGCATATTAAGATAATCAAGCATTTAAAGGAATAGGAATGATGCAATGTCCTTACCGCTCTCCTGTCAATTCGATCTTGAACTTTTCAGAAGTAAATGGCAATGCGCCAGCAGTATAAAGGCTCTTCCTACCATCATATGCGGGAATACGCATTCCTAGATGGGAATCCTTGTAGAGAGTTACAAGTTGGCTTATAATAGTGCGGCAAACAGATTTAGATGTTACTTCGGGAGTAATAGCAACCTATTAAGAAGAAGACAACATGTCAGTGATACCAACATGACATATATATATATATATATATATATATATATATATACATCCTCTTATTTTAAAAGAAACACAACACTAGAACGTAGACATACACATATCAACATTCTCAACATACATTCATTAGCTAGAAAGTAAAGATGAATTGATTAACTACATACAGATTTCACATTCATAAAGATCAAAATCTAACTCATTTCGATCCAAGAAACGATAGATCAAGTTCCAAATAATATAAGCGAACATTCTAGGTCAAAAACAATGGAATTAGAAAAAAAATCTCTGCTCCTCAAAGAACTTAAAAATCAAGGTTTAAAAACTCAGTATCGGTATCGGTATCGGACACTTTGTATGAGTATTCGTATCGGTAGTATCGGCAGTATCGACCGTATCGGATCGGAGTATCGAATTTTTTGGTATCGGCTGTATCAACAATATTTAAATAAATATTAATAAATTAGTAAAAAATAGAAAAATAATTTACATATTTATGCATTATTTAAGTGTTTTTTATTTTATTTTTATTATAATTGAATAAAACAATAGTCATCATGTGTATGTCTGTAGAAGAATTTACCTCTATTTATAGTTTTTTTTGTCTACTATTTTGGTTCTTTATTATTGTTCTCTGTTGGATTTGATATGCCTGGAATCAATTTCTACTTTTTTTTTAGCTTTTTGTAGAACATCTACTTTGTTAAAGTTCCTGTAATGATCTGATTTGATCTGATTTTTTCCCGTATCGGCCAGTATCGGCTAGTATCGGCCAGTATCGGCCCGTATCGGTCCCGTATCGGCCGATACAGACCGATACGAAATTTTTTTTGGCCCAGTTTCGGCCGATACCGATTTTTTTTGCCATTGGTCATTTTCGATAATTACGTTGTGACGCTCCACAATGTCCATATTATTGTGATTGATAATAATGCACATCATGGCATGTACGATGATGTTTTGTGGATTTGGTTTAGGTATTAGAGAGGTTTGGTGAAGAGTTGGTACAAATCGACTTCGTGTGCCTCTTTGGGCCTTTTTAGATAGTGGTAAGTTCCAGGGACGGTCGAAGGGAGCTGGCTCCCCTGAAATTAATAAAATAATAAATTTAATAAATTTTTAATTATGTGTGGGTTTATTCATAGCTCAGGTATTTTAAACTTGGTCACTTAACACTATTCATAGTTCAGGTATTTTAAACTTGGCTACTAACATGAAGATATCATCCTATACTATGTTCACAGTTCATGTAACAATGATCTTCTAATCAAAAGATTTGGTAAATAATTTTAGGACTTCTAATCTGGAGTGTCCCTGTCAAAGAATGCTAGTTTATTTAATTTATTTTCATAAATATTTGTCTTAAGTTTTGATTGTTCTGAAATTGGTTGTGAGATTCTAGGTACTAAGCAATTTTTTTTTTAAATTATGCATTGTGAAAGTTGGTTACTTTGGACTTAATAATGGTACATTATCTTATTTTAGTTCCTAAATAAATTAGTATATCATGTGTTGAGTTTTTTTTTTTTTGAATTTTCGGTATAACGCTCGGGACCCGGCGTAACGCTCAGAACTTTGTACACACTGCATTGCATGCCTTTGGACCCACCGCCCCCCTCTCCCCCCAACTCTCACCGTTTATAAATGGAAGGAATAATACGCCTCCGTGGCTCAATCTACAGATTTTCTGCCACCCAGCCAGGATCTTATATCTCTCCTCGGTAACCACAAGAACCACTCGAGTTCGGTATCATGTGTTGAGTTAGTTACCTTCTTTGAATACATATATAGTTATGTTTGTCTCTAGTAATGGTTTGTAGACTCTCAATATTTATTTTTCAACTTTGGATGTGTTGCTCTCTACTTGAGTTTGTTGAAAAATAAACTTTTATGGCATGATTATTATTTTTTTAATTTGCTTGGGTAGTCGACCCATGTCTAATGCGAGTCCTGGCTCCGTCCCTGGCGGTAACTACTTGAAAGTGTGAAAGTGACACTTACAACATGTTGACTTACAGTGCACTTGCAGCATATATGACTTTTCAAAATGTGTTTGGATAGAGTATTTTTTGTCTCCCGTAAGTGAGGAGGATGACTTTCAGTGTTTAGATGCAATCTCATAAGTGATATAGTTACCAAATCCCTAATTCAAAAAATTAATATTTTTAAATAAAATATTAAAAAAAACATAACTTAATTAATTATCATAGAAAAATTAATTATCTATTTTTTTCCAAATTAGTAAACAAACTAATTATCAATTTAAATCGCTAATTCATTCCAGACTCTTCTTTGGAGCTTTTCTTCAGCTGATGATAAAGGCACTACAAAATACACTTGGGGCTAGTCCAGTATTGGGACTAGCACATTAATGAATGAAGTTTACTCATACTAGCCCAAACATTACTCATACTAGCCCAAACATTACTCCCTCCTCCCAAATCCCCCAAACCTCACCACCGGAGCCCTCCTCCTCCCTTTCTTGTCGGAGCCCTCCTCCTCCTCCACTTCTTCTATTTGAAACCTAAAATTTTGCAATCTCCATCTCCTCAAATTTCAACCATTAATCGATGGCTCCCAAACTCTCAAAAGAATCAAGGTACAATTCTTCCTCCTCCTTCAATTTTTAATAATTTCTATTGTATTTCGAAAATTTTTCAAAAATTATCTTTCCAATCTTAAAATTATAGTCCTGAATGTAGTTTCGGATATAGTTTTGACGTATTTCTGGAGTCTTGAACCCGATTTTAGGGCATACAAGTTCGACATTCGTCAAACGTATGGGACAAAAATATGTCGGACTGTAGATATTTCTACAGTCCTATATACATTATGGACTGTTGAAATATCCGCAGTCCTTTATGTATAGAGGACTTTAGAAATTTTAACAGTCCTGTATACATATAGGACTATAGAAATTTCTACAGTCCTGTATAGGATTATAGAAATTTTTACAGTCCTGAATGTTCAATTAATTTTGGGATGTTAAAAAATATATCTTTTTTGTCTTATAGTCACGACCATCGGAAGGACATTAAGGATGAAGGTATCATAAGAAGACGCTCTACTGCGTTGATGCGTAAGGAACGCAATATTCAACGTGTTGTTGAACCAGCTCTCACTATCCTCGACCCCGAGGCACACCCTCAAGTTAGAAAATGTCGACTGATGAAGAAGACTGTAACTCGTTCGAAGAGACATGCTCCTAGTACTTATGGTTCTTCTTCCTCCGATGAAGATATACCAACCGTCCAAAATCGGCCAACTGATGGTTCAGGACCTTCTTAGCATGCAGATAGTCCAGTCGAGACTCAGCCACCAACCCTCAGAAATTGGCTAACTGATGGTTGAAGACCTTCTCAGCAGCCAGATAGTCCAGTCGAGACTCGTCCAAACGGTTGCTCTATGTTGCCGTCATCGAGAACCATATTGCATACCAAAAATGGAACAATCCGTTAAGTACACTACGTTATGATAATTTTATATATAGTTCTAAGTTCTAAGTTCATCTAATTATTTGTAACTATATTTTATATATAGGTATAAGTTCATCCAATTGTTTACTTTTCAGGAGAGTTCTCGTATGTTAACGGTGATCAACCATGACAAAAAGTGCAATACATGGGGGTTTAAATTTTTCGGAGATGATGTGAAGGCTAAAATCAATCCCACTGATTTATAATATTTGGGTAACTACTCATATACGATGGTGGATAATGCAATCATATCAGTATTTGTAGAACAATGGCATCCAGAAACCAACACTTTTTATCTACCAAACGGGGAGTTGACGATTACCCTGGATGACATCCATCATATATTGGGTCTTAGGGTTGATGGTCGAGTCACGATGAATCACACTTTTGACGAATCGAGCATTAACTTTTACGACCATATCGTGGATTATGTATCAGGCTGTTTGGGAGTTGATGCGATGAGTTTTATAACCCTTCAAGACTTCAAAAAGTCGTACCTTCCTTTAAAATATTTGGAGGAGACATTCGCTAATCCGGACCCCGAAGTGGATAATAGCGATATTGTGGTCCGTGGATATATGCAGTTCATCTTAGGGGCTGACGGCATTCCGGATAAGTCTGGAACGTTGATATATGCTAAATATCTCCTGAATTTTGACGACGTAGACACGATGAAAGAAACATCTTGGGGAAGCGGTATACTAGCATACCTTTACCACAAGCTTGGTGTGGCATCCCGCGTCGGTTCCAAGATAATATTCGGATGCCAAATTCTACTCCATGTATAGATATATCTTTGTCAACTTGTATACATAATAAAAAAAATTATTGTTAATTTTTGGACTAATTTTTTTTTAACTTGGTTACGTGAAAGCATGGATATACGAGCACTTTTCAACCCTAAAGCGGGCTAAACTTAACCGAGGGTATGACGAGCACCTTCCTAGAATGTGCAGATGGAAGCCAACTAAGGAAGATGCCAAACGTCCACTCATTGGTTGCCCTACGGAATGCACTTGAAGATATGACGATAAAAGAGGTGAATTGAGACCTAATTTTTTTATGTTTGGTAATAATTTACTAAATTACGTTATGCTAAATTTTATGCGTTGCAGATTGTTTAGGATCCATATCGTAATTTGCGACAGAGTAGTCATCCATTACAACCAGTCACTTTATATCACGGTCTGATAAGTTGTCATGAAATGGAGGAGCCTTATATGCCTGATAGAGTGCTTCAATTTGGCTACGTACAAATAGTCACGAAGCGCACATTGAAAATGATAAGTGCTCCGAAGGTACAAAACTGCTAAACTATATTCCTGCGGCATTTAACTGGGTCTCGGACTTCTTCACTGAGTGGCAACGTCACGTTATTAGAGAAACTGAACGACAAGTAGCAGTAAATATGATGGAATGTAGTGACGACTACCTCGCCTACTACGCTGGTGTCGGGCTACCTACGTTGTTCAAACACAGAGGCGATATTGTGCGTGTACCATCAGATCTTTCTGCCAAATCTGTCTTGTATACTGCATTGGTCAAGATGGTGAGGCAACCAACTTTCAGTTTAAAGATATGTAAATGTTTATAACCTAACAAATTTTATGAATTGTCATCAATAGGCTAGGAAAGCGAAGAAGTTGGAAAGAAGCCTCGTTATTTGAAAATCAATGAGGAGCTACAACACATCGACAACACAAAAGATTTTTCTTTCTTGGAAAATAGGGAGCAATGTACAAAGAGGCGGCATGAAGTTTAGGCCATGTTTCAAAAAGCCTTTATATGAAACTTTGCTACAGTTTGTGTTTTGAGACATGTAAAACTTTGAAGTTGTAAAACTTTGACTGGTTATATTTTGTTTAATCTTGACATGTAAAACTTTGAAGTTGGCTGTAACTTTGTGTTTTAATTTTTTTATTGGTTATATTTTGTTTAAGTTGGCTGTCCTATTTTTGACTGGTTATTTTGTTTAACTATGACAGGGGACTAAAACTAGGACTGTCCAGATTTTGATAGTCCTGATAGCTTATGGGATTGTAAAAATCCTGACAGTCTAGTTTTATATACAAATGTGCAGAGACAATTGGTTAAAACTAGGACTGTCAAAATTTTGACAGTCCTGATAGCTTATGGGACTGTAAAAATCCTGACAGTCCTAGTTTTATATATAAATGTGCAGAGACAATGGGTTAAAATTAGGACTGTCAAAATTTTGACAGTCATGATAGCTTATGGGACTGTAGAAATTCTGACAGTCCTAGTTATATATAAATATACAGAGACAGTGGGTTAAAACTAGGACTGTCAAAATTTTGACAGTCCTGATAGCTTATAGGACTGTAGAAATCCTGACAGTCCTAGTTATATATAAATATACAGAGACAGTGGGTTAAAACTAGGACTGTCAAAATTTTGACAGTCCTGATAGCTTATGGGACTGTAAAAATCCTGACAGTCCTATTTATATATATAAATGTGCAGAGACAATGGGTTAAAACTAGGACTGTCAAAATTTTGACAGTCCAGATAACTTATTGGACTGTAAAAATTCTGACAGTCCTAGTTATATATATAAATGTGCAGAGACAGTGGGTTAAAACTATGGACTTTCAACATATATATATATATATATATATATATATATATATATATATATATAAGTTGGAAAAGATACCAAAGCTCAACATTCAGGACTCATTGCATAACATACTATACTTAATTTCATTTCTTTCGTGGTCACTATCTATTGTACTATCACGCTACAAAAGTACAAGATGTTATATTCCATTTCTATCGCATACAAAATTATAAAATGATACAAAAGTATAATATGTATCAATCGATTAGAATATCAAAGTAGTCCTTAGACAAGATTTTGGGATCCTCAATCTTCATCATCTTCTTATAGCCAGCAATTGCATCTATGTAGGGTGTCGTCCACGCGATCGCTTCCTCTGGTGCGTGTTTATACCAAAGCGTAGAAGGTGGAGGAATAGAAGAATGACCGATCAACCTTGGGATGATAAATAGTTGTCCGACAAGCCCTATTGAACATAGATTGGATAGTCTGTATTCGGCCGGGGGAGCGCATATTGAAAAGAAAGTATTGTTAATGCCTTCTGAGATAATTATAATAGTGTATCTTATACCTATTAGAGAATACGTATGCAGCAGGTGGGACATCCATGTAATGGTCTGGTCCGGTAACTGTGTCCGTATAAGGTATGCTTGCCAATAAATCTCCAACAATTTCTTCGTCAAGTATCTGCATATAGAAGGGTAGACGAGACTCCAACTCCTCGTACATCTCTTCTCTAACATGTCTCCATCCTTCTTCAACTGAATAGCCAAGATGTCTTGCGAGTGCATGAAATCCATAATGGCCATCCTTAAGAATATCAATAATAGACCAAATGAAATCCCATATCTCAGGTAGAAAAGTTTGAATGTATAGACTATATGAATCAGAGAAATTATCTAAACCCTACGCCGTAAGCTTACTCTTTTTCTTTGAAATTAACACACTTTCGATAATTGACTTTGACTCAACTTGCTCTAAATTGCATTCAATATGTTCAAATAATGATAGATCTCTTTTAGTTGACCCCACCTCCTTTTTTTGTGCTCTACTGATTCTTGAGTGTGGTCTTCTCTTAGGAGTTTGAACAACAGATGGCTCTTAAAATCGAGTTATTATCGGGACTATAATTTCTTGGATTTTAACCTCAATGGATTTTTTCTCCAGTTCTGATGCGACACACCACCTTGCGTGAAGGAGTTTCACTTGTGGCAAAGAAAAGAAATCATCGTGAACTTTCACCATTGGCATGATCGACAACTGTCTCTAACGTTGATCAATAATATCTATTGGAATAAGTATAGATTGACAACGATATTCGTTAATCTCATGTGCACAAGGAAGGCCGAGTTAATGTCGATATAAACAACCGTAAACCTTGGGATCATAACCAACGAACTTTGACCTACCAATCTCCTCAAACAATGAGCCCAAGGCCTTGTGAGATACTACATGGATTAAAGCATCCAAGAGGTGTTCATGCTTGTATTCATGCTTTACAATATTGAGGCTCATCTCAAATGATGCTACAATCTCGTTCACCGTGGAAATAATCATCAAATGAACCGATTGCCAAACAGAGACAAAATTACCGACCGATGACTGTAGATATCTTTTTAAACTTGAGTGTGATCCTTCGACCTGGTTCGTAGTGATTGTGCCATAATGCTTCACCATGTTCGTCCATGCTAAGACAAATTGTTCTTCATGTGGTTGTAGCCAAGTATCTTTGATATAAGAAATGCATGTCGGGTTATCCGTCTCCCACTTTTGTTTGAACATGTACCATGCTGTGTCGTAGCTGCTTTAGTACTTGCTCGCCATATAAGACTACAATCACTGTAGAATTCTTTGAAGCGAAGCTTGTCGATTTTATCGTCCATATTTTTAAATTTTCTCTTGTATTGAGCTTGGATATTTTGATTTATATGCCAAGTGCATAATAGTCTATGTACATGAGGAAATATAATATTTATAGCATTTATCAGCGCATATTCTCTGTCGGTAACAAAAATAGAGGGCTCTTTGTATCCTATGTAAAGGGGTTATAGTTTTCTCAATGTCCTAGTGTAATCCTCTACTGTTTCACTCTTCTTAAAATAAAAAAATGACTAAAAATATTTTTTCCGTAGACGTAAACCCAACAATATGAAAAAGAGGCATCTTGAACTTGTTAGTCTTATATGTACAATCAAGGGCCAACACGTCTGCGAAGGACCTAGCCAAGTGTGTGCAATCAAGATGAGCTCAAAATAATGAAAGGAGTTTATCATTTTGTGGATGTCTTCTATGGTACTCCACATAGTGATGCTCCCCAAATAACTTTAATACTTGTTGCATCTCCATTCTTCCTTTCATACTATTACATTTCGCTCTCGTTAAAGTATTATAGATCATCCTCATGGTTGACTTATTCTCATCTTCTTTTTGTCGCACGACATAATAAATTTGTTTGGGTACAACTCGGGAAAGGAATAATTCTTCAACCAACTTTCTCTCATCTTTGTTCAACCGTGCCACGTAGGCATGACCCATAAGTGTATCTGGAATAGGATGATTGTGTATTCCATTATTAACTTCGACTATCCACTTCAAATCTTCTACTTTTATAATAAATACCTTAAATGGACAACCATATTTTCTCGTCCCAATGTTTTTTAGGAATTTTTTTAACAACATATTTTTTTTTGATGCTGCCTGAACACACCTCCTCTTTCGCAGCCCAGCTCTAAATATTTTTGGCCCGGCCGAGATCTGATCGATCTTACAATGACAATGACTATATTATGTCATCTTCCAACTTCTTTGTACCAATCTAATGCTTCTTCGTGGGATGCAAATCGAATATCCGTTGAGAATACCATCTCCACATCAACCCCAATAGCAGGATGTACCACACCATCTGTATGAGGTTGGTCCTATAACCAATATAAAATAATCTAAAAATTAATAACTTTAAATAATTGGCAGTCCAAATTAGGACTGTCATAATTTATACAGACTAATGTATTGAGTAGACTGTCAAATTTTTTACAGTTTTTAAGAAAATACGTTGGTTACCATTTTATCTTCAAGACTGTCACTATTTATATAGTCCATATAGTCTATAGGACTGTCAAAATTATGACAGTCCTATATTTATATAGAACTGTCGAATTATTGATAGTCCTATATTTATATAGGACTATCGTTGTCATGCCCCAGTCCCAAAATACGTAGGACTAGGAATACGTAAGCATGCCAGCCGTATATATATGGAGACTCCAATATATGAAAACTATAACACATACGTACGCTATATTATGAACAATAATTCATAAGTGGTATATAATTATCACAAGACACAGGGTATAACTAAATCTCGTCCACATATTCAAATATAAATGAATAACCAATCAACTATATAACTGAATCTCAATATGAAGTATCAAAGAATGATAGTCGGGTGGAAACAAATCTACTACCAAACTAGAATATAAAAGTAAACACAATAAGAACATCATCTAATAATCAATGAGGCTCGAAGGGAAGACCTCCTTGAAAGAGAATGGAGTAGCAAGTCCTGATCTATGCTTCTGCGAATAGTCATGATCGTCTACACCTGGAAAGGGACCAGTTCCTCAGAGGAACGTAACAAGATATATAGAAGCATGCCAATAAAGTACTAAAAAAAAATCCAAGGGTCACGTAACTATCTATGTGAATGCACTTTGAGAACAACTATTCAACACATGGGCAATCTGGCCAAAATAGGATTGGCATGATTCTCTCGGAGAATTAGGGGCCTATAAAGCATGACGTATTTTGAACCTCAGAGGCCGCCAGGTAATATGTAGGGGTCATCATGACCGCGCATTTTCGGCAGAGCGTACGGGTTACACAAGGAAAGTACAAAGGAGCCCAAACGCCTTACTTGTTGTCCTCCCCATCCCATGCTCTAAGCATGTCATATTCATGATACGATAATACCTCTAATAACTGCCAAGTCTCCTAGCATACAAATTCTAACAGCAGCTATTCCCTATCGTACGTCCCACACGTATTAATGATCAGTTAATACGTAAGTCCGTGATCTATATGAGACTCACAACTCGTGTAAAAAATGTGTCACGGCCAAATAAAACATAGAAATACCTCATGATCATGTGGTGGTCTCGTAAAACTAGGTCGACATGCATAATATATAATAAAGATAAAATACGACGCTACCGTCGTTGCACCCAAGTTATTCTTGGACGCGTAGTTTATATAGCAGTTAAAATATATGAACTAAATAACAGAAATAAAATACATGCATCATATAGAATATAAATCACAGTACAATGGCAAGGTATACTTGCCTGCTCTGAAAAAGGATGAAGTCGCAACTCAAGGTGTCGTCCGATTTACCCGTCACATAAATTAAACAAGTTAGGTTCCAAAAGTGGGTGAATAGGTTTCTCCATTTTAATCTATTTTAATTCTGAATAAAATAACCTAAAATAGTATTATAATCTGATTTTATTGTTAAATTCTAAATTTGGTCCAAAGAAAGTTAACTTTACGGATTTGTGATCCGTGGCACACAAATCGAGGCAATCCGTTGACCAAAAAGTCAACTGACTCAAATCCTGAATTTGTGTATGGAATACTATAGATTTTAATGCTACAAAAACACCGAAATTGACGGTTTCATAAAATCACAAGTCGATAAAGAGTTATGGCCACAATGACGCACAGATGACAGTTTTCGGTGGTTTCCTATTTACGTCTATGTTGCACAAATTTTATTATAGATTAAACTTGTATATTAAATTATGGAAAAATAATTTTTTTGAAGTTCATCATGTCAGATTTTTGAAACTTTAAACGGCTCATAATTTCGAGTTCGTGATCTCCCGAAATCTTTTAAAAACGAAAATGCGTCTGATTTCGGACAACCTGGCACTTTTAGAATTTTCTAGAGAAATAGGTTCTGAAATTATTAAAATAATTTATATATTCATAAAACTAACCTTGATATGATTCTAACAAAAAAAACTGGAGCATGTTTAGAGTTCAGAGGTAGGAGATATCGTCTTTTTAAGTCGTCAAAACTAATAGAAAATGAGGCTGAATTTATGACGAATTTCGACTATTTTTGGACGAAAAAGAGAGGAGTTTGGGAAAAAAATGAAAGATGATTTTATTCCATAAGTATAATAGATATTTATAATGGTGGAGACTACTTAATTGAATAGGACTAGGATTGGCTAATTTGGATATGATTAGGATCAGTTTAAATAAGGATAGGATATGCATGAAGTTGCTTTCCTAATAGACTCATGATTTGAATTAATTTAAAATAGAGTTTGAGTTTATCTCAATAATTTATAATCTTAAATAAAATTAAAGATAATACAAATAATTTATATATAATCTTATTAATATCTATTAACACTAAATTATCATCTATCTAATATTAAGAATATATACATCCAAATAAATCCTAAATAATTTTAAAAATCTAAATAAATTTCTTAAAATTCTAAATAAATTACAGAAAATATAATTAAATATTTTAACCTAAAATAAATATTTGGTAGGAACAATATGCAAGCATGTTCTCATAGTAAATCATGAAAGTCCTAGAAATTTATGTTTTCTATATTTTAGTTACCTAAAAATTCTAGAAAAATCTCCAAAAATCTAAAATAACCTAAAAATAATTCTAAATAAATATTTATATAAGTAAATATATGAAGAAATTTATTTTCTAATTAAGTAAGAGAATACTTTAAAGAAATTTAACATCTAAAATAAATATAATAATATAAAATATACACAAAATACCTATTTTGGGTAAGGGGGTTTACAATCTACCCAACTTAAAAGAATTTTGTCCTCAAAGTTAAAAATAAGGCATAATTTTCTAAATCCTTTGCATTCGTATATAAGACAAGTCAATCTCAATCTCCTCCAAAAATTTAAATAGCAAAATCTATTCAAATCTATCGCAATCACTTCAAAATTTAAAATAACCACTGTTTAAATCAAAATTCAACCAATCATAACCTCTTCTAGATTTTTAAATAATCAACATCCAAATCTAATTCAAATCTATAGGACATCCCACATCAAAATTTATATCACAGTTTTCAATTATCATAATCTCCTCTAGACTTTGAACAATAAACAATTCTAATCAAATCTTATTCATATTCTCAATTTAAGAATTTCGTACTCTTCAAATTTTAAATTCAATTTATATCCTCAATATTTTAAATAGGTGATCCAACAATCAAAATTTAACTTTTAATTCAAATTATCAAATTATAAAATTTTAAATCTAATTCACCAATTGTTCAAGTCTAAGATTCTATATTTATCCTCAAAATTTAAATCGATGATTCAACCTTCAATATTCAAAATTTAAATTATGTGCTCAAAGTATAATTATTTTGTCCGTAATATCAAGATTTCAAAATTTATTAAATCCTCATCATCTTAATTATTCTTCTCAAAATTTAAATGACTTAAATCTCTCAATTTAATCTTAACCTGATCACAATCTAAAAGAAATTTACCTCAAGTTGACAATACAATTTCTACCCAACTTAGAATTTACTCATCTATCACATAAGGCTATATATTTAAGAAATGCTTCCTCAAATTATTTAATCATGTTATTCAATCCTCAAAAATTTTAACACACAAAATATCTCACATGTGATGTGCCCTTAATTACAAAAGATGGTTACCAAGTAATGCGATTGGCCTATGGGATATATCTAGTACTCTCTGTGTATCGAACGTATACCAAGCATGAGCGTTCGTCTTTCCGAAATATGGGAAGACAGAAAACAACAATAAAGAATTTAAGGAGGAGGTGATAGAATACAAGTACCCGGGTTCAAAGTGATTAAAGAATTCAAAAAGGAGTTGTCAAGGGAGTTGTGGATTGAAATCTTATTTTGGTAAATTTTTATTCGCGTGTTCATATCAGAACAATTATGTACCTGATATGATATGCTCTGACTTGTCTAGAGGGCAAGTATATTCGTCTACTAGTCAATTATATATCTCAATCTACGTAAAGTAGTCATACGAAGAGCGAACCAAGAGCACTTAGGTTAGCTAGACCATAATATACTGATTCTGATTTAGAGAATGTATTAGTGTGTATACCCAATAATACATATATCATGATTAAGCTCGATGAAAGAATAAGCTTGCAAAACTAGGCTATAATAGCAGCATAAGTCGAGGTAGTCCAGAAAATAAGTACGCTGGATTATAATAAAAGAAGGTACAAAATAATTCAAGTTCACCAAGAAGATGAAACTCTTTCGGTGTTGTGCCTCTACAGGTGCCATACAACTCCTTGTTTAAGTCTCTAGTCGACCAAATGGGGTGTGGGCCTCTTGTAAACCCCCTATTTTTCAGAATTTTTAAAAACAATTTTACACAATTTTCTGTAATTTTTTGGGATTAAAACTAAGGTATTTTAAAATTAAATAATTTTTAAATGATGTTAAATAATATTAAAATATTATGAGAATAATATTTTTAGGTATAAAATGAAAAACTAGACATAGGGTAATTTTTCGGGAATTTATTGGACCCCGGAAACATTTTTAAAGATCTAGAAACAAAGTTGTAATTAACCCTAAATAAACCCTAGAAATAAACCCGGTTCAACTGAACCAAGCCAAACCAAAATAAGTTAAACCGAACCAAACCCAGCCCTTAACGGGTCGGGTTGGATCGAATTGAACCCGACCCGGACCCGTTAACCCATCGGAAAACCCTAATTTGAAACCCTTTCCTTCTCCGGCTATCCCTATTTAATCCCCTGCCCTAGCGCCGCCTGAACCCTAACCCCCAACCACCGAGCAACCCCACCCACCGAGCAACCCCACCCACCGTCGTCTTCTCCGCTACTCTCTCGCCTCCGTAGAGCCTCAGCCGCCCACGAGCCCCAGCCGCCTTCTCCGTCTTTCCCCGACCCTCGTCGCCAAGCAGCAGCAGCAGCCCGGCCGCCGATATCCTCCGCCTGAGCCGCCTCCGGTTGAGCCGCCACAGTCGGAGCACCCCGGCCCCGAGCAACCCCCTCCGGCGAAGTCTTCGGCCATCGAACCCTAAACCTAGGACACAGAACCGTGTCGTATTGTGTCGTGTCTCCTCGTGGACAAAAGAAATCCAGTTCTGCGTAGCCCTGTTCAGGTACCCTTTTCTCTCTCCTTGCTGCCCCATTTTATGTTCCGTCTGTTGCGACGTATAGACTGCGTAACCCTCTCGATGCCCGTGCAACCCGCTCGGTGTGTCGCATCCTGTGGCGATCGCAAACCGCGATCCAAAAATAGGAAAATCAACACCCCATTTTCTCCTGGAACTGACTTGGTCTCATGTGGTCTCTAGGGAAAGGTGCGCGCCATTGATACGGACGTGCGGGATTTCGCAGAAGTTGATTTGGATGTGCGTGCATACCGGAATCAACGCCTATCCGTCGACAACGTCCCGTATCGGCCTATTCTGGAACATGTTATAACTTTGTGTACACACGTCAGATCGAAACGAAACTTACACCATCGAACTCGTAGCAATACGCTGGTCCTGTGACCCAAGTTTGGTTCGATTCTGAGAACGTTGACAAAATTGCGTATCGTAGGCCCTACGGCTCCACTTGGCGGGCAATTTTGTGACCGGCTCATCGGAATCCAATTCTGGAAGTTTCGTTGGGTTCATATCATCGTTCTGGACTTGTTGACACTAGGTTTGACGAATTTGGAGACCATTGTTTCTGACACATTTTTTGGTACGAAGCGGGCCACATGTGGACCCCGCTTTGACCAGAAACTATGATTTTTGCCCTTGTGTCCAAATTGGACTCAAGGATAGGCATTTCTAGCTATTTAATATTTTCTAAACCTGTTGGTGATGTTTATTACAGCTTTTAGAGGAGTACCTGCAGAATCCGCTGATACAGGGACAGCTGTTGGTATTCAAACCCCAGGCAAGTGTATCTTGCCAACTTTGCAGTTTTGTTATTTATTTCTTTGACTTAAAGTAATTGTTGTACATGCTTAACCTAGGATCGTGTGACTTACTTAGCGTCCGATTAATAGTCGGGTGCCAACACCGTACGCGGAGTTGTGTAAAGTCACCTAGAGATGGATATCGTGACCCTTTACATTCTCGTGCTTGCATTATCAAGTACGTCATACCCAGGACACCTAACACTATTCATGAGACAGAATCTTTCTGAAATATTCAAGGTAATTCTGTGTAGGTTGCAGGACTTTGACATAGACAATATATTCATAGATATTATATGACTTATTGCATTAGCTATGATCTCGCGTGACATGGACATGAGACGTTATGGACATGAGACGTGTGATTACATTAGGTGGGGAGAGACACACAGGCTACAGGCTATTTTATTTATATATATATTTATTATTGTGAGGCTGTAGACTTTACATCAGAGCTAGGCCCATTACGTGATATTACTGCTACCCCGGCTTCCCGACACAGAGCTTGTAGCGGTCTCAGCCTGAGTACTAGTGATGCTCTCACTTGCATTTCACATAGATGGTTACATAGTTACCCTATTTATTTTATTTACTCTTGCACTGCATTTATTTTGGCTTGTATTATTTTATACCTTGCTATGTCCCCTGAGGACCTGGATTCCGGATGATGTCCCCAGGTTTAGCGGAGGATTTCTATCCCAAGGTTTACAGGACAGTAGCAGAGGCAGGAGCAGGAGCTGATACAGGAGCTGTACCAATTCCCGAGGACAAAGTGATGGCTGAAGACTTTTCCTGAGTATCTGTAGTTCATACTCAGTATCTACTTTATTCAGACATTTATGTTTTGGTCTGTTGAACCATTGTATCAGATTTATATCGGGTTGTTCCCCGAGTACTTTGTTGAGACTGGTTGTTGATTTTTATTTCTTATTGCTGTTGATCATATTTATCTTCTATGGATGAGATTAGTTGTGGCATGTTTTAGTAGACCTTATTTTATAGCTTAAGTACGCCCTGATGGATCCATCAAATTGGGTTGTCCATCAGTGTGTGCTGCTGGCCATTGCCACGTGTCTAGTCCCTCGATATTTTAGGACTGGGCGTGACATAGTTTTTGTGGTGGCCCATGCAGGTTAACGACTAAATTGTTTTGGTTTCAACTAAGGGACCGAGCAAGCCTGCAATAAGGATAGGATAGGTTATAGGATCTCATCCATTGATTTGAATCGTTCTTGATCTCTATATCGAATTTGAATTAATTACTTGATTTGCATCCTACCTTGATTCCTCTGTGCGCCTTTTATCGTTTATTTTGGATGCAGAGTAATGAATTCACAAGCATGCGACTAGACTCCCGCGGGAACACCATAAGTTACAGGTGTTCAGCCTGCTCTTAGAGTACTATCTGTAGAAGGGGAGTCAGGTTACCCAAGGGTCATATCAGAGTTTGTGGATGTATTTTCTGATGATCTTCCAGGTTTACCACCTGATCGGAAAATAGAATTCACCATAGACTTAACTCCAGGAGCAGAGCCTATCACTTCATCAGTATATCGGTTAGCACCTAAGGAGTTGGTGGAATTGAAGGAACAAGTTGATGATCTTCTGGAGAAGGGTTTTACTCGGCCCAGTGTTTTACCTTGGGGAGCACCCATACTATTTGTACCGAAGAAGGATGGAACAATACGCCTGTGCATTAATTACAGGGCACTAAATGTTGTAACCATTAAGAACCGGTATCCCTTGCCACATATTGATGACTTATTCGATCAGTTGAGTGGTGCTAGGGTATTCTCGAAGATTGACCTTAGATCCGGTTATCACCAGATTAGAGTGAGGAAGGAGGATATACCAAAGACAGCCTTCAGGACCAAGTATGGACATTATGAGTTCTTAGTAATGCCATTTGGTTTAACCAACGCGCCAACTGTGTTCATGAGTTTGATGAACAGAGTTTTTTATCAGTACTTGGACAAATTTGTGGTTGTGTTTGTTGATGATATTCTAGTATATTCCAAGAGCCACGAAGAGCACGAGGAGCATCTCATAATTGTGCTAGAGACGTTAAGGCAGGAGAAGTTGTATGCCAAACTCAGTAAGTGTGAGTTTTGTATGGATAAGGTGCCTTTCTTGGGATATATCATCTCAGGAGAAGGACTTTCAGTTGATCCAGAGAAGGTTGCTGCAATAGAAACTTAGCCTACACCTACATTAGTTGCAGAAGTGAGAAGTTTTCTCGGACTTGCTGGATATTACTGGAGGTTCGTAAAAAATTTCTCAAGAATTGCGGAGCCTATGACGAAGTTGACACGTAAGGACCAGGAGTTTGCATGGACGGAAGATTGCCAGAAGGCCTTTGAAGAATTGAAGAGGCGATTGACAACAGCACCTGTCTTGACTCTTCCTTCAGGGTTATGAGGTTTTGTTGTTTATAGTGATGCATTAGGTAGTGGACTAGGATGTGTTTTGATACAACATGGCAAAGTTATCGCTTATGCATCGAGACAGTTGAAGGTCCATGAGAAGAACTACCCAACGCACGATCTTGAGCTAGCTGCAGTAATATTTGCACTGAAGATTTGGAGGCACTATCTTTATGGAGAGAAGGTAGAAATCTTTACTGATCACAAGAGTCTGAAGTATGTATATACTCAGAAGGAGCTTAATATGAGGCAGAGACGTTGGCTTGAGTTGATGGTAGACTTTGATATAGATCTTCAGTATCACCCGGGAAAGGTGAATGTCGTAGCAGACGCACTCAGCAGGAAGCCCACGGCTTATTTCTTGACGATGCAGCCTCAGCTATTGAAATATCTACAGGATCTCCAGATAGAGGTTGTTTTACCAGGACAAAGTGGCTTGCTGGCTAATCTCGAAGTTAAGTTGTCACTTGTGGAAAGGATTAAAGAGACATTGCCCACTGATGCTAGATTTCGAAGACTTAAAGAGAAGACAGAAGCAGTCATGCAGACGGGACTTTGCATACATGAGGACGGGACATTGAGGTACGAAAATCACCTGTATGTTCCAAATGGAGAATTAAGACAAGAGTTAATGACTGAAGCACATAGCTCTATGTACTCTATTCATCCAGGAGGAACAAAGATGTACCGAGATTTGAGGCAGTATTATTGGTGGCATGGAATGAAGAGGGAGATTGCACGATTTGTGGTAAAATATTTAGTATGCCAGCAAGTAAAGGCCGAGCATCAAAGGACTGCTGGTATATTGCAGCCGCTTCCCATACTAGAATGGAAGTGGGAACATATCACTATGGATTTTATCACAGGATTTCCAAGAAGCCCAAGTGGAAAAGATGCGGTATGGGTTATCGTGGATCGACTCACTAAATCGGCACACTTCTTGCCATTTAGAGTTGGACAGTCCACGGAGGTACTAGCCGACATATATATACGACAAATTATAAGATTACATGGAGTGCCGGTTAGTATTGTGTCGGATCGTGATTCAAGATTTACATCTCATTTTTGGCGAAGCATGCAAGAGAGTCTTGGCACCCGACTCAAATTCAGCACTGCTTACCATCCACAGACAGATGGTCAATCGGAGCGCACAATTCAGATCTTGGAGGATATGCTGCGATCATGTATGCTAGACTTTGGAGGGTCTTGGAAAGATTATTTGCACTTGGTAGAGTTCTCTTATAACAACAGTTATCAGGCAAGCATCTAGATGGCACCATTCGAGGCGTTGTACGGTAGAAAGTATAGATCGTCGATATGCTGGAGTGACGTTGGTGAGCGTCAAATACTGGGTCTAGAGTTGGTAATGCAGACAGTGGAGAAGGTAAAACAAATTTAGAATCATCTTCGTGCAGCTCAGGACAGACAGAAGCATTGGGCTGATACACACAGACGTCCCTTGGAGTTCAAAGAAGGAGAGCACGTATTCTTGAGGATTTCACCCACTCGATGTACTATTAGATTTGGGAGCAGAGGCAAGTTGAGCCCAAGGTACATTGGGCCATTTTATATTCTGGAGCGCATTGGTGAGGTGGCTTATCGTTTTGCATTACCTCCATCCTTAGAGGGAGTGAATGATATATTCCATGTCTCACAGCTGAGAAGGTACGTGACCGACCCAAGTTACGTAGTCGATCATTCTGAGATCGCAGTGGGCCCTAGCTTGAGGTATGAAGAACAGCTAGTTGACATACTCGATATCAGTGAGAAGACATTGCGAGGACAGACAATTAGACTGGTTCGTGTAGCTTGGAAACATCACTCTCCTGGCGAATCTACCTGGGAACGAGAGGATATCATGCGCCAGCGTTATCCTCACTTGTTCGCAGATGCAGGTATAACCTAAGCATTCTTGTAATTCCCATAGTTCTTTTCCTTTAGTAGTTTATTCTTTGATTGTGAGGACGCAATCTTCTTAAGGGGGATAGATTGTAAACCCCCTGTTTTTTCAAAATTTTTAAAAATAATTTTACACAATTTTTTGTAATTTTCTGGGATTAAAACTAAGATATTTTAAAATTAAATAATTTTTAAATAATGTTAAATAATATTAAAATATTATGAGAATAATATTTTTTGGTGTAAAATGAAAAACTAGACATAGAGTAATTTTTCGGGAATTTATTGGACCCCGGAAATATTTTTAAAGACCTAGAAATAAGTTATAATTAACCCTAAATAAACCCTAGAAATAAACCCGGTTCAACTGAACCAAGCCAAACCAAAACAAGTTAAACCGAACCGAACCGAACCCAGCCCTTAACGGGTCGGGTCGGATCCGAATTGAACCCGACCCGAACCCGTTAACCCATCGGAAAACCCTAATCCGAAACCCTTTCCTTCTCCGGCTATCCCTATTTAATCCCCTGCCCTAGCGCCGCCTGAACCCTAACCCCCAACCACCGAGCAACCCCACCCACCGTCGTCACCTCCGCTACTCTCTCGCCTCCGCAGCGCCTCAGCCGCCCACGAGCCCCGGTCGCCTTCTCCGTCTTTCCCCGACCCTCGCCGTCAAGCAGCAGTAGCAGCCCGGCCGCCGAGCGCCTCCGCCTGAGCCACCTCCGGTTGAGCCGCCGCCGTCGGAGCACCCCCGCCCCGAGCAGCCCCCTCCAGCGAAGTCTTCGGCCATCGAACCCTAAACCTAGGACACAGAACCGTGTCGCATTGTGTCGTGTCTCCTCGCGGACACAAGAAATCCAGTTCTGCGTAGCCCTGTTCAGGTACCCTTTTCTCTTTTCTCGCTGCCCCCTTTTCTGTTCCGTCTGTTGCGACGCATAGACTGTGTAACCATCGCGATGCCCGTGCAACCCGCTCGGTGTGTCGCGTCCTGTGGCGATCGCGATCCAAAAATAGAAAAATTAACACCCCATTTTCCCCCAGAACTGAGTACGCCCCGCCAAACGGGACAACTTGGTCGCGTGCAGTCTCCATCGAAAGGTGCGCACCGTTGATACGGACGTGCAGGATTTATCAGAAGTTGATTTGGATGTGCGTGCACACCGGAATCAACGCGTATCCGCCGACAACGCCCCGTATCGACCTATTCTGGAACACGTTGTAACTTTATATACACAGGTCGGATCGAAACGAAACTTACGCCATCGGACTCGTAGCAATACGCTAGTCATGTGACCCAATTTTGGTTCGATTCTGAGAACGTTGACAAAATCGCGTATCGTGGGCCCCACGGCTCCACTTGGCGGGCAATTTTGTGACCGGCTCATCGGAATCCAATTTTGGAAGTTCCATTGGGTTCGTATCATCGTTCTGGACTTATTGACACTAAGTTTGACGAATTTAGAGACCATTATTTCTGACATATTTTTTGGTACGAAGCGGGCCACATGTGGACCCCGCTTTGACCAGAAATTATAATTTTTGCCCTTGTGTCCAAATTAGACTCAAGGATAGGCGTTTCTAGCTATTTAATATTTTCTAAACCTGTTAGTGATATTTATTACAGCTTTTAGAGGAGTACCTGCAGAATTTGCTGATACAGGGACAACTGTTGGTATTCAAACCCCAAGCAAGTGTACCTTGCCAACTTTGCAGTTTTGTTATTTATTTCTTTGACTTAAAGTAATTGTTGTACATGCTTAACCTAGGACCGTATGACTTACTTAGGGCCCGATTAATAGTCGGGTGCCAACACCGTATGCGCAGTTGTGTAAAGTCACCTAGAGATGGATATCGTGACCCTTTACATTCTCGTGCTTGCATTATCAAGTACGTCATACCCAGGACACCTGACTCTATTCATAAGACAGAATCTTCCTGAAATATTCAAGGTGATTCTATGTAGGTTGCAGGACTTTGACATAGACATTATATTCATAGATATTATATGACTTGTTGCATTAGTTGTGATCTCGCGTGACATGGACATGAGACGTTATGGACATGTGTGGTTACATTGGGTGGGGAGAGACATACAGGCTACAGGCTATTATATATATATATATATATATATATATATATATATATATATATATATATATATATATATTTATTGTGAGGCTGTAGACTCAACATCAGAGCTAGGCCCATTACGTGATATTACTGCTACCCGGCTCCCCGACACAGAGCTTGTAGCGGTCTCAGCCTGAGTACTAGTGATGCTCTCACTTGCATTTCACATAGATGGTTACATAGTTATCCTATTTATTTTATTTACTCTTGTACTGCATTTATTTTGGCTTGTATTATTTTGTACCTTGCTATGTTGTAAAACCCCTATTTTAAAAAAAATTTGTAATTTTTTTTATTAGTTAATAATTTAATTATGGTAATTATGTGCTAAATAGGAGAAATAGATTTTTATTAATTTTTATTTTAGGTGTTCGGGCACTTAGAGGACTTATGGGACCATCAAGAATTTTTCGAAATTTATTCCATGTAGGAGACCCCTTAAGCAGTTGCTAGCCTAATGGTGTGCATTTTTCTAATCTAGAATTTTTCTATGAGTATATATATTATATATATACAAATATATATATATATATATATATATATATATATATATATGCATATACTAATAGGAAAATAAAAGATTAAGAAAAGAAAGTAAAAGAAGTATTATTAAAGTATTAAATAAGAATCTAATATAATAATAATAATAATAACAATGTTATGTTTATTTCCTTCCTTAGCAAAATTTGCTACGAGTACTTTGCTCCAGCAACTTGCTGTGACCAACCCCCCTTTAGCCATTTGCTAAAGCACCTAGAAGACCCGACCCCATTCAGCGGATAGCTCCAGGACCCCCCTTTTATTGGCCGCCTCCTATTCTCTCTCTCTCCCTATTATATCATATATATATATATATTATTTCAAAAAAACCCTAACCTAAATCTTCAGACCTCCTCTTCCCATCTAGAGTCGTCACCGCAGCCAGAGAAGCCCCGCCAAGCCATCCAACCATCCCGACGACTCCGACCTCGCACCCTGCAGAATCCCACTCGAGGCACTCTTCGCTCCGGAATTGTTTTCCGTCGACTCGCTCGACCAAACGCTGTTCCGTCTTCACCGATATGATCACCCCTTAACCCTCTTCAATATTTGTATTACAGCTAACCTCAGAAAATGTGTACCCCTAGGCGAAAAATAGCGCCCAAGTCGGCGCGAGCAGACAGAATTCTGGAATCGCAGAATTCCAGAATGACCACCCATATTGTCGAGTTCGTATCTCCCACCACAGGGATCCGAATTTGGTGATTCTTTTTGATACCTGTAGAACACCTGACCTAGTTTATTTTCTGTCAAATAACCCTATATTATTAGTTGCTGTGGACAAAATTATATTCGTCACAAAACTGCGCGCACCCACTTTTTCTAGATTTTCAAAAGTTGGAAAACGGAGCGCGCCCCGCCAAACAGGACCGCCCCGCCGTGTACCAAGTATACCGAATGGTACACGCAGCGTAACCGGACACGTAAAAATTTGTGGAAACTGATTCTGACGCGTGTGCGCGCCGAAATCAGGCCGTATCCGCGGACACACCCCGTGTCACAACTTTTGTGGAACTCGCGCGTATTTTATGCACGCTTGTCAGATTGCGACAAAACTTGTACCACTGGACTCATGGTAACGTGCTGGTCCTGTGACCCAATTTTTACGTAATTCTGAGACGGTTGACCAAATCGCCAATTGGCGGGTCCCACAGTTGACTTTTTGGACAAAATTGAGTTCGGCCCATCGGAATCCACATTTGGACATACCGTTGGGTTCGCATTGATATTTAGAGTTGTTTGACCTATAGTTTATCTCATTTAGAGACTGTTACCCTTGGCACGCTTTTCGGTACAAAGTGGGCCACATGTGGACCCCACTTTTATCCGAAATTACCGTTTTGCCCCTGTGTCCAAATTGGACGAATGAGAAGTGCTTTTTAGCTATTTTGCTTATTCTGTAAACATTGGTGATGTTTATTTCAGCATCCGGAGATATTTGTTCTGCGGTCATAGCTTTTGATCCTGTGCGTTTGACTTCTGGACAGTACACCTTGCAGCTTTCTTACCAGGCAAGATACCTTGCCAAATTATTTACAGTACTTTGCATGCTATTTATATTTCTGTTTATTTATTTATTTCTGTATAGTTCTTGCATGTGTAGTTTTTCTTTCAGTCATTACTATATATTAGATATGTTGACACACACTTGACACTTACTATCATAGAGGACAATCATTAGGCGTATGGGCTTTAACCACTCTGGTAACACCGTAGTCACTAGCACGCACTATGGTGGGTCGTGTCCGATGGTCGCTACCCCCGAGGTATGTCGATTGATGGAGTCCGAGGATCGCTACCCCCGAGGTATGCCGGCTGATGATGTTCATGGACGAGTGCATGAGTTGTGAGGCTTAGATCGAGTAGACTACCCTTGCCCATACGTCAAAAAGTTGTCCTCATTTGCATTCATATAGATTGTCTTGTACAGCGTACTTATTTATTTTTAAATTATATGCATGTTTACTGTATTCAAGTTGGCTCGTATTTTCTGTATCTTGTTACGTCCCTCTGAGGACCTGGTCCTCTGCCAGGTATATCTGCTCTTGAGTATTTGCAGGAGTACGGGCCTGGACCTGGCGCATTCTTTTCTGCCGAGGAGGTCTTACCTTCTGAGCATCGTTGATTATCTGGCGTTGGATTCTTTTAGCTGATACACTTCTGTCTTCATATTATTTTATATTGGAGATTTTATACTCCTCTCTCATTTTAGTTTTGGATATAGTCTTTGGTAGTGGATTTGTCTCCACACGACTATTATTTTAGATATTTCAGACTCCTTATTCTAGTTTAGTATTTCTTTTCTATGACTTGTTGTGTGGATGAGATTAGTATATCTGTGACTTATGACATTATTTATACTACATGTGAGTTTATATTCATATTACAGCGTACGTATGGGTTATGGTTTCCATATATTGGAGTTGCCATATCCATGCGGCTGGCATGCTTACGTGTTCCTAGTCCTACGTATTTGGGACTGGGGCGTGACATATGTCCCCTGAGGACCGGGATTCCGGATGATGTCCCCAGGTTTAGCGGAGGATTTCTATCCCGAGGTTTACGGGACAGTAGCAGGGGCAGGAGCAAGAGCTGATACAGGAGCTGTACCGATTCCCGAGAACGAGGTGATGGCTGAAGACTTTTCTTGAGTATCTGTGGTTCATACTCAGTATCTACTTTATTCAGACATTTATGTTTTGGTCTGTTGAACCATTGTATCAGATTTATATTGGGTTGTTCCCCAAGTACTTTGTTGAGACTGGTTGTTGATTTTCATTTCTTATTGCTGTTGATCATATTTATCTTCTATGGATGAGATTAGTTGTGGTATGTTTTAGTAGACCTTATTTTACAGCTTAAGTACGCCCTGATGGATCCATTAAATTGGGTTGTCCATCAGTGTGTACTGTTGGCCATTGCCACGTGTCTAGTCCCTCGATATTTTGGGACTGGGGCGTGACACCTCTAAGTTCGATAGTCTGGATAAACACTATCGTCTTATGCTAGCATATAGTTGGTATCATTCAATTATACTTCATTAATGGGTCAAAAGGACTATATGATACTAGGTTGTGAGGCATACTACCCAACTTAAAAGAATTAACTAATAGTATAACTGCCTTAAGGAAAATCTACAAAATAACCTTGTCATTGTAAATAAAGTAGAAACTCTTATTGGGGTATACGAGAAAAAGATCTTGGTACTTATTAGGGTATCCTATTGCATTTTATAGGTAATTGTCAACTTAAGTCTTAATTATAGTGCTTATAGAACAAAGACATTAATATTAAGAATTAAGAAGTTACTAGCTCTCAAGTGAAAGAGGATATAACCTGTATAGAGATATGTGGAACAGATTACTTGATTTGAAACTAAAGAATAATCATAAAATCATAATCTAAATGTACAACTCAAACTTATCAAGTTCTAACTACCAAGCACAGAATTTCAAAATTCAGGATTAACAACTATAATCCTAGCAAACTATATATCCTAACATAAAATAAAATCACTTGGCCTACCATCAGAAGGGTTAGGTGGCACGAATTGAAAGATGAAGAAAAATTTTTAGTCATCGCACAAATAGTGAGCGTTAAGGTTTCGGAGAAATAAGATATAAAATTAAATAGAGAGACTCTTGATAATATCATGATTTCCTAAGGAAAATGTGGTATGCTAATCTCCATGTTCGAGGTATAATCAAGAAAAATATTTTATTCATTCATCTTGGTTTCCTAAGGTACTGTTCTGCTAATATCAAGACAAGAATCTAAATTTATAGTTCTCTAATATTATCTCACTATGAAAGTTGGTTTAGTCCTAATATTCAACCTTGGATTTCTATTGGTTCCTCAATACTAGGGTCAAACAATATGGTCAAATTTTTAACTAACCCTAGTAGTGTCTATACTACTCTCAAGTACTTCATAAATATATCAAGGGATAGTGGTCAATTAATCTACAGGTAAGGGATGCTAGGGTTCATTAGGTATTCTAAACTTTATAATGTGTCAATATTCTAGTTGTATTCTTAAGATGAAAGTTACCCTAATTATCATCCTAACAACAAGGATTCATATATTCTAGGAGAAGGCTATACTTAAGGAACTAGTAGGGAAGTACATGAATCAAGCAGGGTGCAATTATTTAAATAGAACGAGTTGGAAGGAAGGTAAGTCATAGTCAAATATGGATGAGATCCTATACTCTAATCCTATTTGCAGGCTTGCTCGGTACAGTAACGTAACCAAGACAATATACTCTCGACCTGCATGGGCCACCACTAAAAATATGTCACGCCCCAGTCCCAAAATACGTAGGACTAGAAATACGTAAGCATGCCAACCGTATGTATATGGAGACTCCAATATATGAAAACTATAACACATACGTACGCTGTATTATGAACAATAATTTACATGTGGTATATAATTATCACAAGTTACAGGGCATAACTAAATCTCATCCACAAAATTAAATATAAATGAATAACCAATCAACTATATAACTGAATCTCAATATGAAGTATCAAAGAATGATAGTCGGGTGGAAATAAATCCACTGCTAAACTATAATATAAAAGTAAACACAATAAGAACATCATCTAATGATCAATGGGGCTCGAAGGAAAGACCTCCTCGAAAGAGAATGGAGTAGCAAGTCCTGATCCATGCTCCTACGAATAGTCATGACCGTCTACACTTGGAAAGGGACCAGGTCCTCAGAGGGACGTAAAAAGATACATAGAAGCATGCCAATAAAGTACTAAAAATAAACATCCAAGGGTCGCCTAACTATCTATGTGAATGCACTTTGAGAATAACTTTCTAACACGTAGGCTATCTGGCCAAAATAGGATTGACATTATTCTCTCGGAGAATCAGGGGCCTACAAAGCATGACGTCTTTCGAACCTCAGAGGCTGCCAGGTAATATATAGGGGTCATCATGACCGCGCATCTCTGGTGGAGCGTACAAGTTACATAAGGAAAGTGCAAAGGAGCCAAAACGCCTTACTTATTGTCCTCTCCACCCCATGCTCTAAGCATGTCATATCCATGACACGATAATACCTCTAATAACTGCCAAGTCTCCTAGCATGCAAATTCCAACATCAGCTATTCCCTATCGCACGTCCCACACGTACTGATGATCAGTCAATACGTAAGTCCGTGATCTATATGAGACTCACAACTCATGTAAGAAATATGTCACCACCAAATAAAATATAGGAATGCCTCATGATCATATGGTGGTCTCATAAAACTAGGTCAGCATGCATAATATATAATAAAGACAAAATACGACGCCTCTGTCGTTGCACCCAAGTTATTCTTGGACGCGTAGTTTATATAGCAGTTAAAATATATGAACTAAATGACAGAAATAAAATGCATGCATCATATAGAATGTAAATCATAGTACAATGGTAAGGTATACTTGCTACTCTGAAAAATGATGAAGTCGCAACTTAAGGCGTGGTCAGATCTACCCGTCACATAAATTAAACAAGTTATGTTACAAAAGTGGGTGAATAGGTTCCTTTATTTTAATCTATTTTAATTTTGAATAAAATAACCTAAAATAGTATTATAATCTGATTGTATTATTAAACCCTAATTTTGGTCCAAAGAAAGTTAACTTTACGAATTTATGATCCATGGCAAGCAAATCGAGGCAATCCGTTGACCAAAAAGTCAATCGACTCAAATCTTGGATTTTTGTGTGGAATCCTATAGATTTTAATGCTACTTAAACACCAAAATCGACAGTTTCATAAAATCACAAGTCGGTAAAGAGTTATGGCCACAAGGGCGCACAGATGATAGTTTTCGGTGGCTTCCTATTTATGTCTATATTGCACAAATTTTACAGTAGATTAAAATTATATATTAAATTCTGTAAAAATAATTTTTTGGAAGCTCATCATGTCAAATTTTGAAACTTTAAAAGTCTCATAATTCCAAGTTCAGGATCTCCCTAAATCTAGAAAACACGAAAACGCGTCTTATTTCGGACAACTGGCACTTTTAGAATTTTCTGGAAAAATAGGTTATGAAATTATTAAAATAATTTATATATTCAGAAAACTAACCTTGATATGGTTCTAACAAAAAAAAATGGAGCACGTTAGAAGTCCGGAGTTAGGAGATATCGTCTTTTTAAGTCGTCAAAACTACTAAAAAATGAGGCTGAATTTATGACTATTTTTGACTATTTTTGGACGAAAAAGAGAGGAGTTTGGGGAAAAAATATGAAAGATGAGTTTATTCCATAAGTTTAATAAATATTTATAATGGTGTAGACTACTTAATTGAATACAACTAGGATTGGCTAATTTGGATATGATTATGATCAGTTTAAATAAGGATAGGATATGCATGAAGTTGCTTTCCTAGTAGACTCATAATTTGAATAAATTTAAAATAGAGTTTAAGTTTATCTCAATAATTTATAATCTTAAATAGAATTAAAGATAATACAAATAATTTATATATAATCTTATTAATATCTATTAACACTAAATTAGCATCTATCTAATATTAAGACTATATACATCCAAATAAATCCTAAATAATTTTAAAAATCTAAATAAATTTCTTAAAATTCTAAATAAATTACAAAAAAATATAATTAAAATTTTTAACCTAAAATAAATATTTGGTAGGAACAATATGCAATCATGTTCTCATATTAAATCATGGAAGTCCTAGAAATTTACGTTTCCTATATTTTAATTACCTAAAAATTCTAAAAAATCTCCCAAAATCTAAAATAGCCTAAAAATGATTCTAAATACATATTTATATAAGTAAATATATGAAGAAATTTATTTTCTAATTAACTAAGAGAATACTCTAAAAAATTCAACATCTAAAAATATATAATAATATAAAATATACAAAAAATACCTATTTTGGGTGAGAGAGTTTACAGTCGTAGTTTATACAGTCTTACACGATAACTGTTGTGTATCGAATTTGGGTTGTCATTTTACGTACTGTAGATGCTTCGGAACAACCGACATGTTCTTCGGAAGGAGCGGAGTACATATTTAATGGATTGCATGATCCGACTTCTTCATCGAAGATAATTTCATGCATCGCTGCTACAATAGTCGAGTAAAACTAAATAATTTGGTGACAATCACAAAACTTATTCATCGTATGTTGTCGAAGACATACCGAAAGAATATTCGTTGGGCAATCACCAAATCAAAATTTTCTTCCACTTGGGACCACACCTATCAAATTCCAAAGTTAGGTTTAGGTTTTAGGACTTGAAGAGAATGAGAGATTTCTTCATGTGAAAGTGAAAAAGAAAGAAGAAAAATAATTTTTACTTATATAGGTTGGTGTGGGCAGTCCTAAGTAAGTTTGAGGAGTGGCAAACTTATAATTTTTCGGGAGAGAGGAATGGGCAGCCCTGAGTGTATTTTGTAGTGCCCTTATCACAAGCCTTTTCTTCTTCCTTCTTCTGACCTCATCGGAGAGAGAAATCATAATCCCATTCTCTTCTTCCCAAACCTCACTGTTAGCGCTCAATCCCCTTTCCTCGCACTAGCGCCATCCAGGCTCTCAGCACCAACCTCCTCTACTCTCTGCACCCGCTCCTCACTAGGCTTTACCGCCGGCCCGACCCCAAGCTCTTTCGTCTTTATTCCCCAAACTCCTCCCACACCCATGTTGGGGTTCAGTCTGAATTTGATAAATTTTAAAACCAAATATGTTCAAAGATTTGATTTGATATAATTTAAAAATCTATATTAAATATAAAATTTGATTAGATTTCAAATTTGTATCAAATATTTAATTTGATCATATTTGGAAATCCATAATTGGTGTTGGACTATTTTAGGTGAAATATGATTCTTATTTAAGATTTTCTATTTAGGAAATCCTATTATGACCTAAAATAGGATTTCTCATCCTATAAATATAGGAGGAGGGTGGAGGCACAAAATATATAGCATAAGTTGGAGATTTGGGGTATTCGTCAACAAAAAAATCTAAGAGAAAGTCTGTGCTTTGCTCTTAGGACTTCGCCATCCAAGACAGAAGGAAGAAAGAGATCTGATCGAGGAGTCGTCGCCTTCGCTCAGGAAGATTATTACGGGTTGGTGAGTGATTTCAATTGTAATATCTTTCTTTTCTTCTTGAGTGTGGTGAGGGGATTGAATATATTAGGGCAAATAATTTAACATTGATTTTGTCAATCTTATAATTTTATATGAGTTATAAATGTTATGATTTGTCCAGGTGACGTAGTCACCACCATATTCTTGTTTTTATCTGTGCTTGGTATTTTTTAGACAGGGATTGGTTATCTCAGATGGGTTGGCCTAAAGTTTTTGCTGCAGGCACTCTCAAACACGGTATTGGAATGCTTTTAGGGCGTGTCTGATTTCCAACATCTGGTATCAGAGCCCTGATCTGTTAGTCTGATCCCAACATCTGGTATCAGAGCTACTGGTTTTGGTTCTGGCAACTATGTCTATGGAGAAGAAGAACACTCATATGATCAACCTCATATGGGAGAATTGGACGATTTGGAAGCAAATGATGGATGATCTACTCTGGTATAAGGACTTGCATGGTCCGTTGGAGGGCGACAACACTAAGCCATCAGATAAAGCTACTGAAGACTAAAAATAACTGGATCAGAAGGTCGTTGGATCCATCCACCAATGGTTGGATGACTCAGTGTTTCACCACGTGTCCATGGAGAGTTTGACAAAAGCATTATGGGAGAAGCTGCATTCGCTTTACGAAAGAAAGACGACTGGCAACAAGGTATTTCTGATTCGCCAATAAGTCAACTCGAAGTACACGGAGGGTGCCCCAGTATCACAATATCTGAACGAGGTTCAACATATTATCAATCAGCTGTCTGCAATGGAGATGGTTATTGATGATGAGCTTCAGGACCTTTTGCTTTTGAGTTCTCTACCGGAAAGCTGGAAGATGTTGGTGGCGTCGGTGAGCAACTTCATGCCTGGTGGAGTTATCACGATGGAGGCAGTCAAAAGTAGCTTGTTGAATGAGGAGATTCGGCGTAAGCAAGTGGAATCGTCGGAGGAGTCCGCTCTGGTGGCTTCCTATGGGAAGGGATGACCCAAGGCACATGCGAGGACAGGGGAAGTTCTCGGGATCTTGTGACTGCGGACCTCAGTGAGGGCTACTATCACTGTGGCAAAAGGGGTCATATTATGAGGAATTGCATGAAGCTCAAAGTTGAGAAGGCCAAAGGAAAGGATGATCAGAAGGATCTCACGACTATGGGAGATCTCATCATCGCAGCAACCGACGCAGAGGAACCTTGTGGCATATGTCATGATGACGATTAGGTTATGGACATGGGGGTGTCGTATCACGTCTCTCTATATAGGAGGATCTTCATGTCATACCACAGCAGCAGGTTTGGACGTGTGAAGATGGGCAACATGGGAACGACTATAGTTGTAGGCATCAGTGATGTGCACTTAACAACGAAGTTTGGTTAGAAGCTCGTTCTTAATGATGTGCAATATGTACTGAGTTTGTCCTACAACTTGGTTTCGGTAGGGAGGCTGGCGGATGATGGCTGTCGTAATTTATTTAGGGACAAAGATTGGATGCTTACAAAGGATTCCCAACAGCTGGCTCGAGGAGATTTATGTTGTGGCATGTACAGGCTTATGCCGCTGAGTTTTACAGACAGGCCACAGACATCTGATGGAGGCTCGAAGGGTATTCGACATGAGTTGGATCGTCGGGAACTTACTGATAAGGGGCTTCGAGATACTTTAAGGATTACAGAGGATTCAGTTCATCGTGACAAAGCGACTAATGGTGATGAGCCAAAGATTGAGGGTCAGTATATCAGTCCCATGATAGTTGGTCGGTTTTTAGGTGGGGGTTGCTTCACGGATCCAGTTTTGGCGATGGATAGTTTGCCAAAGCTTCACAGAGTGACATTGGTTTCAGTAGTTCGAGGCCAGGAAGAAGATCAAGGTTTACAACAAACTAATCTGAGGCGGGAGCATCACCATTTACGCAGTTTCGGAGAAGCTGTGGGTCATCGATGATATGCACAGCGCATGATGTTCTGCTCGAGGATGCATGTGTATGAGGATAGAGAAGTATAGAAAATATGCATCCATGGGTCCAATACCATGCACCCCAAAGTAAAGCTCAGAAAAGATTGGGCCACGTAATCACCCCGTGGCCCAATAAGGCGACATCTATGCGTCCCAATCAGCCGAATCAACTTTGGCCACAAATGGACCTGACATAGCATCATAGCAACATGATTATCTCTGACACAGAATCCTTATAAAGAGAATTTTTTAAATGTCTCAAAAGACATAAATATACTAAACGACAAAAGTCTCACGTCAACACATAACTTCGCTCTCGATGGATATGCAGCGCCATGTGTATAACATAACTGGCCCCATGCATATCAGACTCCATGTATTCCATGCATCTCTGGCCCCATGCGTCCCAGACTCCATGCGTTCTATGGGTCTCTGGTCCCATGCGTCCCAGACTCCATGCGTCCCGGGCGTTCCTGGCCCCATGCATCCCGGGCTACATACGGTCCATGAGTCTCTGGCCCCATACGTCCCAAACTCCATGCGTTCCATGCGTCTCTAGCCATATATGTTTTAAACTCCATAAAGACCAAATCTTGCTGTTACAACATAAGTGATTCTCTCCAACCAAGTATGGACCATGTGTCAAGCTGACCAAGTCATGCCCACAAAGGACGAGAACCACCCAGATCTTCAGTAACAGAAAATCCCAACAAGCGCCCATGGGACAGCCTGGCCCGCTCATGATTACAACTGTATCCTATTAAGAGGCACATGTGGCACCCTCTAGCACCCATGCGATCCAATATATGCTCGCCCAAGGATAACTATATATACCCGAGTGGCATATCCAAACAACAGGACGGACACACATGGGTCACTAACACAGAGAAAGAACATACAACGATGAACAAAGAGAGAACATAAGTTTCTTTACCCTGCATCAGATCGTCAATAGAGGAAAAGAGTCGCTGCACTTCTCAATCTCCATCGTCACACCCCAGATCAAAATATTGTACTTAGATAATTCTTTTTAGGATTCTTTGTACTCTTTTTCATTCCTTAAATACAAAGTTTACAAGAACTCATTTAATGGTGAACAAGATGGCGACTCTGCTGGGGACCTCTTTCTCCTTTGATGAGAAAGTTGTGACACAAACTGACATAGCCAAGCTTGGATCAACTCAAAGAATGCTTGTGGTCCGCTTCAACTAGCAGGCTTTCGAGGAGATGCTCTCGGAGGAAAGCGCTAGTCCTTTGTCAAGGCTAGCAAAGCCCAAAAAGACCCGCATGACGTGGGTAACAAAGGTCGCTGCATCTTACCCAACTGCAGAGCATGCGCTCCATGTCTCTCTCTCTGATACTTAAGATACACATTATGCGTCCACTCAGGCTGTCCTCTCTTATGCGACCTCCTTGCTTGAAATGGAGAATGCTCAGCACCCGAACTCTGGTAGAGGAAAACAATACGATGTCAAGAGTTTCGGGGTTAATTTATAGCCCAGCAGCCACAATGAAGGATGTAGAGAAGAAAGTAGTATGTGCCTTCCAGCTCAGCCGCATGCGTATCTGAGACCCCACAGAAGCTCTGTCTTTGACAGAATCTCAACCAGCCGTGCTTCCTTGTGCCACTTTGAGAAAAATCAGAACTTGGACACTTCATACTATGTGCCTGCGCGTTCTAAGTCGAAGAAGTCTAGGGCAGTGCAAGCTCGCCAAGATCAAGCAATGTAAAAACCCTAATTCTGAAAACCGTATTAAATATTTATGGTAAATATGAGCTAAATAGAGGAGATAGATTTTATTTAATTTTTATTTGAGGTATTTTTGCATCTATAGGATTTATGGAGCCATTACAATTTTTTTTAATTTATTCCATGTAGGAGACCCTTTGGTCAGTTGTTAGCTTAATGGTGTGCACCAATATAATTTTCAAAATTTTCTATGTATAAATAAATAAATAAAAATATATATATATATATATATATATATATATATATATATATATATATATATATATATATATATATATATATATATATATATAGATAATTACCTGATTGTTGGATGGAAATAGAAATCAGAAAGAAATAAGAAAAAGAAATTAGAAAAAGAAAGAAAAGAAAAAGAAAAAGAAAAACAATATATATCCTATTGGATCCCAAACCATAACAAACCCAAACCCAAATCCAACCCGCAACCCATTTCCTACCAAACCCAAAAACCAAAACAAAGCAAAAGAAGAAAGAAACCAGCAGCAGCTTACCCCCGCGTGTACTCATTTCCTTTCCGCGCATGTGAGCCCTCTCATTCCACCGCTTCTTAAACACTAGTATTACTAAACACCCCTCAACTGAAACCAAAACCAAAAACAATGAAAGAAATGGCAGCATCATCCACTGCCTCTTATTCTCTATTTATATTACAACTATCCCAAACCCTAACTACAATTCTTCTTTCACTAAGCTTAAACACAATATTGGACGCTTGCATTATACGAAATTCTTGCTCGGCAAGTATACCTTGCCATCGTACTATTTTTACATTCCATATGATGTCTGATTCTGTTTTTATTTATGTATTTGTATTGGACCTTGTTTATGAGACCACCCCAGTATTATGGAGCATCATTAGGTTCATTGGCCATGATACAGTTGTTACACGAGTTGTGAGTCTCATATAGATCCCGGACTACGTATTGGGTTGGCCGCCTGTACGTATGAGCCATGCGTTAGGGATGACTACTGATAGAAACTTTGTATGCTAGTAGAACTAGCAGTTATTAGAGGTTTTATCGTGTCATAGATATGACATGCCTAGAGCATGGGGTGGGGAGAACAATAAGTAAGGCGTTTGGGCTCCTTTGTACTTTTCTCCTATACGCCCGAATTCTCCACCAGAGAAATAGGTGATGATGACCACTATATATTTTCAGGCGGCCTCTACCGTTCAAAAGACGACATGCTTATAGGCCCCTGATTCTCCGAGAGAATCATGCCAATCCCATTATTGGCTAGATAGCCCACGTGTTGGAAAGTTGTTCTCAAATTGCATTCACTTAGACGGTTAGGCGACCATTGTATGTTTACTTTTCAGTACTTTATTGGCATGCTATTATGTATCTTGTTACGTCCCACTGAGGACCTGGTCCCTTTCCAGATATGGACGAGCAGGAGTACCCGCAGGAGTACGGACCTGGACCTGACACTACGTACCTGACTGAGGAGGTCTTACCCTCAGAGTATCTGTGATTTATTGCCACAGATTAGAGATTTTGTTGCTACTTCAGTATAGTCGTTTTGTAGTGGATTTGTTTTCACCTGACTATCAGACCTGATACTCATCTTGGATATTCAGTTATTATTCAGCTCTTTATTCCTACTGATTATTTGTGCTATGGATGAGATATAGATTGTGTGTGACTTGTTGTGACAGTATATTACCACTGGTGGATTAAATATTCATGTACATCGTACGTTTGTATATGGTTTCCGTATATTGGAGTTCGTATACATACGGCTGGGAGTGTTACGTATTCCTAGTCCTACGTATTTTGGGACTAGAGCGTGACATATTTTTGGTGGTGGCCCATGCAGGTCAAGAATATATTGTCTTGGTTACGTAACTGTACCAAACAAGCCTGCGTATAGGAATAGAGTATAAGAATCTTATCCATGCTTGACTGAAACATCATTCTTCCTTTCAACTATCCTCTGATTGGATAAAACAAAGTTTTACGCCAAAAACCCTTTACCCTTGTTGGCGTAAAAGCCAAATGACTGTAGTTGGCATAAAAGCCAAATGATTGCCTAGTTGGCATAAAAGCCAAATGACTGACTTCTTGGCGTAAAAAGTCAAACTATGAAGAAGATTACCTCCTTTACGCTGCGGTTATGACAAATGCTACCCACATTCCAATAGTCCTCCTAATCCTGCGTATGACACGTCATGCAAGCCACGTAGGTAACTGCCCCTGCGTAAACTTGAGGATTCATGAATAATAGATAACCAACGTAGAGTAGCCTGATTAGGCGTACAATGTAAGGATGGTAATGTGAGCATATTTGTCACTACCTTAGCTTCCTAGTCATGACCAATTAGAATCAATCTCATGCATTAAATGCAGAGATATGCCTCGAGCCCTGTGCAAGCAACAGCTTTTGATGTGGCGTCTGATTTTGTCTTATCTTGAGCGTAAAAACTCATTTCTGTCCATATAGGTTAGGCAGCGTATTCAGAAGACTCCATTCTTCTTCCTTTTTGATGCGTAAAAATGACTTGTATAAAATATGTCACTAAATAACAACTTGGGTCTCTATGCAAAATTATTATCACAGCGTCCTCTCGATCATCGTGCAGTACTTTTGTCAGATGTTTTGTCAGATGTCAGGTTCACTGATTTGTCTGACAAATTCATCCGAGGAAAACGAAGAGTTCCTCGTATAACTTTACGCTGCATTAAAAATAATGTATGTTGGACCTTACGCAGGAAAGAATGGCAACTTTTTACGTGCAGATCTTTTATGCGCAGATCTTTTACGCACAAATTTTCTACGCAGACTTTACACAGGCAAAACTTTACGCAGGCAGACTTTTATACAAACCTTACGCACGCAGAAATTATAACAGACTTTATATAGGCAGATTTTTTACAGACTTTACACAGCAATCTTTTACGCCCAGATTTTTAACGCAGATTTTAAGCGCGAAAACTTTTTACGCAGACTTTTACCCAGACAGTTTTGAATCTCTACTTTACGTCGACAGTTCTGAAGCTCTACTTTACGCATCTCTGCTTTACGCGGACAATTCTGAAACCCTACTTTACGCTACTTTGAATCTTTATTTTATGCCAAATTTTCTTGAATCTCTGTTTTTACGCGAAAAACTTATCAACCTGTTTTACGCAAAAAACATAGAAGTCCTGTTTTACGCAGGGAGAGACTTCATGTGTGTTGGAGATTTTGACTGTAAAATACGCGTACAAAATTTTCAGCATATTTTATGCTTCTACATCCTATTTAATGCTTGTATCCTATTTGATTCCTGTACTTCGTCTAATCGTTGTATACATCACCTACAGAGAGATGGATATGCAGAAGGGATGTACTATCGTCGATGGTGACATAACTCCTGGAGTCAATAGTCAGACTCAAGGAGGGACCTCAACAATTCTTAGACTTCTAGGACCAGATGGACAGATTCACAATCCAGTTCCATCTGATCTTCCCGTTCCACCTAATGGGAACCTTCCAGTCTCATCGACACCGCAGGATAGCCAGGCACAACTATTCCAATTCTTCCAGATGATAATGCAGGAACAACAACAACATGCCACCATACTAGCTGCAGAGCAGAGACAGCAAGCAGCAGAACAGAGACAAGAGTTCCTAGCAGCACTTGAAAGGATGGCTGCAAAGACTACTATACCAGCTCAAGCACTAGCTCCAGTACCTCGATCTAGAGTTGGTTCAGTAAAGGACTTTGTACAGATGGATCCGAGGCCGTACAAAGGTATTGAGAGCCCAGAAGAAACTACCAACTGGATCACTCACACTCGAAAGTTATTAGAAGCATCACAGCTACCTGCAGACCTATGGATGACAGGTGTAAGGACGCTTCTAGATGGTAATGCTCATCACTGGTAGGAATCCATGGAGTGCCAGCTGGGTACATACCAGACATGGGAGCAGTTCCTGGAGTGCTTTGAAAGGAAGTACTTTTCGGACACAGTCAGAGATGCATTGTACGATCAGTTTCTCTACCTGGAGCAGGGAAACAGAACAGTAGACGAGTATGATGATGAGTTTAGTCGCCTTAGTAAATATGGTGCTTCTTTGATACCAGATGACTTAGCCAAGGCTAAAAGGTTTCATCGCAGACTGACTCAGGAGCTCCAACACTACACAAGCTCACAGTCCCGGATCTCTTATACTGAGTTACTAAGAGAAGCCAGATTGCAAGAAACCATCAGCCGAGGAAAATAAGGTCAGCTGAGGACACAACAAGGACCAACAAGGACACAACAAGGAGGACCTATCAGACGTCCTTTAGCTCAGCAACAGCAGTACCAACACAGAGCAGGACCGTACCAGACCCCAGAGAAACCCTAATACAATTATTATGGGAGACGCAGGCACATCTCAAGGGACTGTCGGATCCGTTTGGGACAGTGTATGAGATGTGGTTTCGGACAGCATATGATGAAAGACTGTTCTATGCAACAGGAATCGACATTTCCACCACCAGCACAGAGGCTAGTGCTTCCAGCACCGAAGCCAGCTCAGCAGACGATGAGGCCATGAGCATCTCGACCTCCAGCAGCAGGGGGATTTTAGGAGGACCACCGCTACCTGCACAGGAGGATCAATTCGCGAGAGCCAGACAGGGACAACTACAGAGGAACGGACAAGCTTTTGCAATGGAAGTGGATGACATGAATCAGGAGATTGATGTCATAGCAGGTATCCCTCCTGCTTTTACTTTTTCTGCTGTAACATTGTTTGATACGGGAGCCACCCACTCATTCATATCATCTAATTTTATTGTCAAATACAACATTACCTCCACATCTTTATCTAGTTATGTTAGAATTCTTACCGGGGGAGGAGTTGTACCTGTTAGTAGAATTTGTAGATCGTGTCCTATAGTGATACGTGGCAGAGAGATAAACGCTCGACTCTTAGTCCTTCCTATGCCAACTTTTGATATTGTGCTCGAAATGGACTGGCTGAGCAAGTACCACACTTTCTTTGATTGTTTTGGAGGAAGCATTCTTTTTAAGGTACCAGGCCAGCCTGAACTTGAGTTTGCACGAGGATCCACAAAAATCTTTGATGGTATGCAGCTCACAATGGACGATGTTGTCTATCATCCCATTATTCAGAATTCTAAGAGGTCTTTCCAGAAGAATTGCCAGGACTACCCCCAGATAGAGACATAGAGTTTTCGATAGAATTAACACCGGGAGCAGCACCCATAGCATCACATGTTTATAGACTGGCGAAGAAGGAGATGGATGAACTAAAGACACAATTGAAAGAACTAGAAGAGAAAGGTTTCATCCGACTAAGTGCATCACCCTGGGGAGCACCAATATTGTTTGTACCAAATAAGGATGGGTCAGTGCGTATGTGCATTGACTATAGAGCATTGAATGCAGTAACAGTGAAGAATAAATATCCACTTCCATGCATTGATGACCTATTTGATCAACTTAGTAGAGCCAAGATATTCTCAAAGATAGATTTGAGATCGGGATATCACCAAGTAAAGGTACGGAAGGAGGACATCCCGAAGACCGTATTCCAGCCAAGATATGGGCACTAAGAGTTTTTAGTCATGCTATTTGGATTGACTAATGCTCCAGCTATCTTTATGGACTTAATGAATCGTGTCTTTCATCAGTATTTGGACCAGTTCATGGTCATCTTCATAGATGATATACTTGTCTATTCAAAAAGCTACGAGGAGCACGAGAAGCACCTGCGGATTATTCTAGAGACCTTGAGAAGAGAACAGTTATATGCAAAGCTCAGTAAATATGAGTTATTCTTGGACAGAGTTTCATTTCTTGGGTATGTCATTACAAGAGATGGTATTTCTGTTGATCCAGAAAAGATCTTGACAGTCGAGACATGGCCTGTTCCTAAATCAGCAGCGAAGGTGAGAAGTTTCCTTGGACTTGCGGGATATTACCAACGATCCATGGAGAATTTCTCAAAGATAGCAACACCTATGACTCGATTGACTTGCAAAGATCAAGAGTTCATCTGGACCAACGAATGTCAAGCCGCTTTCGAGGAGTTGAAGAAGCGACTGACTACAGCACCAGTATTGACTATTCCGTCTGGATCAGGAGGCTATGTGATCTACAGTGACGCATCAGGGAAAGATTTGGGATGCGTATTGATGCAGCATGGCAAGGTGATTGCATATGCATCTAGACAGTTACGAGTACATAAGAAGAATTATCCAACTCATTACTTGGAACTTGCAGTCGTAGTATTTGCTCTGAAGCTATGGAGACATTACTTATATGGAGAATAAGTAGAAATCTATACAGACCACAAAAGCCTCAAGTATGTCTTCACACAGAAGGAGTTAAATATGAGGCAACGTCGATGGCTCGAGTTGATGAAAGATTTCAAAATAGAGCTATATTACACCCAGGCAAGGCTAACGTTGTAGCAGACGCGTTAAGCCGAAAACCAACGGCTTATTTCTTGACAGCACAGAGAGAACTATTGGAAGACTTGTAAGAGCTTGGCATTGAAGTGATATTACCCAGAGCAAATGGGACACTAGACAACTTGCAAGTACAATCATCACTAGTAGAAAAAATTAAGGCAGCATTGCCTACAGACGCCAGATTCAGAAGATTAAAGGAAAGGACAGAGGCCGGAGAGCAGACAGGACTGCACATCCATGATGATGGGACATTACGATATGGTGATCATCTTTATATTCCAAATTCGACAGGAGCTGATGACGGAAGCTCATAGTTTGATATATTCTATTCATCCTGGGGGCACCAAGATGTATCGTGATTTACGACAAAACTTTTGGTGACATGGAATGAAAAGAGAGATAGCTCGCTTTGTAGCTAAATGTTTGGTATGTCAACAAGTAAAGGCGGAGCACCAGAGAACAACAGGGTTATTGCAACCACTTTCGATTCCAGAGTGGAAGTGGGAGCACATCACTATGGACTTCGTCACGAGTTTTCCCAAGAGTCCAAGTGGTAAAGATGCAGTATGGATAGTAGTAGATAGACTCACTAAGTCAGCCCATTTCTTGCCTTTTAGAGTTGGCCAATCTACCGAAGCTTTGGCTGACTTATATATGAGGCAGATCATGAGATTGCACGGCGTACCAGTCAATATTGTATCAGACAAGGATTCGCGCTTTACATTACACTTTTGGAGGAGCATGCAAAAGAGTCTTGGAACTCGTCTGAAGTTCAGTACATCTACCACCCGCAAACAGATGGACAGTCAGAGCGTACTATTCAGACATTGAAGGATATGTTAAGGGCTTGTATGTTAGACTTTGAAGGATCATGGGAGGACCACCTACATCTTGTGGAGTTTTTCTACAATAATAGCTATCAAGCGAGCATCCAGATGGCTCCGTTTGAAGTATTATATGGAAGAAAGTGTAGGTCTCCTGTGTATTGGAGTGACATGGGAGAATGTCAGATTCTGGGACCAGAGTTAGTGGTCAACACCGTTGAAACAGTTAAGAAGATACAAAGACACTTGCGAGCAGCGCAAGACAGGCAGAAACAATGGGCAGACCTTCATCGTCGTCCTTTGGAGTTTAAAGAGGGCGATCATGTCTTCTTAAGGATATCATCTACCAGAGGCACCATTCGATTCGGAGGGAGAAACAAGTTGAGTCCAAGGTATATTGGACCATTTGACGTGCTAGAGAGAGTGAAAGAAGTGGCTTATCGACTTGCGCTACCACCTTCACTTGAGGGAGTACATGACGTATTCTATGTGTCGCAGATCAGGCGATATATGGCAGACAACAGTCATGTTCTCGACCATTCAGAGATCACCATTGGGCCAAGCTTGTCATATCAAGAGCAACCCGTGGAAATCCTTGATCAGCGAGAGAAAATATTGAGAAACCAGTCTATTCCCTTGGTCCGCATAGCATGGAAGCATGGTGCGTCAGGAGAATCTACTTGGGAACACGAGGATGACATGCGCCAATGTTTTTCGAACCTATTCGCAGACCAAGGTATAAATTTACTTTGTTAATTTATATCTTATACCATTCTTGACTTTCTACCGTGGCTTAGTTTTAATTTCTAGGACAAAATTTTTATAAGTTAGGTAGAATGTAAAACCCCTAATTCTGAAAACCGTATTAAATATTTATGGTAAATATGAGCAAAATAGAGGAGATAAATTTTATTTAATTTTTATTTGAGGTGTTTTTGCATCTAGGGGATTTATGGAGCTATTATAAATTTTTTCTAATTTTTTCCATGTAGGAGACCCTTTGGACAATTGTTAGCTTAATGGTGTGCACCAATATAATTTTCAGAATTTTCTATGTATAAATATGTATATATATATATAGATATAAGTAATTAGAAAAGAAATACAAAAAAGGAATTAGAAAAAGAAAGAAAAGAAAAAGAAAAAAAAAATATATATCCTATTGGATCCCAAACCATAACAAACCCAAACCCAAATCCAACCCGCAACCCATTTTCTACCAAACCCAAAAACAAAACAAAGCAAAAGAAGAAATAAACCAGCAGCAGCTCACCCCCGCGTGTACTCATTTCCTTTCCGCGCGTGTGAGCCCTCTCATTCCACCGCTTCTTAAACACTAGTATTACTAAACACCCCTCAACCGAAACCAAAACCAAAACCAATGAAAGAAAGAAATGGCAGCAACATCCACCGCCTCTTATTCTCTCTATATATTACAACTATCCCAAACCCTAACTACAATTCTTCTTCCACTAAGCTTAAACACAATATTGGACGCTTGCACTATACGGAATTCTTGCTCGGCAAGTATACCTTGCCATCGTACTATTATTTATATTCCATATGATGCCTGATTCTATTTTTATTTATGTATTTACATTGGACCTTGTTTATGAGACCACCCCAGTATTATGGAGCATCATTAGGTTCATTGGCCGTGACACAGTTGTTACACGAGTTGTGAGTCTTATATAGATCTCGGACTACGTATTGGGTTGGCCTCCTGTACGTATGAGCAGTGCGTTAGGGATGACTGCTGATAAAAACTTTGTATGCTAGCAGACCTAGCAGTTATTAGAGGTTTTATCGTGTCATAGATATGACATGCCTAGAGCATGGGGTGGGGAGAACAATAAGTAAGGCGTTTGGGCTCCTTTGCACTTTTCTCCTGTACGCCCGGATTCTCCACCGGAGAAACGGGTGATGATGACCACTATATATTTTCAGGCGGCCTCTGCCGTTCAAAAGACGACATGCTTATAGGCCCCTGATTCTCCGAGAGAATTATGCCAATCCCATTATTGGCCAGATAGCCCACGTGTTGGAAAGTTATTCTCAAATTGCATTCACTTAGACGGTTAGGCGACCCATTGTATGTTTACTTTTCAGTACTTTATTGGCATGTTATTATGTATCTTGTTACATCCTGCTGAGGACCTGGTCCCTTTCCAGATATGGATGAGCAAGAGTACACGCAGGAGTACGAACCTGGACCTGACACTATGTACCTGACTGAGGAGGTCTTACCCTTAGAGTATCTATGATTTATTGCCACTGATTAGAGATTTTGTTGCTACTTCAGTATAGTTATTTTGTAGTGGATTTGTTTCCACCCGACTATCAGACGTGATACTCATCTTGGATATTCAGTTATTATTCAGCTCTTTATTCCTATTGATTATTTGTGCTGTGGATGAGATATAGATTATGTGTGACTTATGGTGACAGTATATTACCACTGGTGGATTGAATATTCATGTACAACGTACGTGTGTATATGGTTTCCATATATTGGAGTTCATATACATATGGCTGGGCGTGTTACGTATTCCTAGTCGTACGTATTTTGGGACTGGGGTGTGACAAGCAACTATCCATTTGGTTGACCGTCAACGGGCACTGCTAACCGTTATACGGACCATGATGGAAAGCTATATAAGACCACCATTTGCGTCCCGCCTGCAGTGGCAAATGGGCAGGGTCCATCTCAAAAGTCTTCCACTAACGATTTAGAAAAAGTTCTTGTACAAATTCTAGATTAGGGAGCAAAGGCAACATCCACACACCTGTGTGCTCGGTCTACACGTGCTTACGAAAAGGGTACAAAGGTGAATCAGCCCTCGCCTGACTTATACGACATGATGAATCACAAGCGCAAGACGAGTGAAACAACTATGACATGTGGAGTATCCTTCCTAAGAGATCACTGTGCCAAAATTATTATCAATTGCTGCTGCAACAAAGTGACAGTACCCATAAACATGCAGTCGGCATTCCAATGACTGTGTCTGAAGGCACCTAACTGGCAACAACCAGAAATTAGGTGCAAACACCAGAGGAGGAGGAGCTACCATTCACTTCATGTTACTCTACTCGGAAGGACCCTTCCACCGTGTGAGGAAGGAAGCCCAGCACCTCCAGTCCGTCACTCTCAACCAGGGCATTGAGAAGGCGACTACTAGGAGGACTAGTAGCGGGACCTGTGAAAGGTATTTTTTAAGGTACCCGCTCGAAGAAAAAGCTATCAGCCGCTAGGGGTAGTTCTTCCTCATGACCCCTGGAGGTTGCACAAGCTGGGGGTTGTGATCCCCCGGACCTATGCAATAACTCGTTGTTCTGAGAAGTTGGTGATTCCCAAGGAACAAACTCCGATGTCCTTAGAGATGGCCACCCTCGCCAAGATAACGTAGTCTCCTATGCTGGGGGTAGTATTCTCTCTGAATCCGAGGAGGAGGCGAAACTACCTCATGACTACTCCAGACAAGAATCTGAGATGGAAAGAGCGGCATCCACTACCCCATCCATCTCTCCCAATGTGAGAACTGTATATATGGCAGGGGACGATCACAAAGGCCCCAACAACCGACAATGCCTCGAGGCTCTTGAGGCCATAATGCATACGGTGAGTTCATCAATGCAAGCCCTGACCTAGACAATATTGGAAATTAAAGCAAACATGGCTTTCCAATCAGCAAAGGGCTTCTGGACAAGCAAGCTTATACCCTGGCACCAATGCAGACTCCGATGCAACTGCTCCGCCCATAGGTAGTACTCACCCTTTGGCTAGCTTATCTGCCCCTTCCACTGGAAATAAAGCTAGAGAAGCAATGAGGGAACTCTAGGAACTCCGGGCTCGCCTAGATTTAATGGGCAGCTGGGACTCACTGCGTAAGCTCAGGATACGACACCATACCCCTGCGAGTGGAAAGATGTGTAACTTGAACCCATTCCATAGGAAGACTTTCTCTCATCAATACATGAGTTATTTTTAGACTGCAACAGTTTGAGACAGCAACAGGGTACCTACCTGGCAGTGACATGCTCCTCACCAAGCTCTTTGTGGAGGGTATTGTCCGGGGTACCATTCGACTAGTTTTTAGCCTACAAGATAACTGTATCTCGCCATTCTATGACCTCAAGAGTCTTTTCCTAAAAAGATTCTATGACGAAGAAAGCGATACGATGATGTCCTCCCTGATGGATGTTATCCAAGGGGAAATGGAACTCGCCCGAAATTATCTCGAGCGTTTTCGACAAGCAACGCTGAGGTTGCCCCTAGGCAATCCCAAGTCGACACTGATGGACATGTATCGCAGAAACTTACTTTTAGCAGTCAGCTTCTGGATGGACGACAGTCAACTTATAGACTGGACGACATTCATCATAAGTGTTCTCAGCACTGGGAAGAAGGTTAATGACGTCTGACTCTTGGGAATACAGATCCCTATTACCGATGATAGGGGAAATATCCCAACAACATAAACAGCGGCAATGGCAACCGCGATGGAAAAGTATAAACCCCCTCGACCAAAATTTGAGTTAATTAGCTTAGATAGCTTTATTAAGGTTAATTAGATGCAAATTAGAATTTTTACACAGAGTATTAATTATTGTGCAATGTTTATATTCTTTAGGATATCTTACCGTTGTTTCGATATTTAGGACACTACACTAGCTATTACCCTCAACCAAATTCCATACACTTTGCCTAGACATACCAGCCTTCTATTCTGATATTTATTCAACTCATAAATACTCTTTCTTGTGCCTCATTTTAGTCGCACAAAAATTGTTACAAACGTCCGTACGTAAATTCAATTAATTCCATAATTGCGTTCTTTGTCCATTCCAATCGAAATTGGGACCCAATATCAACCCATTTAGACCAACCCAAATTATGATATTATTATATTCTAAGTCTACTATGCCCATGACGCTTGTGCCCACCCAATTTAGACCCCATGTATTTTTTAATTAATTAAGGAGCACCATGTGCATTAATTTTAATTAAATTAATATAATGACCCAACCTCACTCAAACTAGACCCAACTCTAACCCAAACCCACACACACACCCTCAAGCCTCATACTAAACACCACACACCATTCTAGTCTACTACAAAATACCAAACATGGTGTTTTGCCACATCCAATCCCAAATTCCAATTTTTGTGCAATTTCCTAATTGTTCAGGGGATTTTATGCAATTAAACAATGAGGTGCCCCCCTCTCATTGGTCGAACCACATGAAGAAGGAAACCTCCACCCCTTGACTGGTCCAACATGAGTTTCCTCCCATTTGTATGTACTCTATACTACTTTTTGGGATAATATCCCAACCCCACATTTCAAACCCCTTAAATCCTAGCCATATGTTCAACATGTGGAGGCTTCACACAACCCTAGGGAACTACCCCAGCCGGCCCTAATCCCAAGGAGCCCCCTCTTTCTCTCCTACAAATACTACATGCTACATCACTCAAAAACCACTCAAAAACTAAACTACACCATTAAAACCCTAGAATTTCTAAACCCTCACCACCCTCACCACCCTCACCCGACTCATCCCCTTAGCTCCCCTCGGCCACCACCGCCTCCAGCCACCCCCGAAACAGTTCCCCCTCCGACCTTCCTCCACTCCAGCACCCTGTGCCGCCGCCACCGACCGCTGCTCCGCCGACAGCAGCCACCCCACCCTCGATATTACCAGCAACCTCATCCCCTCACTGCCCGAGCCGACCCCCCGATCGCCCCTAGCGTCGCTGTCACTGCCCGGCCTGCCACCACCACTCACCGACGATACCCCCGGCTCCCCACCTCCGTCCCCACCGAAGCTCGCCCCTGGCCACCTCCCCAGCCGGCCGGCGCAGCCATTGCAAGCAACAACTACTGCTGCCACTGCTACTGTCGAGTCCCCCCTCCACCACTGCCGGAGCTCCGCCTCACCCCCCTCGCCGGCGACGACGTGCCCGGCGGACACCCCCACCCCCCTAGACACTGAGGTACAGACCTAGTATGTACATTATATTATACTTGCGTATAGTTAGTTTTATATATTTGTGTATATACATATACTATATATATACGTATTATGTTTTTTATATATTTGTGTATATACATATATAAGTATAATTATTCAGTATTTATACATTAGATTTATACATATTATAGTTATATATATATTCTGTATATATAATATTATATACATAATATATATATATATATATATATATATATATATATATATATATATATATATATATATATATATATATATATATATATATATATATATATATATATATATATATATATATATATATATATATATATATATATATATATATATATATATATATATATATATATATATATTGTGTATTTATGCTATGAGTATATACATGTAAATATGTATATATATATTCTATTTTTTTTATACTTTTTGTATATACATAATAGGTATATTATTCTATATATATATATATATATATATATATATATATATATATATATATATATATATATATATATATATATATATATATATATATTCTGTGTATATATACGTATTTAAGTGAATTTATTTATAGTAGTACATATAGTATAAATATATATGTATATGTATTTAAATTATATATAAGGTATTATGTATATATTTATGTATACATAAATTGTTATTATATATGTATATGTATATGTATTTTATTAATTAGTGTATATACTCTATTAATTAGTTATGTGTATAATATATATCTATGTACTATGTGTATATGTACATACTATTTTGTATTTATGTATATATATATATATATATATATATATATATATATATATATATATATATATATATATATATATATATATATATATATATATATATATATATATATATATATATATACCAATGTATATTTTAAAATGTATACTTTATGTATATACATGTTTATATATGTATTTATATGCATATGTTATTATTTAAATATATATGTATATGTATATGTAAAGGCTTTTGTGTATTATTAAGTAATTATATAGATGTTTATTTAAATATGTATAATTGAACATATGTATTTTATTTATAAAATTATGTTTAATATGTATTTGTGTACATATATGTATATATGTTATATATATATATATATACAATGTTGTCCTAGCCAATTAAACCATAATGGTAAAATATGTATTCTGTATTAAAATGCTATTTTAGCATATTCTCATATGTTAGGAACTGTGTTTGGTGTAAACGAAACTCGAGAAACAATACGTGTACGTTTAGCTACGTACACACGTGGTCCAACTATATGGATAGTTGTGACCCTGCGTCAGTTCATTACTACAACGTAGTGTGTCGTGATCGTACGATTGTGGTGACTAATATTGGTATTATTATATTATATATAGGATCGCTGGACCGTACAGGCGAGACTTCAGGAGCAGGGTATTGGCATTCGCAGCTAGAGGACTAAGGCAAGTATACCTTGCTTGATTACTGTTTAATTTAAATCAATAACTGTTGTATGATATCTTGTTTCAAATATACATATAACTGTGCGCGTCCGAGATTGACTCGGGTGCAGTCGACGAATGCGTCGATGAGTAGTGTACTTGACCTAGCTGCTAGCAGACTCACCTACTATTGCGAGGATATTCTGATATCTTCCTAGATCGTGACACTTGTACACACATTATGATGGTAAATTCATGTTGGAATACGGGTCCGCGTACCCGACTAGCTTTCGGTGCGTACGACATGTATCACGGTTTAGCACGTAATTTAGGGTGATCTAGTTAGATGAGACTTGGCATATAGTTACGGGATATTCACGTCGTGTATTCGACTTGTGTATCCGTATTGGGCGGGGAGGACAATTGATGGGCATATGGGATACACACATTGGACTCCATAGTATCCAGAGGAGCCACGGATCCGATGACTTACTTTATTTAGATACCACGTTCTTTGGAGCGATACAGACATATATACATTTGTAGATACCTCATTCTTCGGAATGATGGATGTTACATGGACAGATACCATGCTCTTCGGAGTGTGGAAGTTATGCCTACACCTACCCATACGTTCTAAGGTTGTCCTCACATTGTATTCACTTAGATGGTTAGCACACCCCTTTATTTTATTCAGTACTATATATGCATTTTTGTATCTTATTACGTCCCTCTGAGGACCTGGTTCCCTTTCAGATTTGGACGAGGCATATTATCCTACTGTGTACGGACCTGGACTGGAGATGAGGTACGCTATCGAGGAGGAGCTAGAGGTGCTACCGTCGGAGTTTCCTTGATTACCTGGTAGGCCTTCTGCCTAGGACTGGAGCTTCTTATCTAGATAGTAGTTGCTTTAGTCGTACTCTCTTTATTTCTGTCTTCAGTACTCTATTTCATTATTTGTAGTGGGTTTGTTCCCACCGGACATATTTGGTTTGTACTATGACATTTCAACTTTGCACTTATTTCCCAGTATTTATTTTAGTACTTCTTGTTGTATTATGGATGAGATTAGACAATGCTTTTTGGATGATAGTATTAGACTTGTTAGTATTAGGATAGCGCAGCACGCTTCGCTAGGATCCATTAAATTGGGATATCCTCGGAGACGTGTCAACTGGCCAATGCCATGTGGCCTGGTCCCATGTATTTTGGGACTGGGACGTGATATGGTTTTAGTGGTGGCCCATGCAGGTCTCGTCAACAGTTTATCGCTTGTGGTATGGTAACGTGCCCAACGAGCCTGCAATAGGATAGAAATTACTAGGTCTCATCCACTTGATTATGCCTTTGAATCTCTTCCGTATTTTAAATATCTGCGTCCTGTTTGACTGATTTTGTACTCTTTTAATGAAGTTCTATCTCTTACAGCGAGATGAACCTACGTAGCAGACGTGAGGCATATGGTGCCATAGTGCCATCCGCCACTGCACCGAGGGAGGAGACGTCCCAGGGACCACCCGGAGAGCAGCCCCAGCAATAGGCACCAGTGATCCCCCAGGCCCCGATGATACACTGGCACCAGACCTCTCCCGACGATAGGACGCAGCAGCCAGAGGGCCAGACTTCTCAGAATGTCCTGATGTAGCACTTCGAGGGACAGACATCGAGGGCTATGCCGATGCCGCAGTTCGAGAGGCCGACATCCGAGGAGACATCGATGATGCAGCCGGAGGTACCACTACCACCACCTCCACCATTTCCACCCCAGATGCCACCATCGGAGGGACAGCCATAGATATTCCAGTTTTTCCAGGCGATGATGCAGGCGCAGTGGCAGCAGACTGAGACCCTAAGACAGAGCCTAATGGCAGTACTAGAGAGGACACCTGCCCCAGCACCCGCACCAGCACCTGTACCTGTCCAGCCAGCGGGCACTGTGCGAGGTTTTTGCCAGATGGGCCCAGGAACCTTTTCGGGCAAGGAGACTGCAGAGGAGATCTCGGATTGGGTCTCCAACACGGAGATGCTACTGGAGGCTTCGCAGCTATATCCAGACCTTTGGATGACTGCAGTGAGGGCCCAACTCAAGGGCAACGCCCATCACTGGTTGGATTCCATGGAGCACATCATCGACAAGACGCAGACGTGGAAGGAGTTTCTGGAGTACTTCAATGCGAAGTATTTCCCTGCTACGGTCAGGAATGCCCTATACTCCTAATTCCTGCACCTGGAGCAAGGGAATTTGACCGTGGATGCCTACGACGCAGAGTTCAGTCAACTCAGCCGATTTGGTGCCGCCCTGATATCCAACAACCTGGAGAAGGCCAGGAGATTCCATCACGGCCTTACCTTCGAGCTGCAGAGGTATACCACTACTCAGGCGAGGATCTTTTATGAAGAGATTCTTTCAGAGGCGAAGATCCAGGAGGCAATTGGCGGAGGAATAAGACGTTCCAGCATGAACGTACCAGCCAGAGGCCAGTCCGGAGCAGGAGGACCGATCTGCCGTCCAGGAGCACAGACGCAGCAGAGGACAGTGCCATACCAGCACAAGAAGCTTTCGACTTGTCACCATTGTGGCAAGAAGGGACACATTGTCAGAGACTGCTGGAAGAAGCTCAGACTATACATGATATATGGAGCAAGTCAGCACCTTGCCAGAGACTGCCCATAGTGCAGAGATGCAGCACCGCAGACCGGACAGAGGCCAGCAGCACCAGTCCTGAGGATACTACCCCCGATAGGAGGTCAGCGTCCACCAGCTACCGGAGGATTTCAGAGGGGACCACCATTGGCCCCATATGAGGCACAGTTCAATCAAGCTAGACAGCAGGCTGGAGGGCAGAGGCACGGGCAGGCCTTTGCTTTAGTAACAATTATGGAGGAACCCGAAGGGGAAGCTATCACAGGTACCATTTTAGTTGTGTCATTACCTGCGACTACATTATTTGATTTTGGAGCTACACTATCTTTCATATCTAGTAGTTTCGTAGCCATGCATAGAGTAGCTACTTCCCCCTTACCTAAGAGTTGGAAGATTCTTACCGGAGGAGGCATCGTACCGGTTACCAGCACTATTAGAATGTGCTCGTTAGTAGTATATGGTAGGGAGATAAGAGCGCAATTTTTGGTACTCCCAATGCCAAATTTTGACGTTGTTTTGGACATGGACTGGTTAAGCCAGTACAATATCGTACTAGATTGTCGGAGGGGTAGCGTCACTTTTAGACCGCCAGATCACCCGGAGTTCGAGTACATGCAAAGCACCATCGAGCGAGGAGTAGGACAGACAGCTGAAGCTTACATGGCTATGGAGATGGCACCCCAAGCAATTATTACAGAGTTCGAGGATGTTTTCCCGGAGGAGTTGCCAGGCCTACCGCTTGATAGAGAGGTGGAGTTCACTATTGAGTTAGTGCCTGGAGCAGCACCGATATCTTTAAATGTGTACCGGTTGGTGAAGAAGGAGCTAGACGAGCTGAAGCTACAGTTAGAGGAGTTACAGATCAAGGGATTTGTCCGTCCTAGTGCATCATCCTGGGGAGCACCAGTGTTGTTTGTACCAAAGAAGGATAGGACATTTCGGATGTGCATTAATTACAGAGCCCTTAATGCTTTGACTATCAAGAATAAGTACCCTCTACCGTGGATTGATAATCTGTTCGACCAGCTGACAGGAGCAGTAGTGTTCACGAAGATCGACTTGAGATCGTGTTATCATCAGGTAAAGGTGCGGAGAGAAGACATTCCAAATACAGCATTCAGGACTCGTTATGGTCACTACGAGTTCTTAGTGATGCCTTTTGGATTGAAAAATGTGCCTGCTGTGTTTATGAACCTGATGAATAGAGTCTTCCACCAGTATCTGGACCAGTTCATGGTAGTCTTCATCGACGACATCTTGGTGTATTCAAAGAGCCACGAGGAGCACGGCGAACACTTGAGGCTAGTATTAGAGACGCTGAGACGTGAGAGGCTTTATGCCAAGCTGAGCAAGTGTGCATTTCTCCTAGATCATGTCGCTTTTCTTGGACACGTTATCTAAGGAGATGGCATTTTGGTAGATCCTGCGAAGATTTCGTCAGTAGAGACGTGGCCGACCCCTACCAACGTCTCGGAGGTGAGGAGTTTCCTAGGACTTGTCGGATATTACCGGAGGTTCGTAGAGAACTTTGCAAGGATCGCAGAGCCGATAACCCGCTTGACCCGCAAGGAGCAGGAGTTCACCTGGACAGAGGAGTGTCATACGGTGTTCGATAAGCTGAAGAAGCGTCTGATTATGGCACCTATCTTGACCATACCTTATGGACCGGGAGGATTCGTGATCTATAGTGATACATCCGGGAAAGGATTATGATGCGTCTTGATGCAGCATGGGAAGGTTATGCCCTATGCCTCTAGGCAGCTGAGGACCCATGAGAAGAACTATCCTATGCACGACTTGGAGCTTGTCGTAGTGATCTTTGCTTTGAAGCTTTGGAGGCACTATCTATACGAAGAACGCATGGAGATATTCACTAATCACAAGAGCCTGAAGTACGTCTACACCCAAAAGGACCTGAACTAGAGACAGAGACGTTGGCTTGAAGTGATGATGGACTTAGAGATTGAGCTACAGTACCATCCGGAAAAGGCCAATGTGGTAGGCGATGCTTTAAGAAGGAGGCCCATAGTATTCTTTTTGACCACCGAGCAACATCTATTGAGAGATCTAGAACAGTTGGGTATAGAGGTCATTATGCCCGGAGTAGACGGCCAGATGTTGAGTTTCCAGTTGCAATCGACATTAGTAGAGAGGATCAAGACTGCTTTGCCGACAGATACCAGATTTCAGAGGCTTCGACAGAGGACAGAGGCTGGAATACAGACAGGACTGCGTATACACAAGGACGGGACTTTGAGATGTGGAGATCGTCTCTGTGTTCCGAATGGAGAGCTTCATCAGGAGATGATGTCGGAGGCGCATAGTTTAACATACTCTATTCATCCAGGAGGCACGACGATGTACAGAGACCTGAGGCAGTACTATTGGTAGCATGGGATGAAGAGGGAGATAGCCCTCTTTGTGGCAAAGTGTCTGGTGTGTCAGCAAGTCAAGGCTGAGCATCAGAGGTCTGCAGGATTACTTCAACCGCTCTCGATACATGAGTGGAAATGGGAGCACATCACTATGGACTTCGTTACGGGCTTTTCGAGGAGTCTTAGTGGTCACAATGCGGTATGGGTAATTATAGATCGACTCACCAAGTCCGCCCACTTTTTACCCTTCAGAGTTGGGCAATCTACGAAAGTCTTGGCAGACATGTATATGAGGGAGATCATGCGACTGCATGGAGTGCCAGTTAGTATAGTGTCTAACAGGGATACGAGGTTCACATCGTACTTTTGGTGGAGTATATAAGAGAGTCTCGGTACCCGCCTAAAGTTTAGCACATCGTATCACCCGCAGACAGATGGCCAGTCCGAGCGCACCATTCAGACGTTGGAGGACATGTTGAGGGCGTGCATGCTTGACTTCAGTGGATCATGGGAGGACCATTTGCATTTGGTCAAATTTTCCTACAATAATAGCTATCAAGCGAGCATTCAGATGGCTCCCTATGAGGCATTGTATGACAGGAAGTGTCGTTCCCCAGTATGTTGGAGCGATATAGGCGAGAGGCAGATTCTAGGGCCAGAGTTGGTTGTTCGTACAGTGGAGAAGGTGAAGAAGATCCAAGGGCATCTGCGAGCAGTACAGGAAAGACAGAAGCATTGAACAAATGTGCATCGACGACCCCTAGAGTTCCAGGTTGGAGATCATGTGTTTCTGAAGATCTTACCTACCCGAGGAACCATCAGATTTGGAGGCAGAGGAAAGCTGAGTCCGAGGTACATCGGGCCATTCGATGTGTTAGAGCACATCGGAGAGGTTGCTTACAGATTAGTCTTGCCTCAGATACTAGAAGGAGTTCATAACTTCTTTCATGTATCTCAGCTAAGGAGGTACATGCCAGATCCGAGTCATGTGCATGACCACTCGGAGATTACCGTCGGGCCAAGTTTGTCATACCAGGAGGAGCCGGTAGAGATTCTGGACAGAAGCGAGAAGGTACTGTGAGGCCAGACTATCCTCCTAGTTCGTGTTGCATGGAGGCATCATGCACCAGGCGAATCGACCTGGGAACAAGAGGACGATATTCAGCAGCATTTTTCCCATCTCTTCGAAGGCCTAAGTATGTAGTAGCATTTTAATTCAATCAATAGTTTTTGACATATGTCTGTTTTAAATTCGAGGACGAAATGCTCTAAGGAGGGTAGATTGTAAACCCCCTCGACCAAAATTTGAGTTAATTAGCTTATATAGCTTGATTAGGGTTAATTAGATGAAAATAGAATTTTTACACAGAGTATTAATTATTGTGCAATGTTTATATTCCTTAGGATACCTTACCGTTGTTTCGATATTTAGGACACTACACTAGCTATTACCCTCAACCAAATTCTATACACTTTGCCTAGACATACCAGCCTTCTATTCTGACATTTGTGCAACTCACAAATACTCTTTCTTGTGCCTGATTTTAGTCGCACAAAAATTGTTACAAACGTCCGTACGTAAATTTAATTAATTCCATAATTGCGTTCTTTGTCCGTTCCAATCGAAATTGGGATCCAACATCAACCCGTTTAGACCAACCCAAATTATAACATTATTATATTCTAAGTCTACCACGCCCATGACGCTTGTGCCCACCCAATTTAGTCCCCATGTATTTTTTAATTAATTAAGGAGCACCATGTGTATTAATTTTAATTAAATTAATGTAATGACCCAACCTCACTCAAACTAGACCCAACTCTAACCAAAACCCACACACACACCCTCAAGTCTCATACTAAACACCACACACCATTCTAGTCTACTACAAAATACCAAACATGGTGTTTTGCCACATCCAATCCCAAATTTTAATTTCTGTGCAATTTTCTAATTGTTCGGGGGCTTTTATGCAATTAAACAATGAGGTGCCCCCCTCCCATGGTCGAACCACATGAAGAAGGAAACCCCCACCCCTTGACCAGTCTACCATGAGTTTCCCCCTATTTTTATGTACTCTACACTATTTTTTGGGATAACATCCCAACCCCATATGTCAAACCCCTTAAATCCTAGCCACATGTTCAACATGTAGAGGCTTCAAACAACCCTAGGAAACTACCCCAGCCGGCCCTAATCCCAAGGAAACCCTCTCTCTCTCTCCTACAAATACTATATGCTACATCACTCAAAAACCACAAAAAAACCAATCTACACCATTAAAACCCTAGAATTTCTAAACCCTCACCACCCTCACCCGACCCATCCCCTTAGCTCCCCCCGGCCACCCTCGAAACAGTTCCCTCTCCGACCTTCCTCCACTCCGGCACCACCTGCCACCGCCACCGACCGCTGCTCCGCCGACAACAGCCACCCCCACCCCCGACATCACCAGCAACCTCATCCCCCCACTGCCCGAGCCGACCCCCCGACTGCCCCTAGCGTCGCCGTCACCGCCCGGCCTGCCACCACCACTCACCGACGATACCCCCGGCTCCCCACCTCCGTCCCCGCGGAAGCTCGCCCTTGGCCACCGCCCCAGTCGGCCGGCACAGCTACTGCAAGCAGCAACTACTGCTGCCACTGCTACTGTCGAGTCCCCCCCCACCACTCCAGGAGCTCCACTTCACCCCCCTTGTCACGCCCCGGTTCTATGGATAAGGAACCGAGCCACGTGGCAATGGCCAGCAGTGTACTTCGACGGGCTTTCCAATCCAATGGGCCCGTCGGAGTACACTTAAGCTGTGAAGTACAATGAATAACCCAACACATAACACAAATAAACTCAATCTAAATCTCATCCACAGGCAGCAATATAAGAGCACAAAAGAAGAAAATACAATGACTAATATGCAGGAAGGAAATATCCAAATAGTATCAAGTACAAACACTAGAGTAGTCACACGGGGACAAACCCGCTAGCACAAATAAACTGGAATGAAAATAAGCAATAAGATAACTTAGGACGGTAGCAGGTAACTAGGTAAAGATACCGTCCCAAGGAAAGAGTCACTACCAGCGATCAGGCGAAGTCCTCAGGGATGACCTCGTCCTCGGCAGTGAGAACAGCTGCTGGATAGATGCCCGGTCCGTACTCCTCCGGGTAATCCTCGTGACCTACACCTGGAAGGGAACCAGGTCCTCAGAGGGACGTAACAAGGTACAAGAAAATAACATGCCAGGTAAACAGATAGTACAAGTGCACCAACAGGGTATCTAGTACAACCAAACAAGTGTGACACAGTTTAAAGACAACGTTCGACGCGTGGGCCGTCCAAAGTAAAACCGTAGCTCCGGACACGAAAACACACGGCACGTACCGTAGCTCCGGGCAAAGAGTCACACGGGTGAAACAGCTACACTAGATACAGGTATCACTAGAAAATACTACATATATATAAGCGCGTGCAGAGTAGCCCAAGCGTCTAGTAACTGTCTTCCCCTTCCCAAGCTGTCAACGATTGTGCGTTGAACCTGAACCTCTAACTACAGTCTCAACACAAGGAAAATAACTTGACAGACGCGACCCTAAGATCGTCCCAGTCTCTGGTCATAATGTCAGTATCAGGATACAGGAATCTGGCACGAACACAGTGTATGAGTGTGTCCTGGGTATCGATATACTCTGGTACATGCATCGAGATGCTATGAAGCAATAGTAATTATTCTAGTACGTTAAGTCGAAAGACAACACCCGGTTGTGAACCGGACACGGAATATCGAACAGCAACGTAAATACGCGCACAATGTACAAAAAAAATAACAATATTTATAACTGAAATACTGGGTGGCAAGGTACACTTGCCTGCGTGCGGCTGCTGATGACGGGGATCGGGTACTGCGTCCAAGTCCTCAGGTCCCGCAACACCTAGAGAAGGGATACAAACCAAAAATCAATAATTTACTTAAGACAGACAGGTGTGCTACACACTGCTACGTCTAGACTCAGTCTCTGGAATTTCCTAATATTATTATCGTCCTCAATTTATTGTCTCGTGATCCGATATAATACTCATTCCGGAATAATTTACCTGCTCTCCATTTGCAGGTATTTTATAACCTCAATCAATCTTCTATTCATCTGAAAAATACTGGATTTAATTATTTATTTTCAACCCTGTATATGCCAATCAATATAAATACAAACCCTAAGCACCTTATCTACAGATAATCCTCGAACCAATTACCATCCATAACCATCAATACTTATTCCTAGATAACTTAAGTCCATATGTATATATAAACATCCTCATACCAATAATATTTGCATATAAACAAACTCATATTTCCTTTAGTTCAATTTTTTTACTACACTATCATTTATCATCACTATACAAACACTAGTAATATATTAAATCTCTTTAAACACTACCTCATCCATATTCATATTTAACATCATTAACCTCAACCTACATATATATACCTCAACCGTATATTTTTAATTACCACACTACCCTAACTAGTATATCACATGTATAAATACCATTATATATAACCAAAACAAATTCTGGAATTTAAATGAGAGAGAAAGAGGGAAGTCGACCTCGACGATGACGCCGAAGCTCAACTGGAGAAGGTGGCCGAGGGTGGTGGTTACAGTTCGTGGAAGAGGAGAGGCCGGACAGGGAGGTGGAGTGGGTCGGACCGGCTGGAGGGAACGGCTGCTCCGGTCTGGAGGAGAGGGGCGCACAGGCGCGGGCTGCCGGCTGCACAGAGCCTCGCCGGGGCTGGACGCTCAGGAACGGCCGGCCGGCTACACAGAGCCTCGTCGGAGCTGGACCCTCAAGCGCGGGCGACCAGCTGCACAGAACCTCAACGGAGAGGGACGCACAGGCCGGTGCACAGTAGCAGCGGGCTGCTCCAGTCTAGAACGGGGTGGCTGAACCGATCAGGGCGGAAGCAGCTGCTCTGAACGGGAGAAGATGGGCCGGCTGTTCCGCCGGAGGCCGTCGGTCTGGGGAGGATGGCCGGCGGTCGGGTATCCGGTCGGGGTGGTTTCACATGGGAGGAGGAAGGAGGGAGGAAGAGAAGAAGAATGAAGAATGAAGAAGGAGAAGCTTTGCATGGGGAGTAATAAATGGAGGAGGAGAGAGAGTGGTTTCTCTAGGGATTAGGGCCGGTGGTGTGTGTTGAGGGTGGGGGGAATGTTGCTTTATAGGGGGATGTGTGGGTTTGAATGAGTGGTTGGGATCCTCCTAGGTTGAATGAGTGGTGGTGATTTAATATGGATAGGGTATGGGATTTCTTCATGAGGGAATGAGGGAATTGGGTTTGGGACCCCATTTTGGGACCCTACAATTTATCATGACCAATGAGGTATTGCCAACAATTCAATAATTGCAAATAAGCCCCCGTAAATTCGGGAATTTGCATAGACACATAAAATGACGCAAAAATTACGGAGAAAATATATTTAAAAATTGTCATGGTGAGGGGGTGTTGCGCGTTAGGCGCGGGTCAAATTTGAAGGGCATTGGGATTAATTTAATATTAAAATAGAATTTACAAAGTTGGTAATCCCGATTTAAATAACGATAACGCGTCCCGCGAATTTAATTTAATTGGGGCCCACGGGGTCAAAATCTGGAAATGACGTAAAGGCCAAAAATGGTGGGAGCTTGGAGTCAGTCTTGGACCCTTTAGTTGGTCCGGATCAACGGGGTAAGTTGGTACCCCAAAATCGAGGGTAACGACACAGGTGTCCGACACGGAATTAAATACGGTTTACGATTTTCGGAAATGTTGTACAATTAATTTAGAGCACACAAAAGCTGATTTTAACATTCAGAAAAGTCCAGTGCCTAATTTGACGAGTTGAGTCGAGTGTACAATATTTGTACGAAATTTATGGGCTGATAATGGGCTCCGAATAATTAGACAAAGACCGGGTGCGCCAATGTTTTAATTAATTGGATTAAAATTCCAGGTAAATATCCTCTACTCTAAACCTCAATATCTTTTATCAAAAATTTTTCTGGCTCACTCTAACTATCTATAGAATAAATTGAGGGGGTTTACATTCTTCCCAACTTAGAAAAATTTTGTCCCCGAAATTAAAAGTAAAGCACGATAATATCTAACAGAATTTAAAATAACTAGTAATTAAAATGCCTTACGTAAATTCGTACCTTGTTCCTCAAATAAGTACGGGAATCGCTGCCGAATAGAATCCTCGCGCTCCCAAGTAGACTCGCCGGGTGAGTGGTGCTTCCATGCCACTCTGACTAGCCGAATCGTCTGTCCTCTCAAAGTCTTCTCGCTGGATCGAGGATCTCAACTGGCTGCTCTACGTAAGACAGATCAGGCCCGACTGTAATCTCTGAATGATCAAGCACGTGGCTAGGGTCTGCGACATATCTCCTCAGCTGCGATACATGAAATACGTCATGTACTCCCTCTAATGATGGAGGTAATGCAAGACGGTAAGCCCCTTCGCCAACTCGTTCCAGAATGTCAAAAGGTCCGATATACCTCGGACTCAGCTTGCCTCTGCCTCCAAATCTGATGGTACCACGAGTGGGCGATATCCTCAAAAATACGTGGTCACCCTCCTTGAACTCCAATGGTCTGCGGTGCGCATCTGCCCAGTATTTCTGTCTGTCCTGTGCTGCGCGCAGGTGGCTCTGAATCTGCTTGACCTTCTCTACTGTCTGTGTCACCAGTTCGGGCCCAAGTATCTGACGCTCTCCCATGTCACTCTAACAAACTGGCGACCTGCATTTCCTGCCATACAGTGCCTCATAAGGTGCCATCTGTATGCTGGCCTGGTAACTGTTATTGTAGGAGAATTCCACCAAGTGTAGATGGTCCTCCCATGATCCTCCAAAATCAATCATGCACGCTCTCAATATATCCTCTAATATCTGTATCGTGCGCTCTGACTGTCCGTCAGTTTATGGATGATACGTAGTGCTGAACTTGAGACGAGTTCCTAGGCTCTCCTGCATACTCCGCCAAAAATATGATGTGAATCTGGAATCACGATTCGATACGATACTGACAGGCACTCCATGTAATCGTACTATCTGCCTCATATACATGTCAGCTAGTATCTCTGTGGATTGCCCAACTCTGAAGGGCAAGAAATGTGCAGACTTGGTGAGTCTGTCTACGAAAACCCAAACTGTATCCTTCCCGCTAGGGCTTCGTAGAAATCCTGTGACGAATTCCATGGTAATGTGTTCCCACTTCCACTCGGGAATGGGGAGTGGCTACAATAATCCTGCAGTCCTCTGATGTTCAGCCTTGACTTGCTGACAAACTAAACACTTTGCCACAAATCTTACAATTTTCCTTTTCATCCCATGCCACCAGAAATGCTGTCTCAAGTCTCGATACATCTTCGTACCCCCGGGATGAATGGAATAAATCGAGCTATGAGCCTCGGTCATCAACTCTTGGCGTAGCTCGCCACTCGGAACATATAGGCAATTTCTGTACCTCAACGTTCCGTCTTCATGAATCCTGAGTCCCGTCTGCAGGCCGGCTTCTGTCCTCTCTCGCAGACGTCAAAATCTTGCATCTGTAGGCAATGCTGCCTTGATCCTCTCAATCAAAGTAGACTGAACCTCAAGACTGGCCATCTGCCCATCCATGCTTGGCAATACTATCTCTATCCCAAGCTCCTGGAGATCCTCCAGCAACTGTCGCTGCGTCGTCAGAAAGTATGCCATGGGCTTCCTGCTTAAGGCATCTGCAATGACGTTCGCCTTGCCAGGGTGGTACTGTAGCTCAATGTCATAATCTGTCACCAGCTCTAGCCAACGTCTCTGCCTCATATTGAGCTCCTTCTGCGTGTAGACGTACTTCAGGCTTTTATGATCTGTATAAATCTCAACACGCTCACCATAAAGGTAATGTCTCCATAGCTTTAGTGCAAATATCACTGCAGCTAGCTCCAAGTCGTGCGTCAGATAGTTCTTCTCATGAACTCTCAGCTGTCTCGATGCGTAGGCTATCACCTTGCCGTGTTGCATCAGTACACAACCCAATCCGCTCCCTGATGTATCACTGTACACTACAAATCCTTCTGATTCGGAAGGTAGTGTCAAAATTGGTGCTGATGTCAGACGCTTCTTCAGCTCATCGAAAGCCGCCTGACACTCGTTGGTCCAGATAAACTCTTCGCCTTTATGCGTCAGTCGCGTCATAGGCGCAACTATCCTCGAAAAGTTTTCCACGAACCTCCGGTAATATTCGGCAAGTCCGAGGAAACTCCTAACCTCTGTAACTGATGTAGGGGTAGGCCAGGTCTCTACTGCAGCTATCTTCTCCGGATCCACTGATAGTCCATCTGCGGTGATTATGTGTCCCAGAAATGGTACTCTATCCAAGCAAAACTCACATTTACTGAGTTTGGCGTACAGCCTCTCATGTCTCAGCGTCTCTAATACAATCCTGAGGTGTCTCTCATGCTCCTCCTGGCTCTTGGAATATATCAGGATATCGTCTATAAATACCACCACGAACTTATATAAGTACTGGTGGAAAATATTGTTCATCAAACACATGAATACTGCTGGCGCGTTGGTTAAACCAAACGGCATGACTAAAAACTCATAGTGGCCATACTTCGTCCGAAAGGCCGTCTTCTGGATGTCCTCTTTTCGTACCTTGATCTGATGATATCCGGATCTGAGGTCGATCTTCGAGAATACACATGCACCGCTAAGTTGATCAAACAAATCATCGATGCACGGCAGTGGGTACTTGTTCTTTATCGTTACAGCATTTAGCGCCCTGTAATCGATACATAAGCGTACCGTCCCGTCCTTCTTCGGTACGAACAGAATGGGTGCTCCCCATGGAGATACACTAGCCCGTATGAAACCCTTTTCTAAGAGATCATCTACTTGAACCTTCAGCTCAACCAACTCCTTCGGTGCTAGTCTGTAAACGGGGGAAGTAACTGGCTCGGATCCTGGAGTCAACTCTATAGTGAACTCAATCTCTCGATCAGGTGGCAGTTTTGGGAGATCCTCTGGAAACACATCCTCTAACTCTGCTATAAAGTGAGGGTACATCGGTTCACCTTCTGCAATGTGTGTCGCTAGGGTAGGTTGGACACCATGCTCTCGGGCTCCCCGAAGAAACTCAAACTCTGGGTGATCTGGGGGTCTAAAGATAACACAACCACGATGGCAATCTAGCGTTGCGTGGTACTGGCTCAACCAATCCATGCCTAGGACAATGTCATAGTCCGGCATGGAGAAAACCAAAAATCGGGCACGCATCTCTCGCCCGCAGACAACTACTGAACATGATCTACAAGTGTCGCTAACAGGTACTATTCCACCTCCCCTAAGAATCCTCTTGACCTTCGGAAGGGGTGCAGTGGCTATTCTATGGGTAGCCACGAAACTAGCAGCTATAAAAGAGTGTGTGGCACCAGAATCAAATAGGACTAATGCTGGTAATGTAGCTACTAAGATTGTACCTTCTATCACTTCTCCTGCTGTCTCAGCCTCCTCGATGGTCATAGCATATGTCTGTCCTTGCCTCTGTGCCGGTGCCCTCGGCTGCTGCTGCTGAACCTGCTGGTATCGATCTCCCTGTGGAGCCAAAGATGGCCTCCTCTGGTTCACTCCTGGTGCTGGGGGTCGCTGTGCTCCAGCTCCTGCGTAGGGTGGCCTCGGTCCAGGAGGCTGCTGATAAGGCCTCGGTGTCACGACCCACACCCGGTGTAAGGGTACTAGTCGGAAACACCCAGCCTACGTCGCAGAATCGGCAGTAGAACGCCGTCTAGATAGTCTATCTAATATAATGAACCACCAATAATGATAGAATACTCAATCACAGAACTAAGATAGAAATGAGCACGAATCAGATAAAGAATAGAATAGTCACAATACAACTCATGAGTCTAAAATAATACATCAATGAGTCCGAAGGAATAACAAAATAAGCTGGAGACAAATCCAGTACAAAAGAATACTACGAGGCTACAACTCCAGGGTCAACTGTCTCAGTTGGGATAAGTCCCTCTTGAGCCAGGATCTCAGAATCTAAACCCACAACATCCTGGGGTCTATAAAAGGTAGGGTACCACTCCTCAGTATCATCTAGAAAAATATATCCAGTCAGGAAAGGAGCAGAGTACAACCCTAACAGCAGTTCTCAAACAATGATAAAAACTATATAACAGTAAATAGCTATGGATAAACAAGATGCACAATAGACAGGAGAGATATATGTACAATAAGGAAATACTGGAAATAAATACAATATGGAACAATATGCCAATGAAACAATAATACTAATGACTAAGTGTGTGAGTACTAGCTTAACATGTGATCGGCTTGGGCAAGATGCAATACGGCCTGGCTAATCATACGTGTGGTGCATGATAAACACTATTCGCTTACCAGTACTTTATTCAATAGGGATTTGATCACATATCTATACTAATACTCCCCACCCCCGACTGGTATAATAGATCCAACCACGGTATGTTATGGCACTAGATTTCCCAAGAAGAGAGCGACTCCTCCCAAAAATTGGTGTCTGTACATGTACAAGATAACCAATGAAACAATACTTGCACCATATACACCATATACCAAGGAATAACATCTCATGACGAGATCCGGATATACCAATCCGTGTAACCATAGTGTCAAGAGAAACATGTATATCTACACTAGATACAACGAACGTAGAGGATATCATAAATGAGAAACTATCAAAGAATGTACTCGCCTGAAGTCCAAAGAACAGTCTCACAGATGTCTGACTCGGTGCCTCGAAGACCTAGATATGGAATACCACATTAATACAAGGTCCCGGAAAGAGAATAAGTCAAACTAGTCAACTTCTAGGTCAATAAATCAATTCTAAGTTAAAAGTCAACTATGGTCAACTCTAAAGTCAACTAAAGTCAAACATGGTCAAACCAAGGTCAACCTCACAAGACATCTATATAAATAATATAGAATAATAAATACAACAATTAGGAATCAAGGTTTTGATCAAATTGGTACCCACACAAAGTATACTTAAGATACAAATAATATACACTCTAATATAAAGTATATACAAACCAATATTTATACAAATAAAATAATATATCACTACTAGTATTTTACTTTACAATAAGCACATATATATATATATACATATATATATACAATTATAATATATAATATATAAATTAAATCTGCCCAATTGTCACTGAAAACAGTGAGCTAAAAATACAAATTAAATAAAACAGACTTATAGTGACAGTCCCGACTGTCACAGAAAATTTGTCGCAGAAACCGCTGTACAACTGCACTGCAGACTCTCCATTTGTGACAGTTTCAACTGTCACCAAAATCGGCATCGCAACTGCTGCAATTTCTCGCTGCTGCATGCGGTTATTAATGACAGTGGCGGCTCTGTCATTAATAACCCGCCGCCACTTCTACAGCAGCTGCTGTAACCGATCGAAATAATGACAGTTTTCAACTGTCATTAAACCTACTGTCACCAATAGTAAAATATATATATATATAAATACATAAATATATAAATTAATATATATATATATATATATATATATATATATATATATATATATATATATATATATATATATATATATATATATATATATATATATATATATATATATATATATAAAACAATTTAATAAATATATACTTTTATATATACATAATCCTACACAATAAATACTAATAGCTACAAAACATATGCATATATTAATGTACATATTTTAACATGGCTAGAGGCACACATAAAAATACATTCATTAATATACAATTAATTATATAATAATTATAAATAATATAATTACTCATTTAAACACATAAATATATTTTATAAAACCTTTATGTATAATTTATTTAACATGAGTAGATATATAATTGCATGCAAGAAGCTACATATATATATTTATACATCATATTTGAACACATAAAAAAATATATAGATCTATGCTACAATAAATACCATAATAAATACACTAAAATAAATATATAATATCTATATATATTCACTAATTATAAATGAAGAATTAAATCATAAATAATTAGATTTACACATAAACACACAAAATTGGAGAGTATCATACCGTATCCCACTAGATCTAGGATACACATGCGATACGAGTCCAACACACAACCAATTGCACCCCGAAGGACACAAACAAGTCACAAATAATATTTATGAACAAATCAAAGTGTCAAAAGTAGATCTATGTGTTCGTGTCAAAATACGACATGTACAAAGTCCCGTGTCGGAGGGAAAATCCCCAAAACGACACGTATCACCAAATTGTTGGGATACGACTCACATGTACTCAATTGTGGACACGACACTAGCCCCAAACACATAAGCACATGCCCAATTGATCTATAGGATCAATTGACACACACAACAAAATGTAAATTCGGAATTCCATCAAAATTGACACAAAAAGCACCATAACTTTCTCCATGGGTCTCCTATGAACACAAAACCAAGTCCTATGGGTAGTACATACATATAGGTTGATTTTACATGATTAAATCTCAGATTTAGAAGCTATTTTAAGGGAGAAAACTAAATTATACCTATTGGGAGATGGATTCCAAATGAAACCTCCAATTGAGATAAAGTTGCTTCCAAATTGTAGATCCTTGCTCCTCTTTCTAGATCCTTGCTTCTTTCTTCTAGATCCTTGCTTCTCAACTTTCTAATGGTAAATTGAAAAGAATTTGGAATGAAATTGGTGGAGAATTAGAATAGAAATGAAAGGAATTTGGGAGTGAAAAATTCTAGATCTAGATTTGGAAATGAGAATGAGAGGAGAGAGAATTTCCCCCCCTCTAATATAGGCCGGCCATGCCCCCTTCCCCAAGCAATTGTAAAATGTCCAATGTACCCCTTGGGGCCTCTCATGAAAAAATAATTAAGAAAGGAAGCTTCTAGTCTAATTATTTAATTAATTTAATCCATCTCCTTAACCATGGGCTTTCTAAATGGGCCAAGTCTAACTATTTAATTCATGTTGGTCCATGGGTCCAAACTAAACTAGTTGGGTCCACTAAAATAAGTCCAAAATAATTAAATAACATCCTATAATAATTAAATAATACAACAAAAATTATTTACCATGCACAATATTTATTTAAATAGGAAATTACTAAAATACCCTTTCCTAGAAAATGTGGTAGTTACAAGTCTACCCTCCTTAAAATAATTTCGTCCTCGAAATTTAAAGACCAAAACTACCCCCAGGAAATCACAGAACAGAACTAAAGAATCACCATTAACTAATGAACAGAACATAACTAGAAAATAACATACCTCAAGGTACAAACAAATATGGATAACGCTCTCGCATGTCATCATCTCTCTCCCAGGTAGACTCCCCCGGAGAGTGATGCCTCCATGCGACGCACACCAAAGGAATAGTCTGGTTTCTCAGCACCTTCTCTCTCTGATCCAGAATCTCAACTGGCTGCTCTGGATAGCTAAGAGTAGGGCCCACCTCTATCTCTGAGTGATCCAATACATGACTAGGATCTGCTACGTATCGTCTCAACTGCGACACATAAAATACGTTGTGCACTCCCTCCAATGTAGGTGGCAAGTCTAGTCTATAAGCAACTGCACCGACCCTCTCTAGAATAGTGAAAGGTCCGATGAATTGCGGACTAAGCTTTCCGCCTCCACCGAAGCGAATCGTGCCTCGTGTCGAAGAAATCCTCAGAAACACCAAACCACCCACCTAGAACAAAATATCATCTTAAGAACTTAATCTATAACAAACAAGAACAAGCACAAACAAAATCTAAACTATACCTCAAACTCCAAAGATCTCCGATGGCTATCGGCCCAATGCCGCTGTCTGTCCTGCGCCACTCGAAGTCTATCTCTGATCAACTGAACCTTCTCTGCTGCATCCATAACCATCTCTGGCCCAAGCAAAACTCTCTCTCCAACATCGTCCCAAGACAAAGGAGTACGACACCTTCGACCATATAGAGCTTCAAAAGGTGACATTTCTATACTGGCCTGGTAACTGTTGTTGTAAGCAAACTATACCAAATGGAGATGGTCCTCCCAAGAACCCCCGAAATCTAGTACACAAGTTCACTACATATCCTCGAGAGTCTGGATAGTTCGCTCAGGCTGCCCATCTGTCTGGGGATGATATGTAGTACTGAATTTGAGCTGAGTGCCCAAACTCTCCTGCAAACTCCTCCAAAAATGAGAAGTGAAACGACTATCTCGATCTGAGACTATGCTGACGGGAACTCCATGTATCCTAACAATCTGCCTCACATACATCTCTGCCAGCTTCTCCGTAGACAAACCCACCTTGAAAGGCAAAAAGTGGGCCGACTTGGTCAATCTATCAACAATGACCCAAATCGCGTCTTTCCCTCCTGGAGATCGTGTAAGTCCGGACACAAAATTCATAGTAATATGTTCCCACTTCTACTCTAGAATGGGTAATGGCTGAAGTAAACCTCCTGGCCTCTGTCTCTCGGCTTTCACCTGTTGGCACACTAAGCATCTGGATACAAACTGTGCCACTTCCCTCTTCATGCCATACCACCACACACTCTCTCGCATATCCCGATACATCTTGTTAGCACCTGGATGTATGGAATACTGAGAGCGATGCGCTTCCTGCAACACCTCCTCACGCAACTCCCCACTAGGCATACACAATCTAACTCCATGCCTCAAAGATCCATCCTCTGCAATAGTGAAATCATCCTCCAATCTTGCTCTCACTTGAGCTCTGATACTCCTTAGAGATACATCATTATACTGTGCTGCCTTGATCCTGTCCATCAAATCTGAGTGTATCTGCAGTCCCCACATCTGCATAGCACCACCAGGAACAATCACCTCAATGCCCAAGCTCTCCAAGTCCTCCAACAAATATCGATCCTGCGTCAAGAACATAGCTACCGGATACTTGCTCAAAGCATCGGCAACTACATTGGCTTTCCCAGGATGATATTGCAAAGAGATATGAAAATCCTTCATCAGTTCCAACCACCGACGCTGCCTCATGTTCAACTCCTTCTGCGTGAAAATGTACTTCAAGCTTTTGTGGTCTGTGAAGATCTCCACACGCTCTCCGTACAAATAATGTTTCCACAACTTCAGGGCGAATATGATGGCTGCCAACTCCAAATCATGGGTAGGATAGTTCTTTTCATGAGGACGCAATTGCCTGGATGCATAGGCAATCACTTTCCCATGCTGTTGAAGAATACAACCTAAACCCTTTTCCGATGCATCACTATAAATAGTGAAACCTCCGGACCCTGATGGCAACGTCAAAATAGGAGCAGACGTCAACCTTTTCTTTAACTCCTCAAAAGCAACTTGGCAATCCTCCGTCCAAACAAACTCCACATCTTTTCTTGTGAGTCTGGTGATCGGCTCGGCAATCCTTGAAAAATATTGCACAAACTTCCTGTAGTAGCCTGCCAATCCTAAGAAACTCCTGATCTCTGCTACCGAACTCGGAGTCTTCCAAGATTCTACTGCTGAAATCTTCTTTGGATCCACTGAAATACCATCACCAGTCACAACATGCCCCAAGAACTCTACCTTGTCCAAGAAAAACTCATACTTGGACAACTTCCCATATAGCTTCTCTTTCCTCAGCACATCCAACACAATCCTCAAATGCTCCTCATGCTCCTTCGGTGTCCTCGAGTATATGAGTATGTCGTCGATGAACACCACCACGAACTTGTCAAGATACTGGTGGAACACCTTGTTCATCAAGTTCATAAATACCGCCGGTGCATTAGTCAAACCAAGCGACATCACCATAAACTCTTACTGACCATACCGAGTTCTAAAAGCAGTCTTCGGTATATCCTCCGGCTTCACCTTCACCTGATGGTAGCCTGATCTCAAATCTATCTTAGAAAACACCTTTGCACCACTCAACTGATCAAACAGATCATCTATCCGTGGTAAAGGATACTTATTCTTGATAGTGAGATTATTCAAAGCCCTGTAATCAATGCACATGCGCACCGATCCATCCTTCTTTGGTACAAACAATACCGGGGCTCCCCATGGTGAAGAAATCGATCTGATAAACCCCTTATCCTACAATTCGTCCACCTGCTTCTTCAACTCGACCAGCTCGCTGTTGTTTACTCTATAGACATGTTGTGAAATTGGTTCTGCACCTGGCACCAAGTCTATAGAAAATTCAACATCTCGATCTAGCGGTAATCCTGGCAATTCTTCAGGAAACACATCCAAGAACTCTGCTATCAACGGATGCGGCAACTCCTTGTCTTCCACCATAGCTCCACAAATAATGCCTTCGCCCTGCTCTGCAGCTCCTCTAGCAAACTCGAACTCTAGCTCTCCTGGCGGACCAAACAAAACTCTACCTCCTCTACAGTCTATGCTAGCACGGTGCCTACTCAACCAATCCATCCCGAGTACAATATCGTAACTCGGAAGTGGCATTACAGGTAGACACGCACTCAACTCTCGGCCTCCCAAAGTAACTCTTCGATCCTTGCAAATATCGTTAACCAAGATAATGCCTCCCCCGGTCATGATCTTGCAAGTCCTAAGCAAAGACTCAGCTACCAAACCATGCTTTAGAGCAAAAGAAACAGATACAAAACTATGGGAAGCACCACTATCAAACAAAGCTAAAGCTGGAATGGAATCAAGAAGAATAGAACCTGCGATGACATCTCCTGTGGGTTCCTCCTCTTCGACGGTCATAGAAAACGCTCGTCCCTGCCGAGCACCTCCCTGCTGTTGATGTTGGACAAAACGCTGCTGCTGTGTCGGAAGCAGTCCCCTCGGCTGTGCTGCAGGTGGTCTCGTCTGTGTCCTCGGAGCTGGAGCTGCTCCTTGAACTGTACGACGAGGACACTCCCTCGATTGATGCCCTTCAGTACCACAATACAAACAAACTCCTAGCCTCCTCCTGCAAACTTTCCAGATATGGCCGGGCTTCTTGTAAAAGTTGCATGAAGCTTGCTGTAACTGACTCTGCTGCCAAGGTGCCTGGTGAAAAGGCGCTCTAGCTGGAGTCTGGTTCTGCTGTGGCTGCTGGAACGGTCTGGATTGGAAATGAGGACGTTTGGCAGATACTGTACTGCCGTTGGCCCCCAGAAAAGAATTACGGTCTCTCTTGGTCTTCAAACCCAGATCCCGCTCAACCTTGCGTGCCTCCGCAAGTATCTCCGAGTATGTCTCATAAAAAGACGGAATTAGAATCTTCACTTCCCAGTTTAGACCCTCTCGGAAACGAATAGCTCGAACTTCCGGCTCCCTCACCAAGTACTCTACAAATTGGCTCAACCTACCGAACTCCGCAGCGTATTCCTCCACAGACATGCTCCCCTGAATGAGACTCTCAAATTGTCTCCCCAAGTCAAGCCTGTCTATCCGGGCGAAAAACTTCTTCTTGAAAAGGTCCTTGAATACCTCCCAAGATTGTCCTACGTCAACTAGAACCGGCTCATTCTTGAACCAAGTACGAGCGACGTCGAACAGTTGAAGTCCTACCGCCTCAACCTTCAGATCTTCAGAAAGACGGCACACCCTCATAAGACGCTCAATGTCCTCGAATCAATCATCAGCATAGACGATGCCCTCCGTGTCACGACCCACACCCGGAAATTCGGGCACGAGTGCGTGGGTACGTCCAGCCTACGCCGCAGAGTCGGCGGTAGTACGCTGTCTAGGTCAATTCATTATTTGCTAACTAGCTCATTCACAAATAACATAGGCAAGATAATAGTGAGAATGAAACTTAAGATTTCAACTGAAAATAAATGTGACAACAGATTCAAATGTTTTAGTACAGGAATTCAATATTGAAATCGGGGACAAACCCGATAAATAAGATAAGAATATAAATGAAAGATAGCTACTACTAGCTACTCTGCAGCAGGGGTCTCCTGGGTGGGTTCTGGCTCCTCATAGGTATCATCAGTCCCCTCATAGGGACCATAATAAGTAGGGGCAAGATCCTCATCATCGCCTAAATCAACAGATCCAGTCAGGAAAGGAGCAAAGTACACAGTGCACAACAAGATTAAACTAAATATTTTATGACAATTAAATATTTGATATCATGTTGAGAAACAGCATAACAGAACATTATTATCTTAGAGTTAAACTGTAAACAGGAATATGAGAAACAGAAATAAATGAAACAGGAAATGAAACTACAACAGCCAGCAAGAATGTAACATGACCAGAAACTATATGTGTGAACTTGTGTTTGTTTTAGAATACATAGTTGGCATGTAGGGGTTTATAAGGCTAATCCGGCCGTCATGAACGGCTATTAAACAGGGAAAATCGAGATCCGGCTGAGGTACAGTCGTGTACCAACAGCTATTAAACATGACAAGGGGAAGGGTAAACTACATGCCTTCTAGGTATTCTCCCACCCGACATGAAAAATAAGACAGGAACTCAAATATTCAAGACATGAAATCCAGCATTTCTAACACTAGGTGTAATCATCAAGGGTATATGTAAAGAAGAGAATTAATTATCACAACATATAAAGATTAACTTGAAGTGCAGGTACTTGCCTGTTGGTTGGATCTGATTAATATTGGCTATCGGGGGAAAATTCTAGAGATGAGTCCAAAAGCTGAAATAGACATTATCATCATGCTCAGAAGATGTCAAATAGCTAGAAATGCCTGTCCTTGGGTCCAATTTGGAGACAAGGGCAAAAACGGCAGTTTCGTGTCAAAACGGGGTCCGCCGGTGTGCCCGCTTTGCACCAAAAAACGTGTCCGGGTCAAAGGTCTCCAAATTCACCAAACTTAGTGTCAACAGGTCAAAAACGCTGATACGAACCCAACGAAACTTCCAGATTTGGATTCCGATGAGCCGAACACAAAATCGCCCGTCGAGCGGGGCCTATGGGGCCCACGACACGCGATTTCGTCAACGTTCTCAGAATCGAACCAAACTTGACCCACAGGACCAGCGTATCGCTACGAGTCCGATGGCGCAAGTTTCGTCTCGATCCGACGTGTGTGCACGAAGTTAGGGTGAATTGCAGAAAAGGCGGATACGGGGCGATGTCCGCGGATACGCGTTGATTCCGGTGTGCACGCACACCCGAATTAGCTTCCACGAAAACTCACACGTCCGTATCGACGATGCGCACATATCTGTGAAGACCGCACGCGACCAAGTCGTCCCGTTTGGCGGGGCGTACTCAGTTCCGGGATGAAACAGGGTCTGGTTTTTCCTGTTTTTGGATCGCGGTGTGCGATCACCACAGGACGCGATGCCCCGAACAGTTTGTACGGACACCGAGAGGGTCATACAGGCTTCACAACGTAATTTGCAGAATCGAAAACAGAGCTACGAGGCGAAAGTTACACGCACCTGAAGGGGATCCAAAAATTCAGGGTCGAGTCATGTCCGACTCGTGTCGGACACGGAAATTTGGGAATTAGGGTTAGGGTTAGGGTTCTCGTCAGAATCCGGCGGAGGGCGGCTGCTGGGCGGCCGTGCTCGGGGGCACGCGGCGGAGGGCGGCGCGGCGAGGCGAGGGACGCGTCGGCGGCGGCTCAGGGCGACCGGAGGCGGCGGCTGCGGCTTGCTGCGGCTGTTGCTGCTAACGGCTGTCGACGATCGGGGAGGAGGAAGTGGCCGGTGGCGCGTGGCGAGGCGAGGGAGGGGCACGGCGAGGCGGTGGGGTCTGGGCGAAGCGGGTGGCGGCGAGGTGGCTATGGTGGTGAGGAGGCCGGAGGGGATTTATAGGTGAGTGAGGGAGAGGGAGGCGCCGGGAACGGCGGAGGGGGAGGCGGCTAGTGCGGAGGTGAGCGGAGCGGGCGGGGGACGTGGCCGACGTGGCGCGGCGTGGCGCGACGGCCCGGGCGGAGCGGCGCCGGACTCGGGCAGCGGGGAGGTCGTGGGGAGACTGGGCTGGCGGGTTTGCGGGCGGGTCGGGTTGGCTGACCCGACCCGACCCGATAGGGTTTGGGTCTGGGCCGGTTAGCGGGCTGGGCCGCGGCCCAATGGGCCGGGAAAAATAAAAGAAAATAAAAAATAAAATAAAAAATAAATAATAAATAATTAAATAAATAGATAATTAATTAATTAATTAATTAAATATTTTTCAGGCATTTAAAAATAGGTCTGAGGCCCAGAAAAATCCAGAAAAATTACCCTAAGTCCAATTTTTCATTTTACACCCAAAAATGTTATTTTCATGATATTTTAATATTATTTATTGCCAATTAAAAATCATTTATTAATTGAAAACCTTGATTTTAATTACAGAAAATTCCCAGAAAATTCCAGAAAATTGAGAAAAATCCAAGATTTAATAATTTGAAAATTCAGGGGGTTTACAACCTACCCAACTTACAAAAATTTTGTCCTCGAAATTTAAGAATAACAAGGCACGAAAAGAAAGGCCGAGAAATAAGATATACCTCAGGGTTCAAAAAGATAGGGGTATCGCTCTATAATCTCGTCTTCTCGCTCCCAGGTGGATTCGTCGGGAGAATGGTTCTTCCAAGCGACGCGAACCAGGGAGATAACCTGGTTCCGCAGAACTTTCTCCGATCGATCCAGTATCTCCACGGGTTGCTCTTGGTAAGTCAGACTTGGGCCTACTTCGAGCTCTGAGTGATCCAAAATGTGGCTGGGGTCCGACACGTACTTCCTCAGCTACGACACGTGAAAGACGTTATGTACTCCATCTAGAGAGGGTGGCAATGCCAGTCCGTATGCCACTTCTCCGATTTTCTCCTGAATGCCAAAAGGTCCAATAAATCTCGGGCTGAGTTTTCCACTCCTTCCGAACCTAATGGTGCCACGTGTCGGGGAAATCTTCAAGAACACCAGTTCTCCAACCTTTAACAAAGTCATAATCAAGTCTTAGTTCCATAATCAAAATATTTAAATTGACTTGAATTTCATAAATTTAATTACCTCAAACTCCAAGGGCCTTCGGTGGCTATTTGCCCAATGTCGTTGCCTGTCTTGAGCCACTCGAAGTCTATCCCTGATTTGCTTTACCTTCTCAGCTGAATCGATCACCATCTCTGGTCCCAGCAGGGCTCTTTCTCCAACGTCGTCCCATGATAGCGGGGTACGACATCTTCGTCCATACAGAGCTTCAAATGGAGTCATCTCAATACTTGCTTGGTAACTGTTATTATAAGAGAACTCCACAAGATATAGGTAGTCTTCCCAGGATACTCCAAAATCCAGAACACATGTACGGAGCATATCTTCAAGTGTCTGGATTGTACGTTCCGATTGTCCATCGGTTTGGGGATGATAAGCTATGCTAAATTTGAGTTGCGTCCCCAAGCTGGCTTGTAAGCTCTTCCAGAAGTGAGAGGTGAACCTTGAATCTCGGTCGGAGACAATACTTACTGGGACTCCATGCAGCCTGACAATGTGTCTGATATATAAATCTGCCAGCTTTTCTGTAGATAGCCCCACTTTGAAAGGTAGAAAATGTGCAAACTTGGTCAGTCTATCTACTATCACCCAGATTGCATCCTTTCCATTAGGTGTCCTTGGAAGTCCGGAAACAAAATCCATTGTGATATGTTCCCACTTTCACTCCGGAATGGGTAGGGGTTAAAGCAACCCTCCAGGTCTTTGTCTTTCTGCCTTGACTTGCTGGCACACTAAACAACGAGATACGAACCTGGCTACTTCTCTTTTTATGCCATGCCACCAAACATGCGTCCTCAGGTCCTTGTACATCTTGTTGGCTCCTGGATGTATAGAGTATTGCGATCTGTGCGCCTCTTGCATAATTTCTTCTCTTATGTCTCCTTGAGGTACACATAATCTATCTCCATGCCTCAGTGATCCATCTTCATGAATTCTGAAATCTTCTACTAGTCCAGCTTGCACTTGACCTCGAAGGCTTCGCAGGCCTTCGTCTTGAAACTGAGTCTCCTTGATCTTGTCTATTAAAGTAGACTGAATCTGCAAGTTCATCATTTGGCCTTCTTTTCCTGGGATAATTACTTCAATACCTAAACTTTCCAAGTCCTCCAGCAGGTGTCTATCCATAGTCAAGTACATTGCCATAGGATATCTGCTTAGAGCATCAGCAACTACATTGGCCTTCCCAGGGTGATATTGAAGAGTGATATCAAAGTCTTTCATTAGTTCCAGCCACCTTCTTTGCCTCATGTTTAGCTCTTTCTGGGTGAAGATATATTTTAAACTTTTATGGTCTGTAAATATTTCCACCTTTTCTCCATAAAGATAATGCTTCCATAGTTTAAGAGCAAAAATGACAGCTGCCAATTCTAAATCATGAGTGGGATAATTCTTTTTATGTGGTCGAAGCTGTCTAGAGGCATATGCTATTACCTTCTTGTTCTGCTCCAGTACACAACCTAGACCTTTTCCAGAAGTATCACTATAAATAGCGAAACCTCCGGTTCCAGAAGGTAAGGTTAGAATAGGGGCAGTAGTCAGCCTTTTCTTCAATTCCTCAAAAGCATGCTGACATTCATCAGTCCAGGTGAACTCTTCATCCTTCCTTGTTAATTTTGTCATGGGCTCCGCAATTCTTGTAAAATCCTTCACGAACTTCCGATAGTAGCCAGCTAGTCCCAGGAAACTTCTAATCTCAGCTACAGAGTCTGGAGTGGGCCAGGATTCTACTGCCGCTATCTTCTTAGGATCTACTGCTATTCCATCTCCAGTCACAACATGTCCCAAGAATTCTACTTTGTCTAGAAAGAAAGCACATTTAGATAATTTTCCATAAAGTTTTTCCTTCCTCAAAGTCTCCAATGCTAACCTCAAATATTCTTCATGTTCTTCGGGGGTCTTGGAGTAGATCAAAATATCATCAATGAAGACCACTACAAATTTGTCTAGGTATGGCTGGAAACTCTGTTCATTAGGTTCATAAAAACTGCTGGAGCATTCGTCAACCCGAACGGCATTACTAAGAATTCGTAGTGTCCGTTCCGGGTATTGAAAGCAGTTTTAGGGATGTCTTCCTTTCTCACCCTTACTTGGTGGTAACCAGACTTCAAATCAATCTTTGAAAATACCCGAGCTCCACTCAGCTGATCAAATAAGTCATCTATCCTGGGCAGGGGATACTTATTCTTAATTGTTAAGGCATTCAAGGCCCTATAGTCAATACACATTCGGGATGTTTCGTCCTTCTTGGGCACAAATAATACTGGAGCTCCCCAGGGTGAGACACTAGACCTAATGAAGCATTTGTCTTCTAGTTCTTTGATTTGCTCATTTAGTTCTATTATCTCCTTCTTGTTAATTCTGTAGGGATTTTGAGATACAGGTGCTGCTCCTGGTACTAAGTCAATAGAGAATTCAACTTCTCGGTCTGGGGGTAAGCTTGGGAGATCCTCAGGGAAGACATCAAGATATTCAGAGATGATAGGTAGTGGCACTTCTTCTGTTATTAGGGCTCCACAAATTTTGTTATTACCCATTTCTCTAGAACCTCTAGCAAATTCAAATTCTGGCTTGTCAGGGGGCCTGAAGATTACACTACCTCTGTGGCAGTCTATAGTGGCATGATGTTGACTTAACCAATCCATACCCAGTATAATGTCAAAACTGGGCACTGGCATTACAAGTAGTCTAGCATACAGTTCTCTTCCACATAATATAATAGGACAATTGTTACAGGCATCACTAACCGGGATGATTCCTCCACCGGTAATGATCTTATAACAATTCCTAAGGGGTTTAGTGATTAAGCTATGCTTCATAAGGAAATCTACTGACATGAATGAATGTGAAGCTCCAGAGTCAAATAAAGTAATAGCTGGTATTGAATTTATAAGCACAGAACCTGTGATCACGTCTGCTGTGGCCTCAGCTTCTTCCAGAGTCATTGCATAAGCACGGCCTTGCTGCGGTGCACCCCTCTGTTGCTGCTGGTGCTGAGCAAAGCGTTGTTGTTGTGTTGGAAGTGGGGGTCCCCTCTGTTGTACTGCTGGGGCCCTGGCCTGGACTGGAGCCTTGGGTGCAGCGGTACGTCCTTGAGCAGCTGGACAGTCCCTCATTTGGTACGCTGCTGAGCCGCAGTAGAGGCAGGCACCTAGCCTCTTCCTGCAGACTTGCCAAGTATGACCTGGTTTTTGGCAAAAGTTACAAGCAACAGCTTGTTGGTTCTGTCCCTGAGCCTTGTGTTGGGGTGCTGGAGCTCGAGGGAGAGGACGCTGAGTTTGCTGCGGGGCCCTCTGCTGTTGTTGCTGTTGTTGTTGTTGTTGAAAAGGGCGTTTGTTGGGTCCTGCATTTCCGGTATCTCTTTCCCGCTTCAGTTTATGCCCCATATCTCTCTCTACGCCTTGTGCCACGCTCAGGATTTCTTCATAGGTACGAGCTCGGCTGGTGGTGACAGCAAGGCGAATATCCGGAGACAGCCCCTTCTTGAATATACGGGCCCTGTCCTCCGGGGTACGAACCATGTACTCCGTAAAATGGCTTAACCTGCTAAATTCAGCAGTATATTCATCAACAGTCAGGGTACCTTGTTCTAGTCTCTCGAATTGGCTTTCGAGAGCTTCCTGAGCCACTTCGGGGTAGAATTTCTCCTTGAATAGCCTCTTGAAGTCTTCCCAGGTGATGTCAGGAGCAGATAGTTGGGGTTCATCTCTGAACCAGGTTCGAGCAATGTCGAACAGTTGCAGGCTTGCGGACTCCACTTTGAGGTCATCAGGGACCCGAGCAGTCTTCAGGAGTCTCTCGATATTCTCTATCCACTCATCGGCATAGAGAATGCCCTCAGTTCCGTAGAATTCCAGGGGTCTAAGATTCTTGAAGTCTTTGGCACTCCCTGGCCTCTTGAGTGACGACTCCTGGGACTTAAGAGCTTCTGAGAGGCTGGTCCGCAGAAGTGCAGTCTGTTCTTTCTGGGATTCCACCAATCCCTGGAACACTCCAAGTAGCTGTGTCCCATCCAGAGTAACTGCCGGAACAGATGGAGGCGGCGGGAGTGCAAGGGTCTCGGGCACATTCTGCTCAGCTGGTTCTGATGTGCCTCCTACTGTGTTCCTGGTCTGGACCATTCTGAAAGATTAAGGGATAGGAAGATCAGAATAGAATACTTGGAAATCAAAGGCGATAGGAAAATTGAGCAGCAATGATATTAAGAATTGAAATAAGGACCCTATATTGTGAATGAGCTTTTCCTAGAATCCTCAATCTTATTCCATACCCTGTCCTAGGGTATTACCCTATTTTAGGATAGGACCTGCATGGGCCACCATAAAAACATGTCACGACCCGCACCCGAAAATTCGGGCACGAGTGCGTGGGTACGTCCAGCCTACGCCGCAGAGTCGGCGGTAGTACGCTGTCTAGGTCAATCCATTATTTGCTAACTAGCTCATTCACAAATAACATAGGCAAGATAATAGTGAGAATGAAACTTAAGATTTCAACTGAAAATAAATATGACAACAGATTCAAATGTTTTAGTACAGGAATTCAATATTGAAATCGGGGACAAACCCGATAAGTAAGATAAGAATATAAATAAAAGATAGCTACTACTAGCTACTCTGCAGCAGGGGTCTCCTGGGTGGGTTCTGGCTCCTCATAGGTATCATCAGTCCCTTCATAGGGACCATAATAAGTAGGGGCAAGATCCTCATCATCGCCTAAATCAACAGATCCAGTCAGGAAAGGAGCAAAGTACACAGTGCACAACAAGATTAAACTAAATATTTTATGACAATTAAATATTTGATATCATGTTGAGAAATAGCATAACAGAACATTATTATCTCAGAGTTAAAGTGTAAACAGGAATATGAGAAACAAAAATAAATGAAACAGGAAATGAAACAACAACAGCCAGCAAGAATGTAACATGACCAGAAACTATATGTGTGAACTTGTGTTTGTTTTAGAATACATAGTTGGCATGTAGGGGTTTATAAGGCTAATCCGGCCGTCATGAACGGCTATTAAACAGGGGAAATCGAGATCCGGCTGAGGTACAGTCGTGTACCAACAGCTATTAAATATGACAAGGGGAAGGGTAAACTACATGCCTTCTAGGTATTCTCCCACCCGACATGAAAAACAAGACAGGAACTCAAATATTCAAGACATGAAATCCAGCATTTCTAACACTAGGTATAATCATCAAGGGTACATGTAAAGAAGGGAATTAATTATCACAACATATAAAGATTAACTTGAAGTGCAGGTACTTGCCTGTTGGTTGGATCTGATTAATATTGGCTCTCGGGGGAAAATTCTAGAGATGAGTCCAAAAGCTGAAATAGACATTACCATCATGCTCAGAAGATGTCAAATAGCTAAAAACGCCTGTCCTTGGGTCCAATTTGGCGACAAGGGCAAAAATGGCAGTTACGGGTCAAAACGGGTTCCACCGGTGTGCCCGCTTTGCACCGAAAAACGTGTCCGGGTCAAAGGTCTCCAAATTCACCAAACTTAGTGTCAACAGGTCAGGAACGCTGATATGAACCCAACGGAACTTCCAGATTTGGATTCCGATAAGCCGAACACAAAATCGCCCGTCGAGCGGGGCCTGTGGGGCCCACGACACGCGATTTTGTTAACGTTCTCAGAATTGAACCAAACTTGACCCACAGGACCAGCGTATCGCTACGAGTCTGATGGCACAAGTCTCGTCTCGATCCGACGTGTGTGCACGAAGTTAGGGTGAATTGCAGAAAAGGCAGATACGGGGCGATGTCCGCGGATACGCGTTGATTCCGGTGTGCACGCACACCCGAATCAGCTTTCACGAAAACTCACACGTCCTATCGACGATGCGCACATATCTGTGAAGACCGCACCCGACCAAGTCGTCCCTTTTGGCGGGGCGTACTCAGTTCCGGGTTAAAACAGGGTCTGGTTTTTCCTGTTTTTGGATCGCGGTGTGCGATCACCACAGGACGCGATGCCCCGAACAGTTTGTCTGGACACCGAGAGGGTCATACAGGCTTCACAACGCAATTTGTGGAATCAAAAACAGAGCTACGAGGCGAAAGTTACACGCACCTGAAGGGGACCCAAAAATTCAGGGTCGAGTCGTGTCCGACTCGTGTCGGACACGGAAATTTGGGAATTAGGGTTAGGGTTAGGGTTCTCGTCGGAATTCGGCGGAGGGCGGCTGCTGGGCGGCCGGGCTCGGGGGCACCCGGCGGAGGGCGGCGCGGCGAGGCGAGGGACGCGTTGGCGGCGGCTCAGGGCGGCCGGAGGCGGCGGCTGCGGCTGTTGCTGCTAACGGCTGTCGACGATCGGGGAGGAGAAAGTGGCCGGTGGCGCGCGGCGAGGCGAGGGAGGGGCACGGCAAGGCGCGTCGAGGTGGTGGGGTCTGGGCAGAGCGGGTGGCGGCGAGGTGGCTATGGCGGTGAGGAGGCCGGAGGGGATTTATAGGGGAGTGAGGGAGAGGGAGGCGCCGGGAACGGCGGAGGGTGAGGCGGCTAGTGCGGAGGTGCGCGGAGCGGGCGGGGGACGTGGCCGACGTGGCGTGGCGTGGCACGGCGGCCCGGGCGGAGCGGCGCCGGACTCGGGCAGCGGGGAGGTCGTATGGAGACTGGGCTGGCGGGTTTGCGGGCGGGTCGGGTTGGCTGACCCGACCCGACAGGGTTTGGGTCTGGGCCGGTTAGCGGGCTGGGCCACGGCCCAATGGGCCAGGAAAAATAAAATAAAATAAAAAATAAAATAAATAATAAATAATTAAATAAATAGATAATTAATTAATTAATTAATTAAATAGTTTTTAGGCATTTAAAAATAGGTCTGAGGCCCAGAAAAATTCAGAAAAATTACCCTAAGTCCAATTTTTTATTTTACACAAAAAATGTTATTTTCATGATATTTTAATATTATTTATTGCCAATTAAAAATCATTTATTAATTGAAAACCTTGATTTTAATTACAGAAAATTCCCAGAAAATTCCAGAAAATTGGGAAAAATCCAAGATTTAATAATTTGAAAATTCAGGGGGTTTACACTCCGTCCCTTTGAAAACCCTAGGCTCCAGTTTCTTGAAGTCCTGAATATTGCCTGGCCGAAGCTGAGCAACCTGAGGAACAACTTGCTGCTGGACCGGAACTCCTCTCTCAACTACAGCACGAGCAAGCTGATGAGCACTCTCGATGCCCTGCCGTAGAACGTCGATCTACCTCTGATGTGCCTCTGACTGAGCCCTCTGTGCCTCGAGCATCTCACGAAATAGTGTAAACATCTGTGACACCTCTGCTGGCATAGGAGGTGGAGGTGGAGGTGGAAGCCCCTCAGATACAGCTGGCACAGTCCTCTGAGTAGGTGGTGGACCTCTGAAAGCAGCTGACACTCCAATCACTGGAGAAGTGACTGGTGCAGGCCCTCGGGATGTCGCAGACCTCTCAGAAGCTGCTCTCCCCTGCTGTGATCTAGTCTTAGGCGGCATCATGAGACAAAGCGAAAGAAAGAATCAATATGGCACAAGATGTAAGACATCAAGGAAATGACAGTTTAAGGGATCAAGTATCAATGTCAAAGGAGAATAGTTGAATCAAAATTTTTTTCCTAGATGTGATTGAGTATCTCAGCCTATTTCCTATATCCTATCGCAGGCTCGCAGTAGTACAACTAAGTTGTCTCACTACCACGATATCACATACTTGTGAAGCTTGACCTGCATGGGCCACCACCAAAAATGTGTCACGACCCGCACCCGGTGTAAGGGTACTAGTCGGAAACAACGCCCAGCCTACGCCGCAGAATCGACAGTAGAACGCTGTCTAGATAGTCTATCTAATGTAATGAACCACCAATAATGATAGAATACTCAATCACAGAACTAAGATAGAAATGAGCACGAATCAGATAAAGAATAGAATAGTCACAATACAACTCATGAGTCTAAAATAATACATCAATGAGTCTGAAGGAATAATAAAATAAGCTGGAGACAAATCCAGTACAAAAGAATACTACGAGGCTACAACTCCAGGGTCAACTGTCTCAGTTGGGATAAGTCCCTCTTGAGCCAGGGTCTCAGAATCTTAACCCACAACATCCTGGGGTCCATAAAAGGTAGGGTACCACTCCTCAGTGTCATCTGGAAAAATATATCCAGTCAGGAAAGGAGCAGAGTACAATCCTAACAGCAGTTCTCAAACAATGATAAAAACTATGTAACAGTAAATAGCTATGGATAAACAAGATGCACAATAGACAGGAGAGATATATGTACAATAAGGAAATACTGGAAATAAATACAATAAGGAACAATATGCCAATGAAACAATAATACTAATGACTAAGTGTGTGAGTACCAGCTTAACATGTGATCGGCTTGGGTAAGATGCAATGCGGCCTGGCTAATCATACGTGTGGTGCATGATCAACACTATTCGCTTACCAGTACTTTATTCAATAGGGATTTGATCACATATCTATACTAATACTCCCCACCCCCGACTGGTATAATAGATCCAACCACGGTATGCTATGGCACTAGATTCCCCAAGAAGAGAGCGACTCCTCCCGCAAATCGGTGCCTGTACATGCAAATCGGTGTCTGTACATGTACAAGATAACCAATAAAACAATACTTGTACCATATACATCATATACCAAGGAATAACATCTCATGACGAGATCCGGATATACCAATCCGTGTAACCATAGTGTCAAGAGAAACATGTATATCTACACTAGATACAACGAACATAGAGGATATCATAAATGAGAAACTATCAGAGAATGTACTCGCCTGAAGTCCAAAGAACAGTCTCACAAATGTCTGACTCGGTGCCTCGAAGACCTAGATATGGAATACCATATTAATACAATGTCCCGGAAAGAGAACAAGTCAAACTAGTCAACTTCTAGGTCAATAAATCAATTCTAAGTTAAAAGTCAACTATGGTCAACTCTAAAGTCAACTAAAGTCAAATATAGTCAAACCAGGTCAACCTCACAAGACATCTATATAAATAATTATAGAATAATAAATACAACAATTAGGAATCAAGGTTTTGATCCCAATTAGTACCCACACAAAGTATACTTAAGATACAAATAATATGCACTCTAATATAAAGTATCTACAAACCAATATTTATACAAATAAAATAATATATCACTACTAGTATTTTACTTTACAATAAGCACATATATATATATACAATTATAATATATAATATATAAATTAAATCTTCCAATTGTCACTGAAAATAGTGAGCTAAAAATACAAATTAAATAAAACAGACTTATAGTGACAGTCCCGACTGTCATAAAAAATCTGTCGCAGAAACCGCTGTGCAACTGCACTGCTGACTCTCCATTTGTGACAGTTTCAACTGTCACCAAAATCGACGTCGCAACTGCTGCGATTTCCCGCTGCTGCATGCGGTTATTAATGACAGTGCGGCTCTGTCATTAATAACCCGCCGCCACTGCTACAGCGGCTGCTGTAACCGATCGAAATAATGACAGTTTTTAACTGTCATTAAACCTACTGTCACCAATAGTAAAAAATATATATATATATAAATATATATATATATAAATACATAAATATATAAATCAATATATATATATATATATATATATATATATATATATATATATAACAATTTGATAAATATATACTTTTATATATACATAATCCTACACAATAAATACTAATAGCTACAAAACATATGCATATATTAATGTACATATTTTAACATGGCTAGAGGTACACATAAAAATACATTCATTAATATACAATTAATTATATAATAATTATAAATAATATAATTACTCATTTAAACACATAAATATATTTTATAAAACCTTTATGTATAATTTATTTAACATGAGTACATATATAATTGCATGCAAGAAGCTACATATATATATTTATACATCATATTTGAACACATAAAAAAAAATATAGATCTATGCTACAATAAATATCATAATAAATACACTAAAATAAATATATAATATCTATATATATTCACTAATTATTAATGAAGAATTAAAGAATAAATAATTAGATTTACACATAAACACACAAAATTGGAGAGTATCACACCGTATTCCACTAGATCTAGGATACGCATGCGACACGAGTCCAACACACAACCAATTGCACTCCGAAGGACACAAACAAGTCACAAATAATATTTATGAACAAATCAAAGTGTCAAAAGTAGATCTATGTGTCTGTGTCAAAATACGACATGTACAAAGTCCCATGTCGGAGGGAAAATCCCCAAAACGACACGTATCACCAAATTGTTGGGATACGAATCATATGTACTCAATTGTGGACACGACACTAGCCCCAAACACATAAGCACATGCCCAATTGATCTATAGGATCAATTGACACACACAATAAAATGTAAATTCGAAATTCCATCAAAATTGACACAAAAAGCACCATAACTTTCTCCATGGGTCTCCTATGAACACAAAACCAAGTCCTATGGATAGTACATACATATAGGTTGATTTTACATGATTAAATCTCAGATTTAGAAGACATTTTAAGGAGAAAAACTAAATTATACCTATTGGGAGATGGATTCCCAATGAAACCTCCAATTGAGATAAAGTTGCTTCCAAATTGTAGATCCTTGCTCCTCTTTCTAGATCCTTGCTTCCTTCTTCTAGATCCTTGCTTCTCAACTTTCTAATGGTGAATTGGGAAGAATTTGGAATAAAATTGGTGGAGAATTGAAATGGGAATGAAAGGAATTTGGGAGTGGAAAATTCTAGATCTAGATTTGGAAATGAGAATGAGAGGAGAGAGAATTTCTCCCCCTCTAATATAGGCCGGCCATGCCCCTTCTCCAAGCAATTGTAAAATGTCCAATGTACCCCTTGGGGCCTCTCATGAAGAAATAATTAAGAAAGGAAGCTTCTAGTCTAATCATTTAATTAATTTAATCCATCTCCTTAACCATGGGCTTTCTAAATGGGCCAAGTCTAACTATTTAATTCATGTTGGTCCATGGGTCCAAACTAAACTAGTTGGGTCCACTAAAATAAGTCCAAAATAATTAAATGACATCCAACAATAATTAAATAATACAACAAAAATTATTTACCATGCACAATATTTATTTAAATAGGAAATTATTAAAATACCCTTTCCTAGAAAATGTGGTAGTGACACTCGGCGCTGGCAGGGCTGGTCGGTGAACCATCTGTGCTGGATCCCTCTGATCTGGGCAATCTCGGACTGCATGCTGGTCCGATCCGCATCTCAAGCAAGCGCCCAGTCTCCGTCGGCAGTCCCTCAATATATGTCCCTTCTTGCCGCAGAAATAACAAGTGGGAATGACTCCACCCTACTGTGGTGCTGCCCTTTGGTGTTGCTGTTGTACCAAAGGACGCTTCGCAGGTCCTCCCTGCGGGGCTTGGACTACTGATGTCGACGCAAAGGGGCGTTTCTGGCTAGCCTCCAACTTGTTGATACGGTCCTGGCGTCGTGCTGCAAGTAGTACCTCGGAGTAAGTGGTGGGGGCTGTGGACCCGATAAGCCTCTGGGTCTCATATCTCAGGCCCTTATAAAACTTCTCGGCCTTTGCTTCTTCATTGGGGATCAGGTATGGTGCAAATCTGCTCAGGCGGAGGAACTCATAATTGTATTCCTCTAAAGTCATACTCCCCTGGATGAGGTTCTGGAATCTGCTCCGAAGCTCTGCTCGGGCGGTAGAGGGTATGTACATCTCCTGGAAGAGTCTGGAGAACTCTTCCCAGGTGACGCGATCCGGTCCCAAATGCTCCTCCTCGGAAAGCCACCAGTGATGAGCGTTGCCGGTGAGCTGCATCCTGACAGCCGTCATCCATCGGTGTCGGGGGAGGTCAGTAGCCTCTAGCTGGTGCTGAATGCCGGTGAGCCAAGCGTGGACCTCCGTCGGCTCCTCGGTGCTCGCGAAAGGTTGCGGTATCAAACGACGGAAGTCTATGACAGACCCTCGCGTCGGCGCATATGCGGGTGGTGTCGTCTGCCCCAAGGCCGTCACGATGCTCTCTCTCAAGGTCTCAGCCTGGTGCTGCTGGGCCTGCTGGGCCTGCTGCTGATCCTGTTATTGGGCCTGTTGGGCCTGCTGCTGGGCCTGCATCATCGTAAACATCATTTGGAACATCTGGGTTCCGTCCATCGGTTGCCCTGTGGGGAATGGCATATAGGGCAGAAATGGTGGAGGAGGTGGTAACTGCTGCTCCTCCTGACTCGGGATCCTCTGATCCTCAGGTCCTGCCTGATGTGGAGTCTGGTGTCCATCTGATGGCATCTCGGGATGTCCTGATGACTGTCCCATGGGAGCTGGAGTCAGTAGAAGGACCTTCTCCAGATCCGGTTCCCCGGATGATCCAGCGTCTAGGGGAACGTCGCCAGGCTGCGCGATACGTCCACTGCGAAGATTCATAAATCTGAAAAGAAGTCATGACTGCGATCAGCATTTGAGGAAAATAAACAAGATGCAATTTGATAAACGATATCGAGATAAATGTGTCATGTGAAGGTTTCAAACTTTGCAGATGAGATTTCTAACTCTATTCCTAATTTGCAGGCTCGCTTGGCACAGTCAGGTGACCAAGACGATTTAAAATCGGACCTACATGGGCCACCACAAAAACCTTGTCATGTCCCGGTTCCATGGATAAGGAACCGAGCCACGTGGCAATGGCCAGCAGTGTACTCGGCGGGCTTTCCAATCCAATGGGCCCGTCGGAGTACACTTAAGCTGTGAAGTACAATGAATAACCCAACACATAACACAAATAAACTCAATCTAAATCTCATCCACAGGCAGCAATATAAGAGCACAAAAGAAGGAAATACAACGACTAATGTGCAGAAAGGAAATATCCAAATAGTATCAAGTACAAACACTAGAGTAGTCACACGGGGACAAACCCGCTAGCACAAATAAACTGGAATGAAAATAAGCAATAAGATAACTTGGGCGGTAGCAGGTAACTAGGTAAAGATACCGTCCCAAGGAGAGAGTCACTACCAGCGATCAGGCGAAGTCCTCAGGGATGACCTCGTCCTCGACAGTGAGAACAGCTGCTGGATAGATGCCCGGTCCGTACTCCTCCGGGTAATCCTCGTGACCTACACCTGGAAGGGAACCAGGTCCTCAGAGGGACGTAACAAGGTACAAGAAAATAACATGCCAGGTAAACATATAGTACAAGTGCAGCAACAGGGTATCTAGTACAACCAAACAAGTGTGACACAGTTTAAAGACAACGTTCGACGCGTGGGCCGTCCAAAGTAAAACCGTAGCTCCGACACGGAAACACACGGCACGTACCGCAGCTCTGGGCAAAGAGTCACACGGGTGAAACAGCTACACTAGATACAGGTATCACTAGAAAATACTACATATATATAAGCACGTACAGAGTAGCCAAAGCGTCTAGTAACTGTTCTCCTTCCCAAGCGGTCAACGATTGTGCGTTGAACCTGAACCTCTAACTACAGTCTCAACACAAGGAAAATAACTTGACAGACGCGACCCTAAGATCATCCCAGTCTCTGGTCATGATGTCAGTATCAAGATACAGGAATCTGGCACGAACACAGTGTATAAGTGTGTCCTGGGTATCGATGTACTCTGGTACGTGCATCAAGATGCTATGAAGCAACAGTAATTATTCTAGTACGTTAAGTCAAAAGGCAACACCCGGTTGTGAACCGGACACGGAATATCGAACAACAACGTAAATACACGCACAATGTACAAAACGAAATAACAATATCTGTAACTGAAATACTGGGTGGCAAGGTACACTTGCCTGCTTGCGGCTGCTGATGACGGGGATCGGGTACTACGTCCAAGTCCTCAGGTCCCGCAACACCTAGAGAAGGGATACAAACCAAAAATCAATAATCTACTTAAGACAGACAGGTGTGCTACACACTGCTACGTCTAGACTCAGTCTCTGGAATTTCCTAATATTATTATCGTCCTCAATTCATTGTCTCGTGATCCGATATAATACTCATTCCGGAATAATTTACCTGCTCTCCATTTGCAGGTATTTTATAACCTTAATCAATCTTCTATTCATCTAAAAAATACTGGATTTAATTATTTATTTTCAACCCTGTATATGCCAATCAATATAAATATAAACCCTAAGCACCTTATCTACAGATAATCCTCGAACCAATTACCATCCATAACCATCAATACTTATTCCTAGATAACTTAAGTCCATATGTATATATAAACATCCTCATTCCAATAATATTTGCATATAAACAAACTCATATTTCCTTTAGTTCAACTGTTTCACTACACTATCGTTTATCATCACTATAGAAACACTCGTAATATATTAAATCTATTTAAACACTACCTCATCCATATTCATATTTAACATCATTAACCTCAACCTACATATATATACCTCAACCGTATATTTTTAATTACCAAACTACCCTAACCAGTATATCACATGTATAAACACAATTATATATAACCAAAACAAATTCTGGAATTTAAATAAGAGAGAAAGAGGGAAGTCGACCTCGACGATGACGCCGGAGCTCGACTGGAGAAGGTGGCCGAGGGTGGTGGTTACAGTTCGTGGAAGAGGAGAGGCCGGACAGGGAGGTGGAGTGGGTCGGACCGGCTGGAGGGAACGGCTGCTCCGGTCTGGAGGAGAGGGGGGCACAGGCGCGGGTGGCTGGCTGCACAGAGCCTCGCCGGGGCTGGACGCTCAGGCGCGGGCGGCCGGCTGCACAGAGCCTCGCCGGAGCTGGACGCTCAGGCGCGAGCGGCCAGCTGTACAGAACCTCACCGGAGAGGGACGCACAGGCCGGTGCACAGTAGCCGCGGGCTGTTCCGATCTGGAACGGGGTGGCTGAACCGATCGGGGCGGGAGCAGCTGCTCTGAACGGGAGGAAATGGGCCGGCTGTTCCGCCGGAGGCCGTCGGTCTGGGGAGGATGGCCGGCGGTCGGGTATCCGGTCGGGGTGGTTTCACATGGGAGGAGGAAGGAGGGAGGAAGAGAAGAAGGATGAAGAATGAAGAAGGAGAAGCTTTGCATGGGAGTAATAAATGGAGGAGGAGAGAGAGTGGTTTCTCTAGGGATTAGGGCCAGTGGTGTGTGTTGAGGGTGGGGGAAATGTTGCTTTATAGGGGGATGTGTGGGTTTGAATGAGTGGTTGGGATCCTCCTAGGTAGAATGAGTGGTGGTGATTTAATATGGATAGGGTGTAGGGTTTCTTCATGAGGGAATGAGGGAATTGGGTTTGGGACCCCTTTTGGGACCCTACAATTTATCATGAACAATGAGGTGTTGCCAACAATTCAATAATTGCAAATAAGCTCCCATAAATTCGGGAATTTGCATGGACACATAAAATGACGCAAACATTACGGAGAAAATATATTTAAAAATTGTCATGGTGAGGGGGTATTGCGCGTTAGACACCGATCAAATTTGAAGGGCATTAGGATTAATTTAATATTAAAATAGAATTTATAAAGTTGGTAATCCCGATTTAAATAACGATAATGCGTCCCGCGAATTTAATTTAATTGGGGCCCGCGGGGTCAAAATCTGGAAATGACGCAAAGGCCAAAAATAGTGTAGGCTTGGAGTCAGTCTTGGACCCTTTAGTTGGTCCGACCCAACGGGGTAAGTTGGTACCCCAAAATCGAGGGTAACGACACAGGTGTCCGACACGGAATTAAATACGGTTTACGATTTTCGGAAATGTTGTGCAATTAATTTAGAGCACACAAAAGCTGATTTTAACAGTCAGAAAAGTCCAGTGCCTAATTTGGCGAGTTGAGTCGAGTGTACAATATTTGTACGAAATTTATGGGCTGATAATGGGCTCCGAATAATTAGACAAAGATCGGGTGCGCCAATGTTTTAATTAATTGGATTAAAATTCCAGGTAAATATCCTCTACTCTAAACCTCAATATCTTTTATCAAAAATTTTCCTGGATCACTCTAACTATCTATTGAATAAATTGAGGGGGTTTACACCCCTCGCCGGCGACGACATGCCCGGCGGACACCCCCACCCCCCTGGACACTGAGGTACAGACCTAGTATGTACATTGTATTATACTTGCGTATAGTTAGTTTTATATATTTGTGTATATACATATACTATATATATACGTATTCTATTTTTTTATATATTTGTGTATATATATATAAGTATAATTATTCTGTATTTATACATTAGATTTATACATATTATAGTTATATATATATTCTGTATATATACATATTGTATACATATATATATATATATATATATATATATATATATATATATATATATATATATATATATATATATATATATATATATATATATATAATGTATTTATGCTATGAGTATATACATGTAAATATGTATATATATATATTCTATTTTTTTATACTTATTGTATATACATAATAGTTATATTATTCTATATACATTAGATTATACATATATATATATATATATATATATATATATATATATATATATATATATATATATATATATATATATATATATATATATATATATATATATATATATATATATATATATATATATATATATATATATATATATATATATATTCTGTGTATATATACGTATTTATGTATATTTATTTATAATAGTACATATAGTATAAATATTTATGTATATGTATTTAAATTATATATAAGGTATTATGTATATATTTATGTATACATAAATTGTTATAATATATGTATATGTATATGTATTTTATTAATTAGTGTATATACTCTATTAATTAGTTATGTGTATAATATATATCTATGTACTATGTGTATATGTACATACTATTTTGTGTTTATGTATATATATATATATATATATATATATATATATATATATATATATATACCAATGTATATTTTAAAATGTATACTTTATGTATATACATGTTTATATATGTATTTATATGCATAGGTTATTATTTAAATATATATGTATATGTAAAGGCTTTTGTGTATTATTAAGTAATTATATAGATGTTTATTTAAATATGTATAATTGAACATATGTATTTTATTTATGAAATTATGTTTAATATGTATTTGTGTACATATATGTATATATGTTATATATATATATATATATATATATATATATATATATATATATATATATATATATATATATATATATATGTACAATGTTGTCCTAGCCAATTAAACCATAATGGTAAAATATGTATTATGTATTAAAATGCTATTTTAGCGTATTCTCATATGTTAGAAACTGTGTTTGGTGTACACGGAACTCAAGAAACGACACGTGTACGTTTAGCTACGTACACACGTGGTCCAACTAGATGGACTGTCGTGACCCTGCGTCAGTTCATTACTACAACGTAGTGTGTCATGATCGTACTATTATAGTGACTGATGTTGGTATTATTATATTATATATAGGATTGCTGGACCGTACAGGCGAGACTTCAGGAGCAGGGTATTGGCATTCGCAGCTAGAGGACTCAGGCAAGTATACCGTGCTTGATTACTGTTTAATTTAAATTAATAACTGTTGTATGATATCTTGTTGCAAATATACATATAACTGTGCGCGTTCGAGATTGACTCGGGTGCAGTCGATGAATGCGTCGATGAGTAGTGTACTTGACCTAACTGCTAGCAGAATCACCTACTATTGCAAGAATATTCTAATATCTTCCTAGACCATGACACTTGTACATGCATCACGATGGTAAATTCATATTAGGATGCGGGTCCGCGTACCCGACTAGCTATCGGTGCGTATGACATGCGTCACGGTTTAGCACGTAATTTAGGGTGATCTAGTTAGATGAGACTTGGCATATAGTTACGGGATATTCACGTCGTGTATTTGACTTGTGTATCCGCATTGGGCGGAGAGGACAACTGATGGGCGTATGGGATACACACATTAGACTCCGTTGTATCTAGAGGAGCCACAGATCCGATGACTTTCTTTATTCAGATACCGCGTTCTTCGGAGCGATACGGACGTATATACATTTGCAGATACCTCATTCTTCGGAATGATAGACGTTATATGGACAGATACCATGCTCTTCGGAGTGTAGACGTTATGCCTACACCTACCCATATGTTCCATGGTTGTCCTCATATTGCATTCACTTAGATGGTTAGCACACCACTTTATTTTATTCAGTACTATATATGGCATGCATTTTTGTATCTTGTTACGTCCCTCTGAGGACCTGGTTCCCTTCCAGATTTGGACGAGGCGTATTATTACACTGTGTACGGACCTGGACTGGAGACGAGGTACGCTATCGAGGAGGAGCTCGAGGTGCTACCGTCGGAGTTTCCTTGATTACCTGGTAGGCCTTCTGCCTAGGACTGGAGCTTCTTATCTAGATAGCAGTTGCTTTAGTCGTACTATCTTTATTGCTGTCTTCAGTACTCTATTTCATCATTTATAGTGGGTTTGTTTCCACCGGACATATTTGGTTTGTACTATGACATTTCAACTCTGCACTTATTTCCCAGTATTTATTTCAGTACTTCTTGTTGTATTGTGGATGAGATTAGACACTGCCTGTTGGATGATAGTATTAGACTTGTTAGTATTAGGACAGCGCAGCATGCTTCGCTAGGATCCATTAAATTGGAATATCCTCGGAGATGTGTCAGCTGGCCAATGCCATGTGGCCTGGTCCCGTGTATTTTGGGACTGGGGCGTGACAAAAAGGAAAGCAAGCCTTGGTGCCCAACTTAACCAAGAAGTCCGAGAAAAAGCCGGCTGAGGCTCCAAAGCCCAATGAGACTTACTCCTTCGAAGATGACGATGTCATGCCCATCTTCGACGTACAGATGAAGGGTGGTAAGCTTCGGCTCCCCGACGTCAAATGCCCTGTTGAGGCAACCGAGGTGAATAATCCAAAGTACTGTCATTACCATTGTTACGTCCATCATGCGATACGAGACTGCTACACGCTAAAATGGTACATATATCGTCTGCTCGACACCAAGGCCCTCACCTTGGATATCGATGACAAGAAAATTGCTGCTAATATGGTATCGTTCCAGTTTGGTAACTTCTCGACTACAGAAGCCAAGGACTGGGTAATCCTAATTCCCTGGGCAACGATAGAGTTCGTCAATCTTCTGCCAACTCGTGACCAAACGGCTGGGCTAATACCTCTTACCACATCACGAGGGGAGGTTATGTGGATTCATTCAGACCTTGCTCTAGATGTAATGCAATAAGTAACATCTTTCGCCACCAAGTCCAAGGACAGGAAGTCCAAGTCTTGCTACACGGTTTTTCTTCTATTTGAGTAAGCTATAAGAGGAAAAAAGAGGTCAGGATTGATGTACCAGCATGAGTACCATACCCCTGACGATGGGGTACTCCCGACTATTATACTGACCTCATCTAATCCAGGTCTATCCCAGCCTCCGCCAGCGGACAAGTCCAAGCAAAAGAAAGTTTGCTTCGACAAACCTCTGCCCAAGGATACAACTCTGGGGTTAAAAAATCCTATAACTTTGATATCTTGGACCAACTGGCTGACACTCCAGCGAAGCTGTCACTATTCGAGCTACTGCGGCTTTCCAAAGATACTCGGTCCGCTCTGCGAGAGGTATTACAGAATGCCAATATCTACCTGGCGCAAAGTCAATCCGCCAGTTGAGGATCTGACTGCTTGTCCCTACTGAAATAATATCATGGAGGCAATATCCAATATTACATTCTCGCAACAGGACATGTTGCTAAAAAATAACCGTCATGATCGTCCCCTGTATTACACAGGGTACATTTGTGCCATCAAGGTGGACCATATGCACATCGATCCCGGTTTGTCAATCAACATTATCCCACAGAGTTTTCTTCAGATCTTGGGCATTCTGATGCATCACCTGGCAGCCACCAATACTGCTATCACTAGCTTCAACGCAGGAATGAGCTACCCTCTGGGCAAGATTTGCCTGAAATGCCAGATCGACGATTGGAAAATAGAGGTCACTTGCTATGTCATTGACGTAGATGTATCCTATAATATCTTGCTCGGATGCCCATGGATTCATGAATACATGATCCTGCCATCGATCCTGCACCAGTGCCTAAAGTACGTCGATGAACATGACACGACCAAAACAGAGTTTGCTAATGTCGATCCATTCAAAGGGATCGAAGCCTATTACTCTGATTCGATCCTTTACAAACAGGTCTACCAAGATGAAGGTGGCAATAACGTCAATGATGAGGCAGAGGCTGGGACAACACCAGAAGATCCCTTGAGAGTCCGTCTAAAGGCACGCCCTCCTGACACAACCTCTCCCCTCGTCATAAAATTACATAGGAACGTGTCCGAACCTCTGGTCGTTCGCCTTTACAGCCTGAATCAACCTCTGAAGGATGCTCCGTCGCCTCCTATAATAACCGAACCTCTGGTCTTTCATCTTCATATGCCAAGTCAACCTCCGAAGGATGCTCCGCCGTCTCCTACCATATCCGAACCTCTGGTCGTTCGCCTTCACATGCCGAGTCAACCTCCGAAGGATGCTCCACCGTCTCCTACAATGTCCAAGCCTCTGCTAGTAAAGTTGCGTCAAAAATCTCCTAAGTCATCGCTCGCACTGGGGTAGATCTCGGGATAGACAAGATGGAGGAGTACGTAGTTGCTCACGCAAACGTTCCTTCTATTGATGATGTAATTCCTGGAGAAAAGATAGCTTATATTGTGAATAAAGGAGTATTTTTGAACTAATCTGAAGTTGCACGCATAAGCACACTGTATTCCATAAAGCATGGTCTATTTAAGCCCCCTCATTTTAAAATAGGAATAATTTGGTAATTTATAATTATTTTTATTATTTTATTTAATTAGATTGATTTGAAGAATTAATTTCTAAAATTCTTTTTAATATATATGACACTTTGCCATGGCTTTGATATTTTGAGCAATGCACGACATTTTTTTTCCAACAAAATTTATAATAATAATTTTAATTAAGTCTAATATAGTTAGAATATGGGTGTTGTATTTATTTGATCTCTCCCATGCTCCAAAAATATTAAAGAACGTCAAGAATTATGGTTACCGTAAAATTATCTTATTTTGATTAGAATTTGACCCAAACACAACCCAAACACATGTGGGCATGTAGTATACTCCAATATCCTCATATAAATATATTATTATATATATATATATATATGATTTTTAAATTAAATTTTTTTATAGGAGTTCTATCTATAGAAAGTGGTATAGGTGGCATCCTAGTTGGCAAATAACTACCTAACCAACTCCCTAACCAACCCAACAACCATACCTTATCAAATCCTAACCATAAAATCCATCCCCACCCTCTCATTTTCGGCCAAGTGCAGCCCCCTCCCCAGGGTTAACCTCACTAGCATTAGGATAACCCCCTCCTATATTTAAATTTATTTAAAAAGCCCATATATATATCAACTTATCACCAAACTCTAACCTTAACATCTACTTATCTCTTTGTGGCTGCCCCTATATCCTCCCTCCTCTCTTCCATGAACCCTTCAGCCTCTTCCTCTACTTCTCCACTTCCTTTTCACTCTTTCCCAACCTCCACTTCATCCCCCACAAGCTGATAAGCCCTAGAGCAAGAGATTAGCCACCCCTAGAGGTCGACTGCTTGCTGCTAGTTGCAGCTACTTTCCACCCTCATCATTACCTAAAAACTATCTCCAAACTTAATATTTACCTCTTATATGAATCTCCCAAGCAATCTCTCAAGTTTCGTGGAGTTTGGAGTCCGTTTGGTGCTCCGAAGGGTCCGTGTCGCGAGAAAGGACCACGCCGTGCCGTAATCACATACGGGTAAGTCTTCCAACTTAGATTCTTTTTTCTTTTCTTTATGAACCAAAGATTGTGTAACTCATGATAATATTAGATGATGAGTAGGATTAACTCCATACATGAGAAACCCATATTTCTATGTAGAAACTATTCCAAGAAAATCGAACAATCATGACACGGACACGACGCACCAATGGTAGACAAGGTTCAATGAGTATTGTCATGATAAATATATATAAAATAATTCTAGAAAATTATATGTTATTAATTCAGAATATAAATATTATAATTATATAATTAATCATGTTTTATGCTGAAGGAAAGATTGGATGCAAAGACTACTTGGCCAAGTTGCAAGAATAGCTAGATAGCGTAGTTGAGATGGTTGCATGAATGATGTGATATAATTATTTATATATATAATTATTATTAAATTCTAGAAAATTAAATAATATAATTTCATATTAAAAATACTTTATTACTCAAGTTGGTAATATTGCATGTACAAACTAGCATCAAGTTGCCAGAATACATAGTCGACGCACAATATGACTTTGTGATACGATTCTTGGAGGGTTCGATCTTAATTTCTAAAAATGAATTTATATATATTTTAATTTGGAAAAAATTTGTTTTAAATTTATATTTATGGTATTTGTACGTCAAACCTGAACCCTAAAACTAAGGGCCACTAGCCTAGGTTTTCGGATGACTTTATGACATTATTTTGCTAGTAAATAGATAATTTTTTGGATGAAATAAATAGGTAAATATTTTCTGAGAATAGAATAGAATATAATATGATATAAAATATATTTTTAATAAATATAAACTATAATAATTGACTGGCAATGTCTCGGACAAGTTTCGGACAAAACTAGTCAACCTAAAGTAGCCATAATCTTGAAATATATTATTTTATCAAATTTGGAAATTAATTATTAAAGTAAATATAAATTATACTTAAATTAAGATTATATAATTTATTATGATTTATGTTCATGTCATTTAATTGGGGACTTAAACTTAAATTTTGGAAGTCAAAAACCAAGAAACTAGGTCCCGATACCCTATAAAAGTAAGCAAAGTTGTTAGAAATGATAACGGGCTTGATTTTGTATGACCTTAAAAAAGATGTTATAAAATTAAGTTATAATTACAAGCATTCATTATTGGACCCTTAAGTATTTAATTGGTGTTTAGGTCAATTGAATTTCGAAGGAGTGAACGCAGGATCATCTTTACCACCACTGACTGCAGAACCAGGCAAGTGTACCTTGTCATGATGTTTACAGTTATACATTATTTATTTGATATTATATATGCATTAGATATTATAATTGTGTGTCTTGGTTATTGCACTTGTGAGCCTAGGTCCGTTATACTATACTTTGTGTCCGGACAAGATTCAGGTACCGACATCCTCTGCGGAGTCGAGTATCGTAGTTAGAGAGTCATTCTTCTGAACCCATGTTTTGTGCATATATTACACTACCAGAATAAGCGGTATTAGCGACGTATTTTAGCGACGTCTAGTTAAAACGTCGCTAAATCAGCGACTCTGTAAAACGCGTCGCTAGACGTCGCTAAATGGCGACATTTAGCGACGTTTAGCGACTTTTATTAAGATTTTAAAAGGATAGTCGCTATAAGTTCAATTAAGGTCGCTAAACGTCGCTAATATATCTGATTTAGCGACGTTTAGCGTCGTAATTAGCGACGTATATATCAAAAAAATTTAGCAACGTATTTAGCGACTTCATTTGCGTCGCTAATTTTAATTTTAGCGACGTAATTATGTGACGTCGCTAAACGTCGCTAATTTTTGTTTAATTAGGGCTCGGTTTTCTTTTCTCTGTCAGTCGAAAATTTCGTCGAAAATTTCGAAACCTTTCGAATTCCCCCGCCCCCCCCCTCTCCGGCGACCGGATTTCCACGGCTGCGTCTACTCCGGCTTCCCCCTCCTCCTCCTCGAGCTCTAGGTTATCTCTCTCTCTCTCTCTCTCTCTCTCTCATGTGACACTGACACAAGACACTTGACAGACACGACACACGCACACAGACACGACACACGCACACAGACACACACGACACACACACACAGACGCAGACACACACACACGACACACATAGACGACACACACACAAACACGACACACACACGACACACAGACACAGACGCAGGGGTTAGGTTTAGGGTTGGGGTTAGGGTTAGGGTTAGGGATAGGGTTAGGTTTTTTGACCTGGGGTTAGGATTAGGGTTAGGTTTGCTTTGCTTGTAAGTGTTTTTTTAGGTTACTTTTTGTTGTTGATTTTTAAGGGGCTTTAGGATTTTGGGCTTCTCAATGGATGTGTATCATAATTTTTTAGTTATACACTTTAAGTGTTTGTTTAAATGCTAGTGTGTGTGTTATATTGGAGGCTATGATATATGTATTTGTGTAGATGTCATATATATATATATATATATATGTGTGTGTGTGTGTGTGTGTGAGTGTGTGTGTGTGTGTATTTTCGTGGTTGTGTGTGTGTGTCCCTTAACTAATGAGGTGCCTGTGTGACTAATGGTGTGTATGTGGCAGTGGGGGAATAAGTGGTGTGTTGGTTAGCTTATAGAAGCTGTGATAGCAGTGTAGAGTGATATGCACATATCAGTACACATCATTTGGTGCTTACACAACAGGGTTGGGCAGCACTGTGCTGTGGTCGGGCTATGAAGTATCAGTAACAGCTGCAACTTATGTTGCACTGCTAGAGAGAGAGCAACACCGCAAGAGATAGGGGAAGTATTGGTAGTTGGTACTGCTGTTGTATCTGTGTGAGGGAGCCAATTAGTGCTCGAGTTGTACTAAGGGGAGGAGAGTCACTGCTCAATAGCAGTGACTTAAGTGTTGTAAGGATGATGAGATACTTGTGCCTGTGGGTGTGTGAGTGTATGAGGGTGTGTATCTTGATAGCAATCTGATAATTAGAAGAGCAGAAGTTCAGTGATGAAATTTTAACAAAAATGTTAGCAGTGGCAGTAGTAAATGACAAGTGAGAAAGTTTGAGGGTGTGTATCTTGATAGCATGTATGTGGTGGTAATATTGAACTATGAAGTGACTAAAGGGGGGGGCCTGGATGATGCGATGTTCAGTTGAAAGTTAAGTAATTAGTGTAAGTTGGGTAATGCAGTGTCAGTGGGTGTATTGGTTAGTGTCACCCCCACATTTTTAGATGAGGATAATTTTGTCATTTTGTATAGTTATTTTATTTTTAGTGATTTAATATTAATTGGTGTGCTATTTAATTAAATTATGCTTCCGTTCCAATAGCTAATTCTTTGTTTTCATCTATCTTACTTTAGAATGATACATAAAGCTTTATAATCTACTTTAGAATGATCTATACTGCTACATAGTCAATTTGCTAATTCTTTGTTTTCATCTATCTTACCAGATGGCACCCAAGAGAGCGACACCTCCTACTGTTAAGGAGGAAGTTATGCCTCCTACTGTTAAGGAGGAAGTGATGCCGACTACTGTTAAGGAGGAAGAGATACCACCTGCGGGGAGTTCCAGTCACCCAGCACCTATCGCGGCGGTATCTCAGACGGGGAGTTCCAGCCACCCAGCACCTATCGCGGCGGTATCTCAGACGGGGAGTTCCAGTCACCCAGCACCCATAGCGGAGCTTGATAACATTAACGCTGCTTATGCGCAGTATTTGAGGGACTGGTATCTGCCCAATTTTGGAAATTCTCGAGATTGATACTATAATGTTTCATATACTTATATATTATGCATTTTTTGTTACTGTGATACTCTGATACTTATATATTATATGATGCTGTTTATGTCCATTTTGTGTGAGTGTGATGCTGTTTATGCCCTTTTTGTGTTACTGTGATGCTGTTTATGCCCATTTTGTGTGACTGTAAAACTTTTATTGTCTGTCTATAATATTTGTGTGTATTAATTGTATGACTGTGATACTTTTATTCATATTCAATATTGTTAATCCGGTGTTGAGTGTTCCACCGAAGGAGTCGACGAACCCATAGAATTCAACGGAGGGTTGCTCCGGGTATATTTTAAATTAGAAATTTATAAATTGCAGGAATAATAGTTTGGAAAAATTCAGGTTTTTTTTTTAATTTTTTTGTAACTTTAGCGACGTATTTAGCGACGTTTAGCGACGTCTAGCGACGTTACTATAAGTCGCTAAAAAAGTCGCTAATTAGCGACGTCTATTTAGCCGTCGCTAAAGACGTCGCTAAACGTCGCTAAATATGTCGCTGTACGTCGCAAATTGCTGACATGGCAGTACTGCCAGGTCATTAAATACGTCGCTGTTACGTCGCTATATAAGTCGCTAATTAGCGACGTTTAGCGACTTTAATAAACGTCGCTATTTAGTGACTCGGAGTCGCTAAACGTCGCTAAATTTAGCGACACAAAAAAGTCGCTAAAATACGTCGGCATAGCGACGTTTAGCGACGTTTTTCCTTTCGGCGACTTGGTTTTTCCCGACTGCGTGAAAACGTCGCTAAATACGTCGCTAAAATTTTTTAGCGACGTTTTTTTGTTATTTAGCGACGTTTTTGGGCGTCGCTATTTTGACTTATTCTGGTAGTGTTATTTGCACATCCGACCGTAGGACACTTGACACAATATTCATGTGGCAGAGTCTTTCTCGACTTGATCGTGGTACTTGGACTCTGGATAGGACTACAAGATACATGCTATAGTGGTAATTATAATTGTACATATTGACTATGACTTGTGTTGATAGTTAGAGGTCATGATCTTGCGTGTCTTGATTGAAATGTGAGGTTACATTGTGTCACGCCCCAGTCCCAAAATATATGGAACCAGGCCACGTGGCATTGGCCAGCTGACACGACTCCGAGGATATCCCAATTTAATGGATCCTGACGAAGCGTGCTACGCTGTCCTAAATCTAACAAGTCTAATATCATAACAGGCAATAACTAATCTCATCCACAGATAACAAGTAAATACTGAAATGAAAGACTGGAATATAAGGACATAGTCAACTGACATAGTACAACTGAAATAAGTCCGGTGGGAACAAACCCACTACAAATATACTGATAGTCTGAAATAAAGTACTGAATGTCTGAAGTGAAAGTACTGATAAGGAGAGACTGGAACAACATCTAACTAGGTAAGGAGCTCCAGTCATAGGCGGGAGGCCTACCAATCTGATCAGGGGTACTCTGATGGAAGTACCTCAAGCTCCTCGTCGAGAGCAAACCTTGTCTCCATACCTGGCCCGTAAACTGTGGGATAAAAGGCCTCGTCCAGATCTGGAAGATAACCAGGTCCTCAGAGGGACGTAACAAGATACAAAATGCATGCTAGATAGTACTGAATAAAATAAAATGTACGGGTGTGCTAACCATCTAAGTGAATGCAATGTAAGGACAACCTAGGAACGTATAAGTAGGTGTAGGCATAACGTCCAACGTCCTCTAGAGTGTGGTATCTGTAACGTCCATCATTCCGAAGAATGAGGTATCTGTATAATATAACGTCCACACTCTAAGGGGCGTGGTATCTGCAATGTATATATATACGTTCGTAACACTCCGAAGAGCGCGGTGTCTGAATATAGGGAGTCACCGGGTCTGTGGTTCCTCTGGATACCACGGAGTCCGATGGGGGTATCCCATACGTTTGTCAGTTGTCCTTCCCACCCAATGTAGATACGCAAGTCGTATACATGACCTGAGTGTACCGTATCTAGATGCCAAGTCTCAACTAAACTATATTATTCTAGAATACATGCTAGTCCGTGATGCTAGTCGTACGTACCGATAGCGAATCGGGCACGCGGACCCGCATCCCAATATAAAAGTACCATGGTGATACGTGTAGGTGTCACGGTCTAAGAGAATATCAAACTATCCTCACAGATAGGTGAGTCAGCTAGCATCTAGGTATAGTACACTACTCATCGACATATTGTCAACTGCATCCGAGGCAATCTAGGACGCACACAGTTTTATACATAATTGAAACATTTAACATTAAATTGTTAAGCAGTAAATCAGCAAGGTATACTTGCCTGCCCCGGGTAGCTGCGAAATCCAAAGCCCTGCTCCTGATGCCTCGGCAGTAGTGTCCAGCAATCCTATATAGGATATAGTAACGTCCAAATTAGTCGCTACGATAGCACGACTAGGACACACTGTCCGTATCTACAACTGACACAGGGTCTGGACTGTATATACACATAGCTATTACAAATATAAATATTTATATACACTTAATCATAATTAAATACGATAAGATAATATGTAGGTTTAATAGTACAATGAAATAGTACTTAGGTATTTTTAGAAATACACTAATAATTTTGCTCACAATATATACATATATTTAGTAATATTTATAAGCACACATTTATTTTTATGACTTAATACATATAAGTATTTATATATAAAATATATTATATATATTTTTAATTTCCAGAAATGTATTTAGACATAATTTGTATTATACATTTAATATTTTATATACTAAAAATACACTTACTTACATACATACATACATACATACATACATACATACATACATACATACATACATACATACATACATTTTTAATATGAAAATATATAAAATATATAGTATTATTTTCTATACATAATCACAGAAATTTCATATTTTAAAGTATGGTTCATATACTGTACAATATACATACATATATATATATATACTCATATATATATATATATATATATATATATATATATATACATATATGTATATACTTACATACATACATACATACATACATACATACATACATACATACATACTCAACTCCATAATACCTAAAATAAATTAAAAATATTATATAAATATATATTATGAAATTTTACAGGGATATATAAATATATATATTCTGTAAAATACATAGAACATTAAATACATTTGAATACGCATTAAAATACGGATTATGAGAGATTTATATATATATAAACTTGCGACTGCAATAACATGTATAATTATTAAAAAAAACACATAAAATAATATACCTAAATGCTCGACAGGTCGAGGGGGTCGAGCTGGTCAGTCGTCGCCGGCGGGGGTGGCCGGGCGGCGCTCCGGCGAGGCTCGGGGACTTCGGCAACAGCAGCCGCGGTTCTGTATATCTCTCTGCTGCGGGGGCGAGAGCTCTCCGGTGGGGTGGCGGCGTCGACTGAGATTCGACGGGGCGGTGGAGGACTGGCTGGGGAAGAGGTCGGCCAAGTTTGGCGGTCGGAGGAGCTAAGGTGGAGGAGTACGAGGCTGCGGGGTGGTCGGCTCGAGCGTGCTGGCTGTGGGGGTTACGATCGGTACGGGCGGTCGTACGGGCTGCTCCGGCGTCGTGGGGGCCGGAGTTTCTGGTGGAAGGTGGGGTGGGGACTGGCGACGGTGGTCGTATAGTATGGCTGCGGTTGGTGGCCGCTGGTGGTGGTGGTCGAGCTCGGGGAGGGGGGTGTAGTATCGGCTGATGGTTGGGGTTTTGGGTTTAGATAGGTTTTAAGTTTTGGTTTTTTTCCATTAAATGAATAAATATCATGTATATGTAGGAGAGAGAGTGAGGGGAGGCTGCCTAGGGATTAGGGCTGGCTGGACAACCTATTTTTTTGGGGAGTGGGGTTCTCATCATGATGGGTGGAGGGCTAGGAATAGGCCAATTTAAATGTAGGGCCAAGATGGGTTTCCAAAAAGGTGGTGTAAGTACATGTAAAATGGGGGGAAACCAAATGCCTACGGTTGGGCATTCCAATGCTTTTCTCCATGATGGTTTGGGCCAATGAGAGGGGGACACCACATTGCAATTTTGTAATTTAGCCCCTGAATAAATTGGTATTTGCACAAAAACTAGGATTTGGGATTTAATGCAAACAAACACCATGTTTGGTGTTCCTCATTGGTCGATGGCGGTGTTTGGTGTTTTGTATGAGGCTTGGGGGTGTGGATGTGGGTTTAGGTTGGATTTTAATTTAGGTTAGGTCTTCACATTAATTAATTCATAATTAATGTAACGGCGTTTCTAATTTAATTTAATTAAAAATTGGGAGTCTAAATTTGGTTGGACAAGGGTCATTTGTGTAGTAGGCTCAGTGTACAATGTCATCGTGGTCTGGGTTGGTCAAAATTGGTTGAGGTTGGGTCTCAATGTCAATTGGAACGGACAACGAACGTAGTTACGCAAATTTAAAAATTCGCGCGCGGACATTTGTAACGACTTTTGTGTGTGCGTCTAAAATCTGGCACAAAAATTGGTATTCGTGGTTTATTCCTGATTGAATATGATGGGTTTACGTGTCAAGGTCAGATACGTGGAATTGGTTTTAGGGCAACAGCTAAGGTAGTGTCCTAAAACAATCAATCATTTCACATATATTATAATACTAATAATTAAATCTTAATTAAATCTAGTAAACCCTAATCAGGTCATTTAAATAACTAACCCTAATTTCTGGTCGAGGGGGTTTACACATTGGGTAGGAAGAGTCTTCATCGTGCTCTGGACATATTTTACTATTACTATTTATGTGTATTAGGCTTTAGGTTCCCTATGCGGAATCTAAAGTATTATATTTATATATATACATCTTCCTTCTGGTTCTCCCATACCGAGCCTTGAGTGTACTATTAGATTACGGAAGTGTCCATTGGGATCTTTCATGAGTACCAGCCCGGGGTACGATACCATACTCTCATTGGCATGTCACATAGTTGGTTACAGTAGTTTATCCTGGATTATGGTTTTATTACACTGTTTACTTCTGGTTTATTATTTTCTTGTACCTTGTTACGTCCCTCTGAGAACCTGGTCCCCTGCCAAGTTTTGCAACAAAAATGATTATGAAGCCTTTGGAGTTGTTGTTGTATATTGCTTGTCATGCGGTCATTGGTGCCAGGTATTTATATCGTTTCTATCAGAGTTATGGTTATTTATTCATATTGTTTATTCATCTGCTGATATAGCCTAATTTTTATAGACTCATATTTATTTCTCGAGTCTATTCGAGCTTATATGTTACTGGGCAGTCGACTTTAGCACATGTAGTTCATTCTTGATATTTTGTTCTTTATGTAGATTATGACATAGATATTTTCAGTATTCTTAGATAGTTACCCTTATTATACAGCTTATACGTATTCGGGTCGGACCAGAGTCTAAACCCCTCATCCAAAATTAGGCCTACTTGGCTTAGATAAAGAGGCTAGGGTTAGTTTGAATCCAATTAGAAATAGAATATTTCGTTTTAGATGATTTTACAATATATATATCACTTGGTGCACCTTACCGTTGCTTCGATAATCGGAGCACTACACTAGCCATTGCCTTCCTACAAATTTCACATTCTTGTCCTAGACGTGCCAGTCATCTATTCTGACCTTTGTGTAACTTATAATTATGCTCTCTTGTGCTACATTTTAGTCGCACAATATTTGTCACAGACGTTTATATTTAATTTTAAATAAATTTAACTTTGTATCCTTATGCGTTCCAATCGAAATTGGGGACACAATCTTGACCCGTTTTGTGCAACCCAAATTATGATAATATTCTATTCTGAGTCCTCTACGTCCATGACACTTGTGTCCCACCTAATTTTAGCCCCATGTACTTCTAATTAATTTTAGAACACAAATTATATTTATTTTAATTAATTTAATCTAATTTCCATTTTTGTGTAATTTCCTAATTGTTGGGGACTTTATTATAAAAGTGCATTAAGGTGTCCACACCCTTGGATGAAACACATGAAGAAACCTATTTTTTCTTCATTGTTTGGTCATATGATTTTTCTTCCTAATCTTGGAGTGTGTAACACTCAACATCAACCCACATCAACATTAGCCCTCTATTTTTAAATAATGCAATCCTAGCCCTCCAAACATCTCCATGTGAAGCCAAGGCCCAATCCAAAGAGGATGTTGACCAAGCCCACCTTCCTAGGTCAACACCCCACCCTAATTCTACATACATATAAATATAACTTTTTCTTTTTTTTTACCACATTAAACCTACTGTAGAAGCATAAAATATGCTGGGAAATTGTACGCGTATTATACAGTCAAAACCCCTAACATACATGAAGTCTGCGTAAAATAGAGCTTCAGACCTGTTTGGCATAAAATATGGCTTCAGAGCTGCCCGCGTAAAACAGAGCTTCAGAGCTGTTTGGCTTAAAATATGGCTTCAGAGCTATCTGCGTAAAACAGAGCTTCAAAGCTGTTTGGCGTAAAGTAGAGCGTTAGAGTTGTCCGCGTAAAGTACTACTTCAAGACTTTTTGGCGTAAAAGGTTGCTTTACCCTCCGGCGTAAAGTTAAAAATATGTTTGTTTTTTATGCAGCATAAAGTTGTACGAGGAAATCTTCGTATTCCTCGGATGAATTTGTCAGACAAATCAGTGAACCTGACTCCTGACAAAAGTACTGCACGATGATCGAGAGGACGGCTGTGATGATAATTTTGCACAGAGATCCAAGCTGTCGTTTAGTGACATATTCTTGATACAAGTTATTTTTACGCATTCAAAGAATATGCTGCCTATTCTACATGGGCAGAAATGTGTTTTTACGCTCAAGATGAGACGAAATCAGACTCCACGTCAAAAGTTTTTTCTCGTACAGAGCTCGAGGCATATCTCTGCATTTAATGCACGAGATAGGGGCATATCTCCGTATTTAATGCACAAGATTTTGTTCTATTTTTAAATTCTGTCGTGACTAGGAAAGCTAAAACTGTGACTAATACGCTCACATCACCATCCTTGCATTTTACGCCAACCAGGTTATTTTCAACTATAGGAGTACGCCGTATGCTATCTCCTCGAAATACGCCAACTCGGCTATATTTGCAAAGGTATGTGATAAGGCTATTTAGCCCAGAATGCGCTCAAGACCTCAGTCGTAATGGATAATTGACTATTTTATGCTGGTTATCTATTATTCATGCATCCTCAAGTTTTACGCAGAGTTTGGCTTTTACGCCAACAAGACAGTTATTTGGCTTTTACCCAACCATATTTATACAGAGACAGTTACCTACGTGGCTTGCATGCCATAACCTTCGAGAAGCAGTTATACGCGTTACCTTACAATGGGATATGTGTCATACGCAGATTCAGAAGATTATTTGAACGTAGGTAGCAGTTACTATAACCGCCACGTAAAAGATGCAACTTTCTTCACAGTTTGGCCTTTTACGCCAACGAGTCAGTTACTTTGCTTTTACGCCAACTTGGCAGTTATTTGATTGATCTATATAAATAGAGACCCCTGGTCACAGGGTGAGGGAGGATCAAAAAAATAGGACGATCAAGCACAGACAGAGAGTGTTGGTTGACAACTTTGGCAACGAGAATTCAATCCCACTTGCAACCTTTGAAGCTTCTTCTTCTTCTTCTACAGTACTTCTTCATCATCGTGTGGTCCAAGAAACAAAGTGATCGACCGCAGATCAGACTTCTATAGCAATACTTTCCCAGAATTATTTTATTGTACTTAACATCCTCGTATAGGATTAATTGTACTCTTTTCTTGTTTGTAAGCAAAAAAGAAAGTGTAGAAGCATAAAAAATACGTTGCAAAGTTATACGCAGTATTTCAGTACTGGGCAACATAAAACATGATTTCAGAGCCATCGGCGTACAACAGAGCTTCATCGCTAGTGCAGCATAAAATATAAGCTCCAGAGACAACCCGCGTATAATGCAGTATTTCTAGACTGCTTCAGCGTATAAAGGTTGCTACCTCGCCTTTACGGCGTAAATCCTATCTGCTTTTTAATGCAGTGTGAAGATTATACGAGGAACGCCTCGTATCCCTCAAACGAGCTGTACGAGGAACACTTCAAATTCTGTGAATGAACTTGTCAAACAGTACAATGAACCTGACTCCTGACAAAGGGTACATCACGACTATCCAGACGACGGCTGTAATGACGATGCGACATAGAGACCCAAACCGTCGTCTAGTGACATTTTCTTGATATAAACTGCCTTTACGCATTCAAGAAAATATGCTGCCTAGTTTTATATAGGCAGATGGGAGCTTTTACGCTCCGAAAAGACAAAATGAGCTGCCACGTCAAGAGCTGCTCTTCGTACAGAGCTCGAGGCACGTCTCTGAAATCAATGCGCAGAATGGGGGCAGATCTCTGCATTTAATGCATGAGATATGGTTCTATTTTCAAAGACTGGGTGAGCCATAATTATGGCTAATACGTCCACGATATCACTTCTACATATTACGCCATCAGGCTATTTTCAGCTATAGGAGTACGCCGTATGCTATCTCCTCGGAATACGCCAACTCAGGCTATATATTTTGCATTGGTGAGTGACAAGACTATTCAGCCCAGAATGCGCTCAAGATCTCAGTCAAAGAAGGGCAACTGGCTATCTCTACGCCGGCTATCTATCTGTGCAGCATCAGGCTTCTACGCCTACTTGGCTTCTATGCCAACTTGATAACCACTTGGATTCTACGCCGACCTAAATACTATTGGGCTTCTATGACTATTGGGCTTCTACGCCTACTTGGCTTCTACGCCATCAGAACAGCTATTTGGCTTTTACGCCATGGTGACAGTTATTGGCTTATACGCCAACCTTTTCTACGCAAGGGGCAGTTACCTACGTGGCTTGCATGCCGTGATCCTCGCAGCGGTTATATGCGTTACCTCATCATGGGACATACGTCACACGCAGATTTAGAAGATCATCTATACGTGGGTGGCAGTTATTATAACCGCCGCGTAAAAAGTGCCATACTCTCCACTGTCCGGCTTCTACGCCGACTGGACGGTTACTGTCACTAAAACCCTATAAATAGAAACCTTTATTGACAGAGGTGAGAAGGGGGAAGAAAGGTCGAAAAAGTGGAAGATTTTTAGAGAAAGTCAAAAAATTGAGAGAAAAGAGCTTAAAGCATAGATAGAGAGTAGTGATCGACGATTTTGGCATCGAGTATCCACTCCTTCCTGCAATCTTTGAAGCTTCTTCTTCTTCTATAAAACTTCTTCATCATCGTGTGTTCCAAGGGACAAAGTGATCGATCGCAGATCAGACTCCTATAGCAATATTTACCCAGATTAAATTTTGTACTTAACATCCTAGTATAGGATTAATAGTACTTCTTGTTTATAAACTTAAGAAAGGGTTTCGTATAAACCTAGTTTTATATCTTCCGTTTATTATCAAACACAAGATGGCGACTCTGCTGGGGATCTCTTTCTCATCTGACGAGAAAGCAATTGCTCAACACGATGCAGTATCAGTAGGATCAGTGAAGAAGACCTTGGTCGTCCAGTTCGACCAATCCGCCTATGAAGATATGCTTCGAGCAGGGGGTAGCTCTCACTCTCTCTCTGTCCAAGACAACAGGAAAATACGTAAGGTCTGGATGCCCCGGACATCTCCTACCATTCCTGCCGACTCTCTGGCTTCCCCGACCAACAAGGTTGTAGCTTCCCAACCTCCGAGCCTCACGCATAAAACCCTGTCTCCCATCTGTGACGTGGCAGACAAAACTTCGGGCAATGTCTCAGTGCTAGTCCAGAAGTCTACTCCGCGCTCTGCACGTAAAACCCTGTCTCCCGTCTGTGACGTGGCAGACAAAACTTCGGACAATGTCTCAGTGCTAGTCCAGAAGTCTACTCTGCGCTCTGCGCATAAAACCCTATCTCATGTTTGTGATGTGGCAGACAAAACTTCGGGCAATGCCTCAGTGCTAGTCCAGAAGTCTACTTTGCGCTCTGCGCGTAAAATTCAGTCTTTCGTCTGTGACGTGGCAGACAAAATTTCTGATAATGCCTCAGCGCCAAATCAGAAATTCCAAACGCATTCTGCGCGTAAAAATGCATCTGTCCTCCGCGAAAAAGCAGATGGTCCCTGTAATCTATGCAAGGGAAAACAAGTGGCGGACTTATCAACTTCTCGACCTTTATGCCAGTAAGAGAAGAACCTACCCGCTCTCCAAATTACGCGAGAAGCGGATGGCCGATTGAGGGCTTCCTCAGTTTTATGCCAGCCTGAAGAGAGTTCCAAATTATGCGAGGTTAAACCCTTCAGCGTAAAGAAAGCCCGGTTTGCGGAGAGACACACTCCTCGGGGATTATCTGCTACTCAGATGGCTAACCTGTTGTATACGGGTGGCAGGGGAAAAGTTATGGTTTCCAATATCCGCATGCCAACTGATATAGGCAAGAGAAATAAGCCTTCTTCTTCTTGTTCTGTAAATCCCCCTAACTTGCGTAAATATCTGATCCAGAAATACAAGGATAGGGGATCTTCCAGCATGTCTATTACGCCTCCTAGGGAGCACTATTGTAATAGTCATAGGATTGTAGTTAATTATTGCTGTTCTGAAGCAAAACGGTCAGTTTTCGACCGGTTGAACTACTCTATGCCTTTACAGAAAGAAGAACCTACATACGCATCGGTGAATATAGCTTCACACATTCCTAGAGAAAGATCAAATTCTAGACGTCATCCCACTAGAACTCCAAGCCAAAGAAGATTCAACAAACTCCTTGAGAACATTGAAGCTGGGGTGTTCCGAAACACCCGTTCGAGGTCAGGACAATCGGCTTCGTATTCTTCTGATTCTGACACTGGGGGTCGCCAGTTTCCCAAATCAGATGCTAAAAGTATAGAGTCATTCTCTACAGAGACCTATACTAGCCCTTCAATGACATCCAAAGAAATGGGGGTCTATGCCATTGAAGATGAACACGAAAAGGCTTCCTCGTCAGGAAGTATTGAGCAACACATCGCTGTGTTGGAGACATCTCTGAAAGAGATACAATCCATGATGGAGAATATGCACCAGATGATGCTGACTCAACACACAGCTGCTATAGCTCAAGCATCGGTCCCTCCGAATCAGATACGTGTGGGGGTGGACTTACCACCATCCAATGCGAATCAGGAGCCTACTCTAGATCAGGAGTCAGCAGCTCTTCCACTTCCTAATTCGGAGAATGTATTGCCTCCTGTTGGAGTTACGGTACAACCGATCTCTCACCACTCTGCAATTCTTCTACCGACTGAAGATCCGATGCAGGTAGTGCAGGAATTAAAGGCCCAATTTGATGCCTTAAAACATAAGGATCAGCTAAAGAAATTGGGAATCAACCAGCCGTACCCAGCTATCTGGGACGAGGTCCCTTTCCCTCCTAAATACAAACCACAGACTATGGCTTTGTTTGAGGGAAAGACATCACCGAGCCAGTACATGAACTACTTCAGTATGATGACGGTGTTATTGCAAGGGAATGATGCCTTTCTCACTCGAGTGTTCAAAGGCTGTCTCTCGGGAGTGGCTTATCAGTGGTACCGTAGTCTTGTAGACAACTGCATTACTTCCTTTGAAGATTTTAAGACTTTGTTCTTCGCGCGATTCTACGAAGGTGGGATGGACATGTCTATGTCCTCTCTCATCGAAGTAAAGCATAAGGAAAAAGAGAATGTTCGCACTTTCATCGAACGTTTTCGTCAAGCCACTTTGCAAATGCCTCAAGGAGTTCCAGACTCGGCATTGGTGGATATTTGCAGGAAGAATCTCCTTCCAGTGATCTCGGTGTTCACAGGACCATATCAGTTCCATGATTGGCCTTCGTTCATCATCTCAGCGGTAGCCGCTGAAGACAACAGTCGGAAGGCGCGTGATAATGAAATTATGATATCTGCCTCTGATAAAGGCAAGAGGTCATCCTCCAACAGCGACCATCTATGTGGTTCCAAAGGAAAAAAAGCTCTGGCGATCAATACATCCAGGCAAAAGACTGCGGCAACCACACAGACAAAACCTGGGACTTCCAGGCCCATTGAGGTATACTCTTTTGACGACAATGATATTCCGAGCATATTCGAATGTCTCGTCAAAAGCGATAAGATTACCCTCCCTGAGGTGAAGTGGCCTAATGAAGTCGGTAGTACCAATAACCCCAAGTACTGCATTTTTCATAGGTACATATATCACCCCACAAAGGCGTATTATGTACTAAAGAGGAAAATCCAGGGGTTGATCGATGCTAAGGCCATCACTCTACGCAACAGCGAGAAGACGGTCACAGCCAACATGATCTCTCTTCAATTTGGCAATCTGCCTCCTCAAAAAATTCTGGACGGTATTGTACCTATTTTCCGGACAACGATGAACATCGTTAATCTCCCTCCAGCCAGAGGTCAAAATCATGACCTGTTACCCCTGACTATCCAGCGTGACGAGATTATGTGGGTTTATCCAGATCTGGTGTCAGAGATCGAGGAAGAGACTCAAGCTGATAAGGCTAAGTCCAGAAAGAACTCAAAACATAAACCATGTCATATGGTTGCTATATCCTCGACATCAGAAGAAGAGGTACTGGCTACTGGAACCCGTTCAGGGAAAGCCTACCTCAAAGACTATGGAGGAAGTCAGGAAGATGCATCGGCAGACGTTTCAGCAGCCAAGCCTTCAGAACCTGAATCCGTCGTACCAGAGGCAGGTCCTTCTAGACCAACTTCGGCGGACAAGGGCAAGCAAAAAGAAGTGCGCTTTGATAAACCTTTGAAGAACATTCATAACAAAGGTTTGGAGAAGCCATACAACTTCGATATCCTGGCCCAATTGGCTAATACACCAGCCAGATTTTCCATATTTGAACTACTCAGGCTTTCTAAAGACACCCGTCAAGCCCTGCGTGAAGCATTAATGCAGGCGGATGCATACTTGACCCAGCTCAAGTTCCCTGATGAAGAACCTGTGGCATATCCTCAATGCCATAGTATAATGGAGGTGATCCCAAATATCACTTTCACCCAAAATGACATGTTGTTAAAACACAATAAGCATGACAGACCCCTCTATTACACCGGATATGTCAGTTCCATGGAGGTTGACCGGATTCACATAGATCCGGGATCATCGATCAGCATCATTCCTCATAGTCTGCTCAGACCGCTGAGGATTCCTACCAGCGAATTGGCTTATACCACTACTACAATCGTGGGCTTCAACGCCAAAAAAAGTAAGACTTTAGGAAAAATTTGTCTGAGGATCCAAATTGGCGACCTCAGATCAGTGGCTACATGTTATGTCATTGATTCAGAGGTATCCTACAACATTCTGCTGGGCAGACCATAGATCCACGACCATAACATCGTTCCTTCGACTCTACATCAATGCTTCAAATATGTAGATGCCCAAGGAACAGTACAAACGGAGTTTGCTGATCTTAACCCGTTCAAAGGAGTAGAATCCTACTACTCCGATGCCATGTTGTACACCCAAGACTTCATGGAGGAGGTGTCAGGCAAAACAGAGGAGGAATCCCACCGAGAGCCAGAAGAACTCTCTGCCAAGCAACCTTTGTCAATCAAGGTGAAAGGGCGAACTACTCGTCCCAAAGTCATGGAACCCTTGGCTATCCACCTAAACAAAACCAAGTCAGGAAAAGGAGGTAATCCTCTAGTGATTAATTTGAACCAGAAGCCTCCACCTTTGGTCATCAACCTTCGGCACAATAAGCAACCGACTGATATAAATACAACCAGGAACGTGGTTTCTGACGATAATAAAGATCCTCTCTTTCAGTACATTGACGCTCAAATTTCGAATCAGGAATCCTCTCCCCATAATGATATAGAACCTATAGCACAAAGATTCTTGAAAGCTATAGATTCCTATCATCCGTATGTCTGGAAAGTAACGTCACCATCTAATGTCATCACGACATATGGGCCACAGGAGGATTCTATCTTTATTGTCCTGCCTATTCGCAACAGTCAACGTCCAATAGTCTTCGGTCGCATGTGCAATGAACCGACTGTACCAGAAGATTCTCCTAATGACGATGCTAGTAAAATGCAGGTTCACAGATACAGCCCACAAGCTTTGAAGATTATACAAAGTATGGGTTATGATTTGAAGCTGGAACCAGGCCTCAACTACGGGAAATGCAGGCGAATGTCGTTGCACGGTGATCCCTATTGTCAACGAACTCATTTTGGGTTAGGGTATACCACCTCCTCTGCAACTTCTGAGTCAAATGAGGATATCTTTTCCTTTTCTCAAGATAGCTCGACGTCCTCCGGTTCATCTGATGATCTTAAATGAGCATTATCAGTAAATATGGTATTGACAGATTCCCTCAAAGTAGACGAACAAGAATCTGAACCATTTGAGAATGACTCTTGGGCTCAGCAAATGGATACACAATGGGAACTCCGGTTCAAGAAGAGAAAACCTCCCACTGAAGACAAGGTTATCCAAATCGATGTTGGGAATAAAACTTCGCCAAAGCCGATATTTATCAGTAATAATCTTTCCGAAGAAGAAAGGAAAGAAATAATCTAGCTGATAAGAGAATATATCGACGTCTTTGCATAGAATTATGAGGATATGCCAGGTCTTGATCCAAAAGTGGCTACTTATAAACTCAACATATTACCCAATTCGAAGCCTGTGAAGCAACATCAACGTCGGTTTCGTCCGGATATGATGGACGCCATCGAAGCTGAAATCAAGAAGTTGATAGCCTGTAGCTTCATTCGGGAAGAATAACATCCTGACTGGGTCATCAATGTTATCCCGGTCATGAAGAAAAATGGGAAAGTACGTGTCTGCATAGATTACCGAGATTTGAATGCAGCCTGTTCCAATGATGAATTTCCTCTTCCCATCACATATGTCATGATCGATAACACATACGGTTTTGAACGCATGTCTTTCATGGACGAATTTTTAGGATACAACCAAATCAAGATGCATCCTGAAGACGAGAAGCATACTGCCTTCCGGACACCATTGGGGGTATATTGCTATACGTTTATGCCCTTCGGACTGAAGAATGCCGGGGCTACATACCAACGAGCTATGAGTAACATATTCCATGAGCACATACGCAAAATAGTAAAATGTTACGTAGACGATATTGCTGTCAAAAGCCGCATCAAGGATAATCACATCCAGGATTTGAAGACAGTGTTTGAGTTGATGCGCCAACACCAAATCAAAATAAATCCTACAAAGTCCTTTCTTGGTGTATCAAGTGGCAAATTCCTAGGATTTGTCATTACCGCTAAAGGAATTCAAGTGGACCCTGATAAAGTGAATGCCATCTTAGAAATGCAACCACCCCATAATCTGAGAGAACACAGAAGATTTTAAGGTCGTCTGGCTTATATCAGGAGATTCATATCCAATCTCTCTGGAAGGTGTCAGCCTTTTTCTCATCTCATGAAGAAAGGTGTATCCTTCGTATGGGATGAAGCCTATCAGCAAGAGTTTATTGATATCAAACGCTACCTCACTAATCCTCCTGTTCTGTTGCCTCCCATCATAGAAAGACCATTTTTGCTGTATGTTCGAGCAATGAATCATTATCTGGGAGCTCTCCTTGCACAGAAGAACGATGAAGGTCATGAACAGGCTATCTATTACCTAAGCAGGATAATGGTCAGAGCTGAACACTGGTACAATCCAGTGGAAAAATAATATTTGGCCCTAATGTTCGCCATTCAGAAAATGTGGCACTATGTTACAGGCCAGACTATTCATATCATCTCCAGGATTAATCCTCTTCGGGTATTGATGAACAAGCCAAGCGTCCTTAATTCCTGACTCGCGACGTGGGCGATGTTATTAACACCGTATGATATGGTGTATGTCTCTCAGAAGTCCATCAAAGGCCAAACATTGGCTGATTTCCTAGCTGCTCATCCAATTCTGGAGACCTCCAGATTATACGAGGATATTCCCGACGAAGTTGCAGAATATAACTCCACAATGGAAAGTGATACATGGCAACTATTCTTCGATGGTGCCTCCAGGATAGGTCCCAGGGGAAACATGGTTTCAGGAGTAGGAATTGTCTTGGTCACTCCTGATAAACTCGTCATCTATCGAGCATATTCCCTTAGCGAACCCTGCTGTAACAATGTGGCAGAATATAATGCCCTACTCATCGGACTCCAAGTCGCTAAAGAATTGGACGTCGAATACCTGGAAGCATTTGGTGATTCTCTGCTGATCATCAATCAAGTCAGAGGAATATATGAAGTCCGTAATCCAGACCTCATCCCTTATCACCAAGCAACGATCGAGATAGCCATGTCTTTTAAAGGGTTTTACCTAGAGCATGTGCCTCGATCTCAGAATCTGGAAGCTGATGCCCTGGCCAGTTTAGCTGCAGATTTAGCTATTCCTATAAGAAGGCAGAACTCGGTGATCCTTCTTAACAGGGATTTATTCTGTGTGAAAAAGAACTTTCACATAGAACGCAGCTACGCTGTGAATACAGATCTCCCCAAGAGAGACTAGAGAAGTCCCTTTATAGATTTTGTAGCATACGAAATCTTACCGGAGGATCCTAAAGAAGCAGTATCCGTCAAAAGACGATCATTACGCTTCTATTTTGATGCGTCTTCACAATGTCTATATCGCCGGACTTACGATGGACTACTATTACGATGTCTCTCTAGTGATAAAGCGCAGCAGATTATCCATGAGGCTCACGACGGCGTATGCGGAGCACATCAACCCGGTCCTAAGTTACAGGATTGTATCAGGAGGATGGGCTATTACTGGCCTACTATGATCACGGATGCAATAAAATATGCAAGACAATGCAAAGCCTGCCAGGTTCATGCAGATTTTATACATCAACCTTCTGAACATTTACATCCTACGGTGGCATCCTGGCCTTTTGAAGCATAGGGTATGGATATCATTGGTCCTATTCACCCGTCTTCTTCCAGAGGTCATCGGTTCATATTAGCCATCACGGATTATTGCTCTAAATGGGCAGAGGCGATCCCTCTTGCTGAGGTAAAGACATCCAACGTGATTAGCTTTATCAAGCATCATGTCATTTATTGCTTTGGGATACCCCGAAGGATAATTCATGACAACGGGCCTCAATTTATCAGCCAAGCATTTTACCAATTTTGCAATAAGAATCGGATACAAAATATGGCCTCTACGGCATATTATCCAGCTGCTAATGGTTTGGCGGAAGCCTTCAACAAAACCATCATTAAACTCTTGAAGAAGTTCGTTTCTTCGAACAAAAGAGATTGGAATGAGAAGCTGGGAGAATGTCTCTGGGCATACCGCACAACGGTACGAGCACCGACGGGTTGTACCCCATTCTCACTGGTTTACGGGAGTGAAGCAGTTCTCCCTATTGAAATTCAAATTCTGTCACTCAGAATAGCAGTGGCTAATGAGTTGACTCAGGAAAAGAATGACCTATTAAGGCTTCAAGAGCTAGAAGGATTAGACGAGAAATGCCTTCAAGCCCAATAGCGCATTGCATTCTACCAGGCACGCATTTCCAGAGCTTTTAATCAAAAGGTAAAGAAAAGTGTGTTCAAAGTTGGCGAGCTAGTTCTAGCCATGAAAAGACCAATGATCATTACTCACAAGAGTAAGGATAAATTCCAGCCCAAATGGGAAGGCCCTTACGTGATCGAGACGACGTTCTCAAACGGCGCTTACAGATTAGCCAAGCCTAATGGAGACTTGTTAATGGCTCCTATCAATGGTAAATTCCTGAAGAGGTACTATACTTAATCTCCTTTGCTCAAATAGAGTATGGTGAAGATCTCGTTCTGACAACACTACTTCCAAAGAACTAGTTGGATCATATTCTATTATGTCCATATAACCTTTGAATAGATATGTCTAAACTAATTTGGAACATCAAAACCTATCACGTCCATATTATCTCTGATAGTGTTTGTGTACAAATTTTTAGTTGGATCATATTCTATCATGTCTATATAACCTCTGAATAAATATGTCCAACTGAAGCTTACCGAAAGTATATCACGTCCATATTACCTCTGATATCACTTTTATCCTAGCCTATCGTTTATATTCTAAAATGATAGGTCCACCAAAGTCAGATAAAGTCTTTTTATTATCTCTAGAAAGAGCAAATTACATATAAAAGCAGAAAGTACATCATTTGGGAGGAGCAGTTAAGTCGCGAATTTGTTGTGCCAGAGTAACCATTCTCTCATCCTTGGAGTTCAAAATGTCGGCACGAGCCCGCTCCAACCTTGCCACCTCATTGTTCAAAGCAGAGAGCTCAGACCGAGCATGTACAAAACCTGCGTGAGTGACGCTCACATGTGTCAGGTTCTGCTGAGCCGTCTCCCTTCGATCCTTCAACACGTTGCGAGCTGTTGATAAAGAGAGAGCCTTCTTCTTGGCCTTAGCGAGGTCATCTTCCAATTTATGGACCCTCACTGTCTCTTTCTCATATTCGGCCTCGTACTGAGCCAGCTGGGGAATGATATACCCCAATTCGGCACGCTCTTGATCTATCTCCTGCTGCTGTTCCTGGACAGATTTGTTCAGAGATTCTATTTTCCTAGCAAGCTTTGCAGTCAAGGAGTCATACCTAGCTTGAACGAGACCTTCAATGCTGCCTCGAGATAGCTGCAAATAATCGTTAATGGGTTGTTCTAAACCATTAACTATCTGCTCCAACATATCAGCTCTTCCAACATCGTTGAAGTCTCTGATCGGCGCTATCGCAAACTGGGAGGACTTCCTCAGAGCCTCGAAACCTAGATTCTTCTCCAGCACCATTGTCACGACCCGCACCCGGTATAGGGGCACGAGAGCGTGGGTACGTCCAGCCTACGCCGCAGCATCGACGGTAGAAAACTGTCTAGGTCACAGTAATACTATATAACTAAACACCTGTTAATGATATCCATCTCCATAAGGAGGTCAATATACATCTCACAATAATCTCATAATGTAACTCAATCACAACAACTATAAGGCACGATAAAGATAAAAGGAAATGACATAGTTAAACACCATGTCTCAAACATAAGGATAACTCGCAGTCTAGCTGTCCCAACACAAGTCTCCAATTAAACTTAACATAAGTCTAAACATAAACTGAAATAACCTCCATAAGTCTCAAGCATAAATAAATACTATCTAGGTAGCTGTAGGCAAAGCCTCATCTAGAAACATGGTCTCCTCTAGGATCTCTGGTACATAGTCTGCCTCTATACCTGGTCCATAGTACGTGGTACAGTAATCCTCAAGATTCTCTGAAAAAAATATCCAGTCAGGATTGGAACGAAAATACACCTCTAACAGCAGTTCCACATATATTGACAAAACTATAATATAGTGTAAAGAAATACAAGACAGATATGAACAACTGGCAATAAGAAATACTGGAATAAAGGAAATTCTGAAATAAATACTGGAACATCATCATCAATATGCATCTAGCAAGGAATAGAACTACAAGTGTACGCAAGAATAAGGAACTGGTATATAAGTGCGTATAAGAACAACAACTAGAACATGTGGAAATACAAGATCAATCTACCAAGATACATGTCAAAAATCATCTATCTAAGTCTGCGAAACATCAGTATATCATATGATCGGCTTGGGACTATATGACTCATTACATGGATCAGCGATCATCCCCAACAGGTCAGGCTAACCAGATGTAACAGCGATGAGGCATGTAAGGGTAAGGCTGCACCGACGTGAGATGTGGGTGAGCTAATGCTGCATGTAAGTTGGGTATGATCACATAAACTACTAATATTTCCCCGTTTCCCCAGCTAGCACGATGGATCCCAATCACGACTCCTCGTGACAGGTCTCAATGATGCCAACTTGTGTACAGAACAGTGTCAGAGTCATGTATGCTATACAACAAGAATTATAGAGATAATCAACATAATGGAAACTGTCAGAGAATGTACTCGCTTGAGGTCCTTAGCTGGCAATACCACTGTCCGGGTTCTGAAGTATCGTTTGCGTGATCACACAATCCTATAGACATATCACATAATACAGTATTTCATCAGACATTGCTCTAGCACACAATCAACATAATGATCTCAAATAGGCTACGCTAGGGGTCATAGGTCGATGTACCTATGGGGTATCCGTGGTCACATTCAAGACATCTAGTGCATATATTACATAGTAAATACTATGGCTAACGTATCTCATGGTACTAATTAATTACACAATTAATAGGTATTCATATGTTCATACTTAATTCAATTCATACGATGCACATTTCTATATACGTATGTATTATGCTGATTGAGAATTATACGGTTCGTATGTATGTATATAAGTATTCATTAGTTACCATTATGATATATGTATATATATTATATAGATATACCAACAAGCTTATACCATGTGTATACATAATAACGTATATACATACTAGGGATACCTAATATATATATGTATGCACGTATATATCTTAGTCGAGCATAATATCTACGTACCTATATGGGTGCAAACAAGTATATACATACGTATACCGATGTCTACACATGCTAACGCATGATATACGTAGGTGTACATATTCGAGATTAGGTTTATGTCAAACCTGCATGCGAAAACGAGACGATGACGAAGCGATGGTCATGAACAGGGAAGGCCGGTCGAGTGCAGGGTCTGTCGTCGAACTCTGGTCGGCAGCGTCGTCGATCGGTCGGTCGACGAGCAGTCAGCGTAGGGACTCTCGGTTGGCAGGGTCGTCGAGCAGTCGAGCGGGGCAGTCGGGCTCTGTCGACAGGATCTCCGACGCTGTCGGTAGCTTCGATCAGTCCGGTGGGCAGCGGCCTCCGTTCGAACGGATGAGGACTCGGCAGAGTGCTCGAGTCGTTCGGCTGGTTGGTGATGGCAGCGCTCTTGCCGGTCAGCTCCAGTCGACGAGGGCGGGGAACAGGTGTCCGGCGGAGTGCTCGAGGGATCAGTGGGAAAGGTTGGGGCTGTCGGGTTTGAGAACAGGGATGGAGGAGTACTTGGTCGGCTGTGGGTTGGAAAGGGAAAAGAAAAAGAGGAAGTAGGTTTATATATAGTATTATGTAAGGGTTGACCTAGGATTGGGTTGACTGGTCAACTCTCTTGGAATTTGCCTCTTATGGAGATGTTTCAAGGGCCAAGATTTAATGGAAATAAAATGGAAGGCTAGGATGCATTAGTTTCAAGGTTTTTGAGGCCATGGTTCCGAGAAGATGGATGTTGCAATGTCACAGTCCCAAAATTATGGAAAAATATACATTAAGGGAAATTGGATTTAATGAATTTACGGAAATTTGTATGAAATAGGTTTATTGTTTGCTTAATCAAAATTAGATGCAAGGAGGTGTTCTACTATTAAATAGAAGTACAAAGGCTGGATTTACGTTGGACACAAGCATCGATTAACGGTCTGGTGTGTCTAGGACAAGGGTGCGAATCTGTTGGAAGACAAGCTAGCGTAGCGTCCTAGTTATTGAATAATGATAAAGTGCAACAATCAATTAAGGTTACTGTAAATTAAATAAAATTAATTACCATGCAATCATTTACTCATTAATTACGAAAAGACAAAAATACCCTTAATCCAAAAACTGGGGGTGACAAGTCTACCCTCCTTAAAGAATTTTGTCCTCAAAATTTAAAATAACTATCACAAGAACGAGCAATCAATTAATGAATTATACCTCAAGTCTTGAAGAGATATGGATATCACTCGCGCATTTCGTCCTCTCTCTCCCAAGTTGATTCTTCTGGAGAGTGATTTCTCCATGCAACACGAACCAAGGGAATAGTCTAGTTCCGCAATATCTTCTCTCTACGATCCAAGATCTCCACCAATTATTCAGGATAGCTGAGTGTCGGTCCAACTTCAATCTTCGAGTGATCTAATACGTGACTAGGATCTGCCACGTACCATCTCAGCTGCGACACGTGGAACACGTTATGCACTCCATCTAGAGCAGGCGGTAAGTCAAGTCTATAGGCCACTGCACCGACCCTTGCAAGAACACTAAAGGGCCCGATGTATCGTGGACTAAGCTTTCCTCCTCTGCTGAAACGAATCGTGCCCCGTGTCGGAGAAATCCATAGGAACACCAAATTGCCAACCTAGAACAATGATCTTAACATGCAACCTAAACAAAGCAATCACAAACCAAACAAAATAAATCAAAACAATACCTGAAACTCTAGGGGTCTACGGTGACTATCTGCCCATTGCCGCTGTCTTTCCTGTGCCACTCGCAGTTTGTCTCTGATAAGTTTCACCTTTTCTGCTGTATCCACGACCATTTTTGGTCCTAACAAGGCTCTTTCTCCAACATCATCCCAAGATAAAGGGGTACGACACTTCCGTCCATATAAAGCCTCGAATGGTGATATCTCAATGCTGGCCTGGTAGCTGTTGTTGTAAGCAAACTCTACCAAGTGTAGATGATCCTCCCAAGAACCTCCGAGATCCAATACGCAAGTGCGTAACATATCTTCAAGAGTCTGAATCGTCCTTTCAGATTGCCCGTCTGTCTGAGGGTGATATGCGGTACTGAACTTGAGCTGAGTGCCCAAGCTAGACTGCAGGCTCCTCCAAAAATAGGAAGTGAAACGACTATCCCGATCTGAGACAGTACTCACAGGAACTCCATGTAATCTGACAATCTGCTGTACGTACATCTCTGCTAGCTTTTTCGTCGAAGTACCCACTTTAAAAGGCAAGAAGTGGGCTGATTTGGTCAACCTATCCACGATGACCCAAATTGCGTCCTTTCCTCCTGGAGAACGAGGAAGTCCTGAAACGAAGTCCATAGTCATGTGCTCCCACTTCCATTCTGGAATGGGTAAAGGTTGAAGCAATCCCCCTGGCCTCTGTCGATCTGCTTTCACCTATTGGCACACTAAACTTCGGGATACGAAGCGTGCTACTTCGCACTTCATACCATACCACCATACATGCTTTCTCAAATCTTGATACATCTTGTTGGCTCCGGGATGCATCGAGTACTGAGAGCGGTGTGCCTCCTGTAAAACTTCTTCGCGCAGCTCTCCGCTTGGCACACACATCCTCATGCCATGTCGTAAGTATCCATCATCCGCAATAGTAAAATCATCTACCAATCCTGCCTGAACTTGTGCCCTAATATTCCTTAGAGTCTCATCATCGTACTGCCCAGCTCTAATTTTGTCTATCAGCTCTGATTGAATCTGCAGTCCCCATATCTGAATCTCAGCTCCTGGAACTAATACCTCAATTTCTAAGCTCTCAAGATCAGCTAATAAGTGTCTATCCGAAGTCAAGCACATAGCCATTGGGTACCTGCTCAAGGCATCCGCGACTACATTAGCTTTTCCTGGATGATACTGTAATGAGATATCAAAGTCTTTCATTAATTCTAACCACCTTCTCTGTCTCATATTCAGCTCCTTCTGTGTAAACATGTACTTTAAGCTCTTGTGGTCTGTGAAGATTTCTATATGCTCTCCATACAGATAGTGCTTTCACAGCTTTAGGGCAAAGATAACTGCCGCTAACTCCAGATCGTGAGTGGGGTAGTTCTTTTTATGAGGGCATAATTTTCTTGAAGCATAGGCAATTACTTTCCCGTGTTGTTGAAGAACGCATCCCAACCCTTTTCCTGAAGCATCACTGTAGATAGTGAATCCACCTGTCCCTGAGGGTAATGTCAAAACTGGTACTGTCGTCAATCTCCTCTTCAGCTCATTGAATGCGGCTTGACATTCTTCTGTCCAGACAAATTCCAAATCATTCTTGGTCAGACTAGTCATTGGCTCTGCAATCTTAAAGAAGTCTTGTACAAATCTTCTGTAGTATCCTGCTAGTCCGAGAAAGCTCCTGATTTCAGCTACCGTACCGGGGGTAGCCCATGACTTCACTGCCTCTATCTTCTTTGGGTTAACTGAAATTCCGTCACCCGTTACCATATGTCCAAGAAATTCAATATTTTCAAGAAAGAATTCACACTTTGAAAGCTTCCCGTATAATTTCTCTCTCCTGAGTGTTTCCAAGACTATTCTCAGGTGCTCTTCATGATCTTCTGGGGTTTTTGAATATACTAGAATGTCGTCAATAAACACTACTACAAACTTGTCAAGGTACTGGTGGAACACCTTATTCATCAAGTTCATAAATACTGCTGGTGCATTGGTTAAACCAAACGGCATTACTGTAAATTCAAACTGGCCATATCTGGTTCGAAAGGCGGTCTTCGGTATGTCTTCTTTCTTCACTTTCACCTGGTGATAGCCGGACCTCAAGTCTATTTTTGAAAACACCTTCGCTCCGTTCAATTGATCGAAAAGATCATCTATCCTCGGCAGCGGGTATTTGTTTTTGATAGTGAGGTTATTCAAAGCTCTATAATCGATACACATACGTACCGAGCCATCCTTCTTTGGTACAAATAATACCGATGCTCTCCATGGTGATGAACTGGACCTAATAAAACCTTTGTCTTGCAGCTCCTCAACTTGTTTCTTTAGTTCTACCAACTCGTTGTTGTTAACTCTATAGACATGTTGCGAAATAGGCTCTGCTCCTGGTATCAAGTCTATAGAGAACTCAACATCTCTGTCTGGTGGCAAGCCTGGCAACTCCTCTGGAAATACATCCAGGAACTCCGCTATAAGTGGATGCGGTAACTCTTCTTCTTCCACCCTGGCTCCGTAAAAAGTGCCTCTGCTCCGCTCCTCTGCTCCTCTGGCAATCTCAAACTCTGGCTCTCCTGGTGGTCGAAATACTACTCTACCTTCGTGACAATCTATAGAAGCATAGTGTTTACTTAACCAGTCCATTCCGAGTACAATATCGTATTTCGGAAGTGGCATGACGAGTAAACTCACGCTCAACTCTCGGCCTTCCAATGACACTCTCCGATCCTTGCAATAAGCACAGACTAGGATAATGCCCCCTCCTGTCGTGATCTTGCAAGTCCTATCTAATGGTTCCGTTTCTAAATGATGCTTAAGGGCATAAGATACAGATATAAAACTATGGGAAGCGCCAGAATCAAATAATGCAAGTGCTGGAATAGAATTGAGTAAAATTGAACCTGAAATCACGTCTCCAGCTGGCTCGGCCTCCTCAGTGGTCATGGCGTAAGCTCTTTCTTGTGGTGCTCCTCTCTGTTGCTGCTGCTGCTGAGCAAACTTCTCCTGCTGTGATGGAAGTGGAGGTCCTCTCTGCTGGCCTCCAGGTGCAATAGATGCTCTGGCGGGTCCTCTCTGAGCTGCTCCTCCTCCTTGGCGAGTCTGAATAGTTGGGCAGTCCCTCAGCTGATGTGCTGCTGATCCACACGATAAGCAAGTGCCTAACCTTTTTTTGCAGATGTCTCTTGTATGTCCCATCTTTCCGTAATACGAACATGGGGCAACGAGTTGATTATGTCTTTGTGGTTGCTGTTGTTGAGCATGTCCTCGAACTGGTGCCTGTTGCTGGTGTTGTTGCTTGTGTTGCTGCTGGTACGGCCTATGTTGTTGTTGAAAGTGTGGGCGCTTGGCTGGTCCTGTGTTACCTCCTGTTGTTCCAGATGTATCGCGTCCTCTCTTGGGCCTGAGGTCCAAGTCATCTTCGGCAATCTGGGCATCCATCAGAATACTCTCAAATGTAGCAGTACGTCGTCCCGAAGTACGAGACTTGATCTCCCTATTTAATCCCTTCCTGAATTTCTGAGCTTTGTCTCCTGGGTCTCGAACCATCGATGGTGCAAATTCACTCAATCGATAAAACTCTGCAGCATATTCGTCGATTGACATGCCTCCTTGGACTAAGTCATGAAACTGGCTTTCTAATGCTCCCAAGGCTACGTCAGGAAAGAATTTCTCTTTGAAGAGTTCCTTAAAGTCCTCCCAAGTAAGTCCTTCAGCGGCGAGTCTCGGCTCTGTACGATACCATGTCAGTGCGATATCAAACATCTGACTGCCAGCGGCCTCTATCTGAAGAATCTCTGGAATCTGTGATAAGCGCAGATTCCTCTCTATGTCTTCTAACCATTCGTCAGCATATAATATTCATTCTGTGCCTTTGAATTCTCGAGGCATCATCCTCTTAAAGTCCACTATGGTACCGGGCCTCTGTTGTTATTGACCTTGATGTTGCGGTTGTCGTGCTACTCTCTCCGCAGCCTGGAGAGTCACCTGATGAGCATTCTCCATGCTCTCTCTCATCAGTTCGGTCTGCGCCTGGTGTGCTTCTGCTTGCATTCTCTGAGCCTCAGCTTGAACACGCTGAGCCTCTGCTGTTACTCTCTGGGCCTCTAGCATGCCTTGCATCAGTGCGAACATCTGTGCCCCGTCAGTGGGCACTCCTCCAAAAATCGGTGTCGGTGGTGGTGGAAGGTTATCTATCATAGCTGGGGCAATACTCTGTATAGGTGGAGGAGGAATCCCGTTAGTTGCAGACACTCCCACACGAACATGAGATGTAGGAGAATCTCCAGGTATCTGTTCGTCAGGTTGAGAGGTGGCAGTCCTCTCTGAATTGGCTGCTCCCATTCTCATGGATCTAGTATTCGGCGACATCCTGAATACAGATCAAAGAATTAATTAAAGTGATAGATATGATATTATCAAGGAAGGAACCTAAAGTGCTAAAGGAAGCAATCCATTAGAATAGCAATATGAAGTTCAGAATTTCCTAGTGTGATTGAGCATATTCTCATCCTAGATCCTATTTCCTATATCCTAGCACAGGCTCGTAGTAGTACAACTAAGTTATCGCACTACCACGATATCGCATAACTTGCGAAACTACCTGCATGGGCCACCACTAAAAATATGTCACGACCCGTACCCGGTATAGGGGCACGAGAGCGTGGGTACGTCCAGCCTACGCCGCAGCATCGGCGGTAGAACGCTGTCTAGGTCACAGTAGTACTATATAACTAAACACCTGTCAATGATATCCATCTCCATAAGGAGGTCAATATACATCTCACAATAATCTCACAATGTAACTCAATCACAACAACTATAAGGCATGATAAAGATAAAAGGAAATGACATAGTTAAACACCATGTCTCAAACATAAGGATAACTCGCAGTCTAGCTGTCCCAACACAAGTCTCCAATTAAACTTAACATAAGTCTAAATATAAACTGAAATAACCTCCATAAGTCTCAAGCATAAATAAATACTATCTAGGTAGCTGTAGGCAAAGCCTCATCTAGAAACATGGTCTCCTCTAGGATCTCTGGTACATAGTCTGCCTCTATACCTGGTCCGTAGTACGTGGTACAGTAATCCTCAAGATTCTCTGGAAAAAATATCCAGTCAGGATTGGAACGAAAATACACCTCTAACAGCAGTTCCACATATATTGACAAAACTATAATATAGTGTAAAGAAATACAAGACAGATATGAACAACTGGCAATAAGAAATACTGGAATAAAGGAAATGCTGAAATAAATACTGGAACATCATCATCAATATGCATCTAGCAAGGAATAGAACTACAAGTGTACGCAAGAACAAGGAACTGGTATGTAAGTGTGTATAAGAACAACAACTAGAACATGTGGAAATACAAGATCAATCTACCAAGATACATGTCAAAAATCATCTATCTAAATGTGGGAAACATCAGTATATCATGTGATTAGCTTGGGACTTTATGACTCATTACATGGATTAACGATCATCCCCAACAGGTCAGGCTAACCAGATGTAATAGCGATGAGGCATGTAAGGGTAAGGCTGCACCGACGTGAGATGTGGGTGAGCTAATGCTGCATGTAAGTTGGGTATGATCACATAAACTACTAATATTTCCTCGTTTTCCCAGCTAGCACGATGGATCCCAATCACGACTCCTCGTGACAGGTCTCAATGATGCCAACTTGTGTAAAGAACAGTGTCAGAGTCATGTATGCTATACAATAAGAATTATAGAGATAATCAACATAATGAAAATTGTCAGAGAATGTACTCGCCTGAGGTCCTTAGCTGGCAATACCACTGTCCGGGTTCTGAAGTATCGTTTGCGTGATCACACAATCCTATAGACATATCACATAATACAGTATTTCATCAGACATTGCTCTAGCACACAATCAACATAATGATCTCAAATAGGCTACGCTAGGGGTCACAGGTCGATGTACCTATGGGGTATCCGTGGTCACATTCAAGACATCTAGTGCATATATTACATAGTAAATACTATGGCTAACGTATCTCATGGTACTAATTAATTACACAATTAATAGGTATTCATATGTTCATACTTAATTCAATTCATACGATGCACATTTCTATATACGTATGTATTATGCTGATTGAGAATTATACGGTCCGTATGTATGTATATAAGTATTCATTAGTTACCATTATAATATATGTATATATTATATAGATATACCAACAAGCTTATACCATGTGTATACATAATAACGTATATACATACTAGGGATACCTAATATATATATGTATGCACGTATATATCTTAGTCAAGCATAATATCTACGTACCTATATGGGTGCAAACATGTATATACATACGTATACCGATGTCTACATATGCTAACGCATGATATACGTAGGTGTACATATTTGAAATTAGGTTTATGTCGAACCTGCATGCAAAAACGAGATGATGACGATGGCGATGACGAGGCGATGGTCACGAACAGGGAAGGCCGATCGAGTGCAGGGTCTATCGTCAAACTCTGGTCGGCAGCATCGTCGATCAGTCGGTCGACGAGCAGTCAGCGCGGGGTCTCTCGATTGGCAGCGTCGTCGAGCAGTCGAGCGGGGCAGTCGGGCTCTGTCGAAAGGATCTCCGATGCTCTCGGTGGCTTCGGTCAGTCCGGTGGGCAGCGACCTCCGTTCGAACGGATGAGGACTCGGCGGAGTGCTCGAGTCGTTCGGTCGGTTGGTGATGGCAGCGCTCTTGCCGGTCGGCTCCAGTCGACGAGGGTGGGGAACAGGTGTCCGGCGGAGTGCCCGAGGGATCAGTGGGAAATGTCGGGGCTGTCGGGTTTGAGAACAGGGATGGAGGAGTACTTGGTCGGCTGTGGGTTGGGAAGGAAAAAGAAAAAGAGAAAGTAGGTTTATATATAGTATTATGTAAGGGTTGACCTAGGATTGGGTTGACTGGTCAACTCTCTTGGAATTTGCCTCTTATGGAGATATTTCAAGGCCCAAGATTTGATGGAATTAAAATGGAAGGCTAGGATGCATTAGTTTTAAGGTTTTTGAGGCCATGGTTCAGAGAAGATGGATGTTGCAATGTCATAGTCCCAAAATTATGGAAAAATATACATGAAGGGAAATTGGATTTAATGAATTTATAGAAATTTGCATGAAATAGGTTTATTGTTTGCTTAATCAAAATTAGATGCAAGGAGGTGTTCTACTATTAAATAGAAGTACAAGGGCTAGATTTACGTGGGACACAAGCATCGATTAACGGTCTGGCGTGTCTAGGACAAGGGTGCGAATCTGTTGGAAGACAAGCTAGCGTAGCGTCCTAGTTATTGAATAACGATAAAGTGCAACAATCAATTAAGGTTACTGTAAATTAAATAAAATTGATTACCATGCAATCATTTACTCATTAATTATGAAAAGACGAAAATACCCTTAATCCAAAAAGTGGGGGTGACACCATTGATATCAGCGTTTTCAAAGTGGTATAAAAAATACTAGTATACTGCTCAATCAGCATGGCAAAATCAGATTGGACACCGGGAGTGGCTGCAATATCAGAGAATCCCCTTCCAGGAATGATTGCAGACGATGTTGCCATAGTCGTCGCCTCAACAGATGGTGTAACAAAAGAAGAAGCGCCAACAACGGCCGAAGTGGCTGGCGTACTCAAAGGAGGCATAGTCGTATTGACAGGCTCATCCTCCTCTCGAGATGTCGGAACTGTTTCGGGCGAACCGGCACCCGAAAATGTTTCCTCTTCAAAGTCGGGCACCTCCGTGTCATCGACAGGAGCTGAAACAAAGCCAAAAGTTGCGTCGACGCTGCCCTCCCCGTAGGTGTCTTCCCCTGAAAAGAAGACAAGAGAAAGTTAATATCAACATGATATTAATTTTTCTAAAAGAGGCATAAAGACGATATTTACCCATGGTCGATGTTATATACGGCACGTCTACAGCCAGTACAGCTAAATCATTTCTTAATGATGCTAAGCGAGCTGTCATACCTAGAGAAGGGGGTGTGCCAACTGACACTGGCAGGTATTCTTCCAGGTCTTCACCAAGATTCACTCGAGGCTCATTGGGTGGAATCTCGCTAGGTATACTTACAGACGCAGCAGGGGTTTCTCCCGTTGTTGGTCGGAGTAAAGATATTCTTATTTGGCTTGGCCCCGAAGGCGATTTTGTACCACTACCTAAAGCGGTAGCAGTGACAGCAGCCTCAAGCAAAGATTCTCCGGCACTGCCAGCCAGAATTATGGAGGTTCCCTTTCTAATAGGCGAAGGACCTCTAGTCAAAGAATCATCCCCAACAGGGGAAATAAAAGGCTCACTCCGAGGAGCCTCAAAGCTGAAAGTCCTGACAGGACCTCTAACATTCTTTTTTTCTTGCGAGGGGAAGTTTCCTTTAGAACAGGAGCCCTTCGCTTACCAGGGATAACCAGAGGCTCTGCAGGCGGAGGTATTTTGCCTCTCGGTACTGTCAGCAAAAGCTCATCTGGAGTGACAGAATCTTCATCCTCGTCAGAGGAAACTGATTGGACTTCCTCTCTTCCAGTGGACTTAGAAGAGGGCATCCTAAAACTTCCACGCATATCAAAATCACGATGGAAGGTATTGGTTACCACATAAAACTGGGCATACGAATGGAGGATGCGCAACTCCATAGAGAGAGAAGTCGCGGGCACAGTAAAAGCTGCCCCAGTATAACCCATTATGAAGTATCGCCATTCTCTTACTCCATCAATAAGTCCACCTCTGGACCTGAAGCTGGTGATGGCATTGCCCACGTGCAATTGATCATACCCAAACTGTCTGGCAAACCGACTAGGCAGGTAGGGCTCCAAGAAGCATTGGTCTTCACTTCTGTACAATAAATGGGAAGGTCTAATGCAGACCAACCAATTAAAAGCTTCAGGAGAAAGAACGGTCTTCCCTTCACCTGAGTCCTGAAGCCTGCTCCCCTGTTGATTGATATGTACAATAGGGACGATGTAGAAGAGCTTCCAGCTGTGAGAAAAATTCAATGCTCGTCGATAGTCTACTACGGTCGTCACGTTCCAGGTAGAATTCTTGTAATTCAACAAGAAATTATTTCCCGAACTACTGGCAGGGTCGGGAGACATCACCCTATGGTTATGAAGAATTAACCATCCCATTAGGTACAGGAACGGTAATTCTACCCTGGGAAAGCTGTCACATCGTATTTTATCGGCAAGCAGCCCATCAGTAATGGCCCTCAGGCCAGCTTGTATCCGACATACCATGGCAGGGAGCAGGCCCAGTCTCGCTCCAAACACCAAACGCACCGCAGGCCATAAGGTGTTACGGTGAATGCGATCCAAAGATGCAATGCCTGGTACTACCAGTCGGCATAGCCATACAGAGAGAAAGCCAGCCAGTTGAGCTTTCCTTGACAGAGGCATGCGACAATGCCTCAAATAACTGTAGGCTTTAGTGCCTGCAGGATATTTCCCTATCCCTTCGTCAAGAATTTGATCTGAAGCCCCAGCGTCTTCAATAAGGTCATCGACTACTTGAGCGTTAAGCACGCTCAGAAGGCTCAAAGGCTTATCTCGGCTATCTACCACCTTATCTGGCTTAACATTTCTGGCCTGGTGGAAGAAGAGATAGGATGCCCATTTGTTGGTATGAGCCAAATCAGAAGGCTCATTATAGAAGGCGGTGCACGCAAGGTAATGTCTCATCAGCTCCTGGTACACTGCCACCACCCGAGGGTTTGTATCCCTTAGCTCCCGGTTTGTGGGAACATACTCTTCATAAGGAGTATCCCCCATTGGAAGTCTTGAAATCTCTGTTATTTCGTGAAGGGCCAATCCCAACTCCCCCAGTGGAGTGGCGAAAGTCCCAGTGAGCGAGATATATCGCTCCATCAAAGCTACAAATAGGTTGGGGTTGAGAGGTAACCCAACACTGGTAGCACTCACAGCTGCGTACAGACCAATGCCCTCCAGCTCAGTCTGAAAATGCTTCAGGGCCTAAGCAGCTAAACGAGCTTATTGAAGATTTGTAGGGGTAACCCACCCATTGGTCCGAGGACTAACTTTGGGGTACACTCCTCCATGCCCCCATAAATTTATTGCAGAAAGTTGATAATTGGACTGGTTGGAGCAATGAAGTATCTTCACTCGGGACACTGCCCGGAAATAATCCCCTGAAAGGCATCACAGGGCCTGAAGGGCGGCTCACAAATGATCCTTGGTCGGATCCTTTCTGATAAAATATCTTCCCCGACTGGCCATTAAGATTAGGGGTCAGAGTCCACGATATCTTCCTCGGATGCGTAGCATGGAAGAATGCCGAGATAGGGTAATCCCTCGGCATTTTGGGCAGGTACATGACCATGCCCCCAACAGTAAAAACCCAGTCTTCCTTGTTGGGCTTCGTCTGGGATTGTTTATCAATCATATCCCCGAAGAGAAAAGCTGGTTTTCTGTATTTTGCCCCGTCTATATATATCAGGGGCTCTCCGTTGATCAAGCTCAACAATATTAGCTCTCCTTGAGACGATATCAGGATCCCCCTTCCTTCAGGATACTGGGGTCCGGAAATAGGAAATGTCACATGGGACAAATCCTCCAGGTAATTGGAGTACAGCATCCCAGCAGCAGAATCCATCACCTCAGCCAACGGAGATATCTGCAAGTCAACTACAAAGTGCAAGAAGAACATGTCAGTTTCTATACTAGACCTCACAATCTTGCAGCTCATGCCAAAGAGCAACATCCATGCTTTTACGCCAAGACTGTAAAAACTTGAGTTTTTTACGCTGGAATCTCATTTCGAGGCGTAAAATTCAAGATTGGCGGTATACACAAAAATCTGACAGTTTGTGTTTTATGCCAGACTGCCAAAATTTGAGTTATTACACCGAAATTTTCATCCAGAGCGTAATACTCAAAGTTTGTAGTATATGCCAAATTTCGACAGTCAAAGCATTTACGCCAGACTGCAAAAATATAGAGTTTTTACGCTGACACATTAGGAATTCTCAGCACAGAAGATGACCTAGCGCGTTCACGTACAACGTGTGCCAAGGGTTTTCTTCGTTCTTGTCGTCCCAAAATCTTTTACCTATAACACCCGATTCACAGCTCGACGGTGGGACACTTTGTTCCGAGCGAGGTTCGCTCTGCCCGATGGGAGTCGCTCTTGCTTGTGCGGAAGAGCGAGAAGAGGAGTTAGCTTTCTTTCCCTTAGAGGCAGAAGGTTGCTTTGGTGCCATTGCTAAAAAACTCGGAGTTCTCAAAAGAAGAGACGAAGAGGAAAGGTTCTTGAAAAGCTAGGGTTTTGCAAAAGACAGATGAAAAGTTTTTCTCTGAAGGCCTTACGGTATTTATAGAGTTCAGATGGACTCCTCGAATCCCTAACCAAATCCGATATTTAATATTCGGTTATGATTGGGGAACACGTCAGCCTATCATTTAAAGAAAGACGGACAGTCAGCGGATTCAAAATTTTTGCGCAGAGCAGATTCATGATTTTATGCTAAAGAGTTTTTACGCTCGGGAAGCTACAAATCTACGGTTTTACGCTCAGAGGCTATGAGTCTACGGTTTACGCCCGGATGCTTTTACTCTCTGTAGCTTTTACGCTCGAGAGGCTACAAACCTACGACTTCACGCTCAGAGGCTACAAATCTATGATTTCACGCTCAGAAGCTTTCTACGCTTAGAGGCGACAAATCTACGACTTCACGCTCGAAAGTTTTCTTTTCAGAGGCTATAAATCTACAGTTTTACGCCCGGATGCTCTTATGCTCAGCAGCTTTTACGCTCGAGAGGCTACAAACTTACGATTTTACGCTTATCTACACTACGGATCTATGACTTTCCACATATCTTAAAATACGCAGGCCAGAGTATGCGTATATCTGAACAATTCTCATGACGGCAAACTACAAGGGTTCACGCAGAAAATACCCCTTCTTGGCCTCAAAATATCCCAAGTACCCAAAGTATACAGAGTTCAGCATGGAAAATGACTCTTCTTCTTCTTGGGTCGATTGGAAGTTCATCCAAAATCTAGTCTGAATATTTTCTCTGCAGTCAAGATGGCGACTCAGTTTCGACAGCCATTTCTCGCATTTTCTAAGGGATTTTTGGGAAATTATTCTTGAAGATGATGGTCTGAACAAGAATTCTTCTTAAAGAAGTAACAGTTCAGAATCCTATGTGACTCCTCGTTCAAAATAGCATGACAGTTCGGATATTCGATTTAAATGCTAAGCAGATTTCTATGCATCCTCAGTTACACGTAAAAGACAGGACGAGACCAGATACCCTCTTTATCAGAGTCGGCGTAACGTTATTCAGACGTGTCAAAGCTACACATATTCATACTTCATCACAACAAAATATGGCAAATCATTAAATACGTAAAAGAAGACAGTTTTATTAATCATGATTACATATGAGAGAAATCCAGTTTACAAAGAGTTTTTCATCTTCATGATTACATATGAGGGAAATCCCGTCTACAAAGGGTTCCTTATCTTCATTTAAAGATCACACCCAGAATCTGTTCTGCCAGGTTCTCGCATTGGTGGAGATCTTTATCCGTCTTCTACGGCAGTTTATCGACTTCCACAGTCGATAAATAAGAAAATAATTAATGGCGAAAGGATACAAAACTGGGCCTGTATAAAGAGCCCATCATCCATATGCCATGACAGATTGAGTTGAGGTATTAGACCCAACTCAATACTAGAAGACAGGGCTAGTTTGTCTGCCCTCGTCCACCGTTGTAATGGGAGAAAATACAGCTTGCAAGCTGTGTGGTCGAATGTGACCCTTCCTCTCTCTTGGACGAATCGCCATATAAAGTTGCTGATTATCCCGAGCAAAGGAAGCTATGATATCCTTACATGATCCATCGTTGTAGAGGATATTTGCTCGAAGATGCCTTCTTTTTTGGCTCCTTACATGCTGGAAGAACATGATCTTCTTCTTCCTCAAGTCGACCTGACGAACTCCAGTAATCATCTCTGTGTGGTGAAGGAAATGGGATAAGAACAGGTTAACTCATCAGCCTTTATATAGGCAAAAGAGAACACACCGAATTCCAACAAATCCCTACAAATCTGCCAAGAAATCAGTCTCGAGGAATGAGTCAGACTTGACCGTTTCATGTTTTATTCAAAGTGTTTCAAATTACGAGGAATTTAAAAACTTTGAAGGGGTCTTGAAGAAGCATAAAAAATACGCTGTAAAGTTATACGCAGTATTTCAGTACCGGGCAACGTAAAACATGATTTTAGAGCCATCGGCGTACAACAGAGCTTCATTGCTAGTGCAGCATAAAATATAAGCTCCAGAGACAACCCGCGTATAATGTAGTATTTTCATACTGCTTCAGCGTATAAAGATTGCTACCTCGCCTTTACGGCATAAAACCCATCTGCTTTTTAATGCAGTGGAAAGATTATACGAGGAACGCCTCGTATCCCTCAAACGAGTTATACGAGGAATACTTCAAATTTTGTGAATGAACCTGTCAGACAGTACAATGAACCCGACTCCTGACAAAGGGTACATCACGACTATCCAGACAACGGCTGTAATGATGATACGGCACAGAGACCCAAACCGTCATCTAGTGACATTTTCTTGATATAAACTGCTTTTAGGCATTCAAGGGAATACGCTGCCTAGTTTATATAGGCAGATGGGAGCTTTTACGCTCCGCAGAAGACAAAATGAGCTGCCACGTCAAGAGCTGCTCTTCGTACAGAGCTCGAGGCACGTCTCTACAATTAATGCGCAAAATGGGGGCAGATCTCTGCATTTAATGCATGAGATATGGTTCTATTTTCAAAGACTGGGTGAGCCATAATTATGGCTAATGCGTCCACGATATCACTTCTACATATTACGCCATCAGGCTATTTTCAGCTATAGGAGTATGCCGTATGCTATCTCCTCGGAATACGCCAACTCAGGCTATATATTTTGTATTGGTGAGTGACAAGACTATTCAGCCCAGAATGCGCTCAAGATCTCAATCAAAGAAGGGCAACTGGCTATCTCTACGCCGGCTATCTATCTGTGCAGCATCAGGCTTCTACGCCTACTTGGCTTCTACGCCAACTTGATAACCACTTGGCTTCTATGCCGACCTGAATACTATTGGGCTTCTATGCCTATTGGGCTTCTACGCCTACTTGGCTTCTACGCCATCAGAATAGCTATTTGGCTTTTACGCCATGGTGACAGTTATTGGCTTCTACGCCAACCTTTTCTACGAAAGGGGCAGTTACCTACGTGGCTTGCATGCCGTGATCCTCGTAGTGGTTATACGCGTTACCTTATCATGGGACACGCATCACATGCAGATTCAGAAGATCATCTATACGTGGGTGGCAGTTATTATGACCGTCGCATAAAAAGTGCCATACTCTCCACTGTCCGGCTTCTACGCCGACTGGACGGTTACTGTCACTAAAACCCTATAAATAGAAACCTCTATTGACAGAGGTGAGGAGGGGGAAGAAAGGTCGGAAAAGTGGAAGATTTTTAGAGAAAGTCAGAAAATTGAGAGAAAAGAGCTTAGAGCATAGACAGAGAGTAGTGATCGACGATTTTGGCATCGAGTATCCATTCCTTCCTGCAATCTTTGAAGCTTCTTCTTCTTCTTCTACAGCACTTCTTCATCATCGTGTGGTCCAAAGGACAAAGTGATCGACCGCAGATCAGACTCCTATAGCAATATTTACCCAGATTAAAGTTTGTATTTAACATCCTTGTATAGGATTAATAGTACTTCTTATTTGTAAACTTTAGAAAGGGTTTCGTATAAACCTAGTTTTATTTCTTCCGTTTATTATCAAATAGAAAGGTTTCGTATAAAACTCTTCTTCTCATTTTGTTTATCACCAAACAAAGATGGCGAGTCTGCTGGGGATAACTTTCTCATCTAACGAGAAAGCAATTGCTCAATATGATGTTGTATCCATTGGATCGACGAAGAAGACTTTGGTCGTCCTGTTCGACCAATCTGCTTATGAAGATATGCTTCATGCAGGAGGTAGCTCTTATTCCTCCTCTGTCCAGAACAACAGAAAGCTGCGTAAAGTGTGGATGCCTAAGACGTCCTCTACCCTTCCTGCAAGCTCTCACTCACTGATCAACAAGGTTGTGACAACACAGCCAGCATGCCCTGTGCGTAAAAATTTGTCTCCCGTCTGTGACATGGCAGACAAGACTTCTGGCAATGCCTCAGTGCCAATCCAGAAGTCTCAGACATGCCCTGTGCGTAAAAATTTGTCTTCCGTCTATGACGTGGCAGACAAGACTTCTGGCAATGCCTCAGTGCCAATACAGAAGTCTTAAACATGCCTTGTGCATAAAAATTTGTCTTCCGTCTGTTACGGGGCAGACAAGACTTCTAGCAATGCCTCGGTGCCAATCCAGAAGTCTCAGACGCGCCCTGCACGTAAACCTTCGTCTCCAATCTGTGATGTGGCAGACAAAATTTCTGGCAAGGCCCCAGTGCCAATTCAGAAATTTCAAACGCGCCCTGCGCGTAAAAATACATCTTCCGTCTATGATGAGGCAGATGTACCCTTTGATCACATCAAGGGAAACAAGTGGCGAATCTTCCAACTCTAGGCCTTTACGCCTACAAAAGAAGAGAGTTCCCACTCTTTCACGGGAAAATACGCTTCTCATACAGATGATGGATCATATGCTACTCACATGGGTGGACTGCTATATTCCTATGGCAGAGAAAGGGTTATGGTTCCTAATCTCCATATTCCTACTGATGTAAAAAGACAGAATAATCCTTCTTCTTCTTCTGGTAATCCCCCTGATTTGCGTGATTTCTTGATCCAGAAATGCAAAGATAGGGGATCTCCTAATATGTCTATTATACCCTCCTAGAGAATATTGTTGTAATAGTCATAAGGTTGTAATTAACTATTGCTGTTCTAAAGCAAAATGGTCAATTTTTTGACCGATTGAACTACTTTTTGTCCTTACAGGAAGAAGAACCAATATTTGCGTCAGTAAATATGGCTTCGCATATTCCTAGAGGAAGGTCAAGTTCAAGACGTCATCCCTCTAGAACTCCAAGCCAAAGGAGATTTGACAGACTGATCGAGACTTTTGAAGAAGGTATTTTTTAAAACACCCGCTCGAGGTCACGACAATCAGCTTTATATTCTTCTGATTTCGACACTGGGGGTCGCCAGTTTTCTGAATTTGATGCTGAAAGTATAGATTCAATCTCTACAGAGATCTATACTAATCCCTCAGTGGCATCTAGAGAAAGGGGAGTTTATGCTATTGGAGACGAACATGAAGAAGCTTCCCCATCAGGAAGCACTGAACAATGCATCGATGTATTGGAAGCATCACTTAAAGAGATACATACCATGATGAAAAGTATGCACCAAATGATGGTGACCCAACATAAAGCTGCAATAGCTCAAACACCAGTTCCTCTGACTCAACTACGTATGGAGGTAGATATACCATCAGCCAATGTAAGCCAGGAGCCTGTTCAAAATCAAGAATCAGCTGATCCTCAACCTCTTAACCCGGAGAATGTATTACTTCATGTTGGAGTTACAATACGTCCGATCTCTCACCTCTCTACTATCTCTTTCCTAACTGAAGATTCGATACAGGCAGTTCGGAAATTAAGAGCCCAATTTGATGCTTTGAAGCATAAAGATCAGCTCAAGAAGTTGGAAATTAACCAGCCATATCCAGCTGTCTGGGATGAGATCCCTTTCCCATTAAAATACAAACCATAGGCTATGGTTTTTTTTAAGGGAAAGACGTCGCCAAGCCAGTATATAAACTACTTCAGCATGATGACGGTATTATTGTAGGGAAATGACGCCCTTCTCACTCGAGTGTTTAAAGGCTGTCTGTCTGGAGTAGCTTACCAATGGTATCGTAGTCTATCTGACAACTGCATTACTTCCTTTAAAGATTTCAAGACTCTATTCTTCGCTCGATTCTACGAGGAAGGAATGGCCATGTCTATATTATTACTCATTGAAGTAAAGCAGAAGAAAAAAGAAAACGTTCGTACTTTTATTGAACGCTTTCGTCAGGCTACTTTACAGATGCCTCCTGGAGTTCCAGATTCAGCCTTGGTGGACATCTGCAGAAAGAACCTTCTCCTACTAATTTCAGTATTTACGGGACCATATCAGTTCCATGATTGGCCCTCATTTATCATATCGGCAGTAGCCGCTGAAGATAATAGTCGGAAGGCTCGTGACAACGGCATCATGATCTCTACCTCTGATAGATGGAAATAGTCATCCTCCAATAATGGCCATACTCGTAGTTCAAAAGGAAAGGAAGCTCTGGCAATCAATACGTCCAGGCAAAATACTCCGGTAACTACGTAGACGAATCCTGGGACTTCCAGACCTAAAGAAGAATATTCTTTTGACGACGACGATATTCCAAGCATTTTTTATTGTCTAGTCAAAAGTGGCAAGCTTACTCTACCCGAGATAAAGCGTCCAAATGAAGTTGGCAGTATAAATAATCCTAAGTACTGCATTTTCCATAGATACATACATCACCCTACAAAGGTATGCTATGTACTAAAAAGGAAAATCCAGGAGTTGATCAACGCCAAAGCCACCACTCTGCGTAATAATGAGAAGACGGTCACTGCAAACATGATCTCACTCCAATTTGGCAATCTGCCCCATCAAGAAGTTCCGGATGGTGTGGTACCTATTCCACGGGCAATGATGAACATTGTTAATCTCCCTCCTACCAGGGGTCAAAATTATGACTTAGTGCCCCTAACTACCAAGCGTGGGGAGATCATGTGGGTTCACCCTGATCTAGTATCATAAATTGAGGAAGAGACTATAGCTGCTAAAGCTAAGTCTAAGAAGAACTCAAGATATAAACCATGCCATATGGTTGAAATATCCCCGACATCGGAGAAAGAGGCTTTAGCAACCGAAACACGGTCAGGGAAAGCCTACCTCAAAGAATATGGAGAGAACCAGGAAGAAGCAACGACAGACACTTCAGCTACCAAACCTCCAGAACTTGAACCTGTTATACCAGAGGCAGGTCCTTCCAAATCAACTTCTGTGGACAAAGAAAAACAGAAAGAAGTTCGTTTTGATAAACCTTTGAAGAATATTCACAATAATGGTTTAGAGAAACCATATAACTTCGACATCTTGGCTCAGTTGGCTTATACTCCAGCCAAATTATCCATCTTTGAGCTACTTCGGCTGTCCAAAGACACTCATCAAGCCTTGAGTGAAGCATTAATGCAAGCAGATGTATGCTTGACTCAGCTCAAGTCCCCTGATAAAAAGCCTGTGGCATGTCTTCAATGCCATAGTTTGATGGAAGTGGTCCCTAACATGACTTTCACTCAAGAGGATATATTGTTGAAACATAACAAACACGACAGACCTCTTTATTACACAGGATACGCCGGATCCATTAAGGTAGACCAGATTCACATAGATCCGGGATCGTCGATCAGTATTATCCCTCATAGTCTGCTAAAACCTATGAGAATTCCTACCAGTGAACTGGCTTACACTACCACTACAATTGTGGGCTTTAATGCCAAGAAAAGCAAATCGTTGGGGAAGATTCGTCTGAGAATCCAGATTGGTGACCTTAGATCATTGGCTACATGCTATATCATTGATTCAGAAGTGTTTTACAATATTCTATTGGGCAGACCATAGATCCACGATCATAATATTGTTCTTTCAACTCTACATTAATGCTTCAAATATGTAGATACTCAAGGAACAGTGAAAACAGAATTTGCCGATCTTAATTCGTTCAAGGGAGTTGAATCATACTATTCTGATGCCATGTTGTACACCCAAGACTACATGAAAGAGGTGTCAGGCAAGATGGAGGAAGAATCCTACTAGGAGCCAGGAGAACCATCTGCTGAGCAACCTTTGTCAATCTAAGTGAAAGGGCGGACTACTCGTCCAAAAGTCATAGAACCTATGACTATTCACTTTGGGCAAAACAAAATTGGGAGGAGGAAATGATCCTCTAGTGATCTATGTGAACAAGAAGCCTCCACCTTTGGTCATTGATCTTAAGCGCAATAAGCAGTCATCTGATGTAAATATAATCGGGGATGAGTTTTCTGATGATAATAAAGATTCTCTTTTTCAGTATACTGACGCCCAATTTCCTAATCAGGAATTTTCTTCTCATGAAGATATAGATTCCATAGCACAAAAATTCTTGGAAGCTATGTACTTCTATCATCCATATGTGTGGAAAGTAGCGTCAACTTCTAATGACGTCACGACATATGGGCCACATGAAGATTCTATCTTTATTGTTCCACCTACTCGTAGCGATCAACATCTAATAGTCTTCGGTCGAATACGGAATAGACCGATTGTACAAAAAGATTCTCCCGAGTCTGATGCTGGGAACATGCAAATCCACAGATATAGCCCACATGCTTTGAAGATTATGAAAAATATGGGTTATGATTTGAAGCTGGAGCCAGGCCTCAACTATGGAAAAAGCAGACGAATGCCGTTGCATGGTGAACCTTACTATCAACGAACTCATTTCGGGTTAGGGTATACCACACCTCTTGCAACTTGAAACAACTCTGAGTCAAGTGATAAGACCATTTCCTCTTCTCAAGATGATTTTTCATCCTTCGATTCAGATGATGAACTCGAACTGGCATTATCAGTAAATATGTGTTGACAGATTCCCTCGAAACAGAGGAACAAGGATCTGAGCCATTCGAAAATAAATATTGGGCACAACAAATGGATACACAATGGGAACTCTGGTTCGAACAAAAAGAACCACCCCACTGAAGATAAGGTTATCCAAGTCAATGTTGGGGATGAATTTTCACCAAAGCTGATATTTATCAGTAACAATCTTTCTGAAGAAGAAAGAGAAGAAATAATCCAGCTGATAAAAGAATATATCAATGTCTTTGCTTGGAATTATAAGGATATGCCAGGTCTTGATCCAAAAGTGGCTACCCATAAACTCAACATATTGTCCAATTCAAAGCCTGTAAAGCAACACCAACGCCGGTTCCGCCCGGATATGATGGATGCCATTGAAGATGAAATCAAGAAATTAATAGCCTGTGGGTTCATCCAAGACGAACAACATCCTGATTGGGTTGCTAATATTGTCCCGGTTATGAAGAAAAATAGAAAAGTGCATGTTTGCATCGACTTCCGAGATCTAAATGCGGCCTGCCCTAAAGATGAGTTCCCTCTTTCCATTACAGACGTCATGATCGATAATACGTGCGGTTTTAAGTGCATGTCTTTCATTGACAGATTTTCAGGATATAATCAAATTAAGATGAATCATGAAGATGAGAAGCATACTGCTTTTCGTACGCCATTGGGGGTATATTGCTATATAGTCATACCTTTTGGATTGAAGAATGCCGGGGCTACATATCAACGAGCTATGTGTATCATATTCCATGAGCATTTACGCAAAATGATAGAATGTTACGTAGATGATATTGCTATCAAAAGCCTCCTCAAGGATAATCACATCCAAGACTTGAAGACAATATTTGATTTGATGCACCAACATCAACTCAAAATAAACCCTACAAAGTCCTTCCTTGGTGTATCCAGTAGTAAATTTCTGGGATTTGTCATTACTGCTAAAGATATTCAAGTTGACCCTGATAAAGTAAAAGCTATCCTAGAAATGCGATCGCCCCCTAATCTGAGAGAACTTAGGGAATTTCAAGGTCGTCTAGCTTATATCTGGAGATTCATATCCAACCTCTCTGGGAGATGTCAACCTTTTTCTCGTCTAATGAAGAAAGGTGTGTCATTTGTATGGGACGAAGCCTGTCAGCAAGCGTTTAATGATATCAAACGCTATCTTACTAATCCTCCAGTTCTGGTGCCTTCTGTCATAGGAAGACCATTTTTACTGTATGTTTGAGCAATCGATCATTCTTTAGGGGCTCTTCTCGCACAGAAGAACAATGAGGGTCATGAACAGGCTATATACTATCTAAGCAGGATGATGGTCGGAGCTGAACACAGGTATAACCCAGTAGAAAAAGAATGCTTGGCCCTAATGTTTTCCATTCAAAAGATGTGACATTACATGATGGGCAAAACTATTCATATTATCTCCAGAGTCAACCCACTTCGGGTATTAATGAATAAGCCCAGTATTCTTAATTCCTAAATCGTGACTTGGGCAATGCTATTGACACTGTATGATATGGTGTACATCCCTCAGAAGTCCATGAAAGGTCAAGCCTTGGCTGATTTCTTAGCCGCCCATCCAATTCCGGAAACCTCCAAATTATATGAGGACATTCTCGACGAAGTTGCAGAATATAATTCGGCAATGGAAGGTGATACATGGCAGCTATTCTTTGATGGTGCTTCCAGGACTGGTCCCAAAGGAAATGTGGTTTCAGGAGTAGGAATTATTCTGGTGACTCCTAATAAACTCGTCATCTATCGAGCATATTCTCTTAGTGAACCATGCTCTAATAATGTGGCAGAGTATAACGCTCTACTAATCGGGCTTCAAGTGGCTAAGGAATTGGATGTTGAATATTTGGAAGCTTTTGGTGATTCTCAGCTGATCGTCAATCAGGTCAGAGGAATATATGAAGTCCGCAATCCAGACCTCATTACTTATCACCAAACAACGATCGAGATAGCAATGTCTTCTAAAGGATTCTTCTTAGAGCATGTTTCTCAATCTCAAAATTTGGAAGCTGATGCTCTGGCCAGTCTAGCTGCAGATCTAGCTATTCCTGTAAGAAGGCAGAATTCGGTGATCCTTCTTAACAGAGATTTGTTTTGTGTGAAAAATAATTTTCACATAGAATGCAGCTATGCTATAAACACGGTTCCTCCTAAGAGAGAATGGAGAAGTCCCTTTATAGACTTCATGTCATATGGAATCTTACTAGAGGATCCTAAAGAAGCAGCATCTATCAAAAGACGATCGCTACGTTTCTAATTTGACGCTTCTTCACAAAATTTGTATCACCGAACATATGATGGACTATTGTTATGATGTCTCTCTGATGATGATGCAAAGCGGGTTATCCGAGAAGCTTATGATGGAGTATGTAGAGCACATCAACCCGGTCCTAAGTTACAGGATCGTATCAGGAGGATGAGCTACTACTGGCCTACTATGATTGCAGATGCCGTAAAATATGCAAGATAATGCAAAGCCTGTCAGGTTCATGCAGATTTTATACATCAACCTTCTGAGTATTTACATCATACTATTGCATCATGGCCCTTTGAAGCATGGGATATGGATATCATTGGTCCTATTTATCCTTCATCTTCTAGAGACATCGATTTATATTGGCTATCACTGATTATTTTTCCAAATGGGCGGAGGCAATCCCTCTTGCTGAGGTAAAGACATCCAACGTGATCAGCTTTATCAAGCATCATGTAATTTATCACTTTGGGATACCCCGAAGGATAATTCATGACAATGGGCCTCAATTCATCAGTCAAGCGTTTTACCAATTTTGCGATAAGAATCAGATACAAAATATGGCCTCGACGGCATATAATCCTGCTGCTAATGGTTTGGCGGAAGCCTTCAACAAAACAATCATCAAACTCTTGAAGAAGTTTGTCTCTTCGAACAAAAGAGATTGGAACGAGAAGTTAGGAGAATGTTTGTGGGCATACCGTACAACGGTACAAACACCAACGGGTTGTACCCCATTTTCATTAGTTTACGGGTGTAAAGCAGTTCTCCCTATTGAAATTCAAATTCCATCACTCAGAATAGCAGTAGCTAATAAGCTGAATGAGGAAAATAATGATCGTTTAAGACTTCAAGAGCTAGAAGGGTTAGACGAGAAACGCCTTCAAGCTCAACAGCGCATCGAGTTTTACTAAGCACGCATCTCCAGAGCTTTTAATCAAAAAGTGAAGGAAAGAGTGTTCAAAGTTGGTGAGCTAGTTTTAGTTGTGAAGAGGCCAATGATCATTACACATAAAAATAAGGGGAAATTCCAGCCCAAATGGGAGGCCCCTTATATGATTGAAATAACATTTTTAAATGGCGCTTACAGATTAGCCAAGCCTAATAGAGATTTGATAATAGCTCCTATCAACGGCAAATTCCTGAAGAAGTACTATACTTGATCTCTTTTGCTTAATGGAGTATGGTGAAGATTTTATTCTGATGATACTACGTACAAGGATTAGTTGGATCATATTCTATCATGTTCGTATGACCTCTGAATAGATATGTTTAACTAATTGGAAACTTCAAAACCTATCATGTCCATATTACCTCTGATAGTATTTTTTATACAAATTTAGTTGGATCATATTCTATCATGTTCATATTACATCTGAATAGACATATTCAGCTAAACCTTACCGAAAGTATATCATGTCCATATTACCTCTGATATCACTTTTATCTTAGTCTATCATTTATATTCTAAAATGATGGGTCCACAAAGTCAAAAAATGTATCTTTATTATCTCTGGGAATAGCAAATTACAAAAGGAGCAAAAAAGTACATCATTTGGGAGGAGCAGTTAAATCGCGGATCTATTGCGCCAAAGCAGCCATCCTCTCATTCCTGGAGTTTAAAATGTTGGTGCGAGCCAGTTCCAGCCTTGCTTCGTCATTGCTCAAGAAAGATAGTTCAGACAAAGAATCAACGAAACTTGCGTGGATGACACCCACATGTGTCAAGTTCTGTTGAGCTGTATTCACTTGGCCCTCCAATATATCACGAACTAGCGATGCTTTGAGTAGCCTCTCCCTTATTTGAGCAAGTTCAGCTTCCAATTCTTGAACCCTCACCTCATATCCCTCACATACGGCACGGCACTGAGCTAGCTGAGGAATACTCTCCACCAATACTGCTTGCTCTTTCTCCATCTCTTGTTGATGTTCCTGGATGGATTTGTTTAAAGTTTTTGTCTTTTGAGCAAATTCCGCAGTTAGTGAGTCGTACTCAGCCTGAACCAAGTTATTTATGCTGCCTCGGGATAGTTGCAAATATTCGTTAATGGGTTATTCTAAACCATTAACCATTTGCTCTAGCACATCAGCTCTTTCAGTGCCATTAAAATTTCTAATCTGCGCTATGGTGAGCTTGAAGGATGTCTTCAGAGCATCAAAGCCTAGATTCTTCTCCAGCACCATGGATATCAATTCTTTCAAAGTGAGGTAGAATATGCTAGTGTATTGTTCAACTAGCATAGCAAAGCTCGAATGGACGCTGGAAGTGGCCGTAATTCTGGAATGACTGCAGAGGATGTTGCCACAGTCGTTGCTTCAATAGATGGCACGACAAAATAAGAGACACCAACAACAGTTGAAGTTGCTGGCATGCTCAACGAAGGAGACACGGTCGAGATGGTGGGTTCATCCACCTCTGATATTATTTGAACTGTTGCTGGCGGGATTACATCTAAGAATGTTGCGGATAAAAGATCAACAGTTTCAAGGTATGCTTCTTCGACGATGGCCATCGCCGTTTCATTAGCTGGATCCGCAAAAAAATCAGAGGTTGTTTCAGCTCCGCCCTCCCCCTAGATGTCTTCACCTGAAAATAAGATAAGAGAAAGTTAATATCAATTTGATGTTAAATTTTCCTGAAAAAAGCATGAAGACAACATTTATCCATGGCCGATGGTATGTATAGTACGTCTGCAGCCTTTATACCTAAATTATTTCTTAATGATGCTAAACAAGCTATCATACCTGGCGAGGAGGGTACACCAACTAACGCTTGAGGGTAGTCATCCCAATCATCACCCAGATCTACTAGAGGTTCATCGGGTGGAATCTCGCTTGAAATACTTACAGATGATGGAGGGGCTAGTCCCATTATTTGTCTTGGTAAAGGTATACTGATCATTATTGAGCTCAGCCTCGAAGGCGATATAGAAGCACCACCAGTAACGGTTGTAGCGACAGTAGTTACGGGCAAAGAATCTCCAGTACTTTTAGCTGGAACTGGGGTTCCTTCTTTAAAAGGCGAAGGACCCCTAATCAAAGAATCATCTCCCACAGGGGAAACAATAGGTTCACTCCTGGAAGGGACCCCCTTGGTGGAAGTCTTTTTAGGACCTCTGTTAGTCTGCTTCTTCTTGCTGGGGGAAGGCTCTTTCAGAGTAGAAGCCTTTCATTTATTGGAAATTATGAGAGGCTCTACTGGTGGAGCTATTATTCCTCTCGGTAAAATCAACAAATAATCATCTACACCAGTAGTTTCATCACCTTCATCAGAGGAGACAGATGGTATCTCCTCTCTTCCAGTCGACTTATGGGAGGGCATTCTGAAACTTCCATATACATCAAAATCATGATGGAAGGTATTGATAGACACATAAAAACTGTGCGTATGAATAAAAAATGCGCAAGTCCATGGAGAGAGAGGTCGTGGGAACAGCAAAGGTTGCTCCAGTACAACCCACGATAAAATAATGCCATCCTCTAGCTCCATCAATAAGTCCACCTTTGAATTTGAAGCTGGTAATAGGATTTCCCACGTGCAACTGATCGTACCCAAATTGCCTGGCAAAACGGCTAGGCAGATAAAGTTTCAAGTAGCAGTGGTCCTCACTTCTATACAGCAGGTGGGAGGGTCTAATGCAGACCAACCAGTAAAAGGCTTCAGGAGAAAGAATAGACTTCCCCTGACCTACATCCTGAAGTTTAGTCCCCTGTTGATTAATATGTACAGGGGGGAACGGTACAGAAGAATTTCCAACTATGGGCAAAATTCAGTGCTAGCCGACAATCTATGACGCTAGTCACATTCCAAAGAGAATTCTTATAATTCAACAAGAAGTTATTGCCCGAACCACTGGCAGATCCGGGAGACATCACTCTGGTGTTGTGAAGGATTAACCATCCCATCAGATACAAGAATGGTAATTCCACTATGGGATATCCTTCACGCTGTGTAGTATCGGCCAACAATCCATCAGTAATAGCCCTCAGGCCAGCTTGTATCCTGCATACCATGGCAGGAAGTAGGCCCAATATTGCCCTAAATACCAAACACACTATGGGCCATAGGATGTTTCGATGAATATGATCCGCAGACGCAATGCCAGGCACCACCCATCGGCGTAGCCAAATAGAAAGGAAGCCAGTCAGTTGAGCTTCTTTTGACAGAGGCTTTCGGTAATACCTTATATAACTGTAGGCTTTGGTTCCTGCAGGATAAACCCCTATCTCTTCATTAAGAACACAATCTTGACCCTGTGCATCTTCAATAAGATCATCGATTGTGTCGGCATTAAGAATGCTCAGAGGGTTCAAAGATTTGTCTTTGCTATCTACAACCTTGTCCTGCTTAACATTTCTAGCCTGATGGAAGAAGAGGTAGGATACCCATTTGTTAATATGGGCTAAATCAGAAGGCTCTCTGTAGAAGGTGGTGCATGCAAGATAGTGGCTCATCAGCTCTTGGTATACATCCACTACCCAAGGGTTGGTATCCTTCAACTCTCTGTTGGTGGGGACATATTCTTTATAGGGAATGTCTCCCATTGGCAGCTTTGAGATATCTGCCATCTCATGAAGGGCTAGGCCCAACTCACCTATCGGAGTGGCAAAAGTCCCAGTTAGCGAGTTATATCGCTCCATCAAAGCTAAGAAAAAATTGGTGTTGATCGGCAGCCCAACACTAGTAGCACTCACAGCCTCAAATAAGTTAATACTTTCCAGCCCTATTTGAAAGTGCTTCAGGGCCCATGCAGTTAAATTGGCCCATCAAAGATTGTGGGGGTGAAGTCATCCACTTGTGCGAGGGTTAACCCTGGGATATACTCCTCCCTGCTCCATGAATTTATTACAAAAAGTGGCCATTTGAAATGGCTGGAGCAAGAAAGAGTCCTCACTAGGGACGCTGCCTGGTAGTAATCCTCTGAAGGGCATAACAGGGCCTGAGGGACTACTCACAAAGGATCTTCGGTTTAATCCTTTCTTATAAAAGATCTTCCCTGGCTGGCCATAAAGATCAGGAGTCAGAGTCCATGACATCCTTCTGGGATATGTGGCATGGAAGAATGCAGAAATAGGGTAATCTCTGGACATCTTAGGCAGGTACGTAACCGTGCCCTCAACAGAAAATATCCAATCTTCTGTCTTGGGCTTTGTTTGGGATTGCTTATCAATAATATCCCCAAATAAGAAAGCTGGTTTCTTATACTCAGTTCCATCTATGTATGTCAAGGGTTCCCCACTAATCATACTTAGCAACATTTTTTCTCCTTGGGCCGAGATCAGAGTTCCTCTTTCTTGAGGATACTCGTTTCCAGAGATGGGGAAAGTCACATAGGATAAGTCCTCCAAGTAGTTGGAATTCAACATTCGAGCAGCAGAGCCCATTACTTCAGCCAGAGGGGGGATCTGTAGGTCCACTGTAAAAAGCAAGAGAATAAGTCAGTTTTACGCTGGAATTTACTTTCAGCGCGTAAAACGTAAGGTGCTACATTCTTGCAGTATACACCAAAACTTGACAGTCTGAGTTTTTACGCCAGACTGCAAATTTGAGTTTTACGCTAGAATTTACTTCCAATGCGTAAAACGCGAGGTTTGCAGTATACGCCAACAGTCTGAGTTTTACGCCATATTGTAAAATATGGAGTTTTATACTAGAATTTACTTCCAGTGCGTAAAATGCAAAGTTTACAGTATACGCCAAAACCTATCATTCTGAGTTTTATGCCAGACTGCAGAATATGGAGTTTTACGTTAGAATTTACTTCTAGTACGTAAAACGCGAGGTTTACAGTATACGCCAAAATTTGACAATCTGAGTTTTTACACCAGACTGCAAAAATATGGAGTTTTTCACTGACACATTAAAAATGTGGACGTATTTGCGCATACACGTATAACGTGTGCGAAGGGTTTTTTTCCTCTCGAAGTTTTTACCAGTGATGCCCGGTGCACAGCTAGACGGTGGAGCACTTCGTTCAGAACGAGGCTAGCTTGGCCTAGTAGGAGTCGCTCGTGCTTGAGCAGTGGAGCGAGATGATGAAGCAGCTTTCTTTTCCTTAGCGACGGAGGTCTGTTTTGGTGCCATGGCAAATCTGATATTTTTCAGAAAGAGACGAAGAGTTTTCAGAAAGAGACGAAGGGTTTTACAGAGAAAGATGAAGGGTTTTTCTCTCTCATGACCTAGGCCTATTTATAGAGTTCAAGTGACTCTCTGAATCCTTAGCCAAATTCGATTTTTATTATAGTCAGTTATGATTTGGGACCAAATCAGCCGATCATTTGAAAAGGAAGACAGATAGTCATGCTGCGTAAAGGATCCATCAGATGCTACAGATCTACGATTTTACGCGTAGAGCAAGGATCTATAATTTTACGCTCAGAAGCTATAGATCTACGATTTTACGCTCAGAAGCTACAGATCTACAATTTTATGCGCAGAGCAAGGATCTATGATTTTATACTCAGAAGCTACAGATCTACGATTTTACGCTCATAAGCTACAGATCTACGATTTTACGCTCAGAAGCTTTTACGCTCAGAAGCTATAGATCTACGATTTTACGTTCAGAAGCTACAGATCTATGATTTTACGCTCAGAAACTTTTATGCTCAGAAGCTACGGATCTATAATTTTACGCTCAGAAGCTACAAATCTACGATTTTATACTCAAAAGCTACAGATCTACGATTTTACGCTCAGAAGCTACAGATCTATAATTTTACGCTCAGAAGCTTTTACTCTCAGAAGCTACGGATCTATGATCTTACGCTCATATCCTATAAATCTATGATTTTTCGCACATCTTAAATTACGCGGGACAGATCAGTTAGCAGAATACGCGTATATCTTGATAATTTGGGTTTTACGCTTGAAAAAGCCAGTTACAAGAGTTTACGCAGAAAATGCTCTTCTTCCTCAGTCGAAAGGACTTTATCAGACGAAGGGCCTAAAAATGTCTGTCTTCATTGAAGATGACTTTTTGGCCATTGATAGTTTATTCAAAGTTTAGCCAGAATCTAGTTCGGGGATGGCCTGTTCGGCGGACATTTCTTGCCATGTCTCGAGAATCTTTCGAGAAGCCATTTTCGAAGATGATGTTCTGAACAGATATTCTTCACATTTATGAAGGAGAAATGATGGTTCAGAATTTTATGTGACTCCTCGTCAAAAACAGCATGATAATTGGATCTTCAAGACAATTTAATGCTAAAGATCTCTTTACGCATCTTCCTCTACGCGTAAAAGTTGGAACATGACTGCAGGCATATTTGTCAGAGTCAGCGTAAAAATTATTCAAACATGTTGAAGCTGCGTATCATCAGACTTCCTTGCAGCGATATGGCAAATCAATAGTGCGTAAAAGAAGACAAGTTTATTAATCATGATTATATATGATAAAAATCCATTTTTTACAAAGGATTTTTTATTAATATTCAAGATCATGATTACATATGATGGGAATCTATTACGCTAGGTCCTCCTCTGATGGAGATCTTTATTTTTTCTTCTACAACACTTTTACGGCCGGGGGGCCAAGAAAATGGTGAATGGAGGGAGAATACAAAACCGGACCTGTTTAAATTATTCAAGCCCACCCCCCATACGTCATCGGTGGCCATGCTTAGAATTGTGTTAAGAATTCAGACCCAACACAATACTGGAAGACACGGCCAAGCTGCCCACCAGGGTCCAGCTTCATAGAAGGGGAAAATACAGCTAGCAAGATGTGTGGTCTATTGTGACCCTTCCTCTCTCTTTAACGAATCGCCATATAAAATTGCTGATTATCTCGAGCAAAGGAAGCTATGATATCCTTTCATGGTCCATCATTGCAGAGAATATTTGCTCGAAGACGTCTCTTTTTACTGCTCCTTACATGCTGGAAGAGCATAATATTCTTCTTTCTCAGTTCAGCCCAATGAATCTCAACAGCCATCTTTGTGGTGAAGGAAGTATAGAAAAACAAGTTCATTTGCTTGCCCTTATATAGGCAAAAGAGAACATACAAATTCCAACAACTTCTTAAATATCGCCAAAAAATCAGCCTCGAAGAATGAGTCAAATTTGACCATTTCATGCTTCATTCAAAGTATTTCAAATTACGAGGAATTTGAAAACTTTAAAGGGGGTCTTGTAGAAGCATAAAATATGCTGGAAAATTGTACGCGTATTATATAGTCAAAATCCCTAACATACATGAAGTCTGCGTAAAACAGAGCTTCAAAGCTGTTTGGCATAAAATATAGCTTCAGAGCTGCCCGCATAAAACAGAGCTTCAAAGCTGTTTGGCATAAAATATGGCTTCAGAGTTGTCCACGTAAAATAGAGCTTCAGAGCTGTTTGGCGTAAAGTAGAGCATCAGAGCTGTCCGCGTAAAGCAGTGCTTCAAGACTTTTCGGCGTAAAAGGTTGCTTTACCCTACTGCGTAAAGTTTAAAATATGTTTGTTTTTTATGCAGCGTAAAGTTGTACGAGGAACCTTCGTATTCCTCGGATGAATTTGTCAGATAAATCAGTGAACCTGACTCCTGACAAAAGTATTGCACGATAATCGAGAGGACGGTTGTGATAATAATTTTGCACAGAGACCCAGGCTGTTGTTTAGTGACATATTCTTGATATAAGTCCTTTTTACGCATTCTAAGAATATGCTGCCTATTCTACATGGGCATAAATGAGTTTTTACGCTCAAGATGAGACAAAATCAGACGCCACGTCAGAAGCTATTTCTCGTACAGAGCTCGAGGCATATCTCTGCATTTAATGCACGAGATAGGGGCATATCTCCGCATTTAATGCACAAGATTTTATTCTATTTTTAAATTCTTTCGTGACTAGAAAAGCTAAAACAGTGACTAATACGCTCACATCACCATCCTTGTATTTTACGCCAACCAGGCTATTTTTAACTATAGGAGTACGCCGTATGCTATCTCCTCGAAATACGCCAACTCGACTATATTTACAAAGGTATGTGATAAGGCAATTTAGCCCAGAATATGCTCAAGACCTCAGTCGTGATGGATAATTGGTTATTTTACGCTGGTTATCTATTATTCATGCATCCTCAAGTTTTACGCAGAGTTTGGCTTTTACGCCAACAAGACAGTTATTTGGCTTTTACGCCAACCATCTTTTTGCAGAGGCAGTTACCTACGTGGCTTGCATGCCATGATCTTCGAGAAGCAGTTATACGCGTTACCTTATAATAGAACACGTGTCATACGCAGATTCAGAAGATTATTTGAACATGGGTAGCAGTTACTATAATCGCCGCGTAAAAGATGCAACTTTCTTCACAGTTTGGCCTTTTACGCCAACGAGTCAGTTACTTTTCTTTTACGCCAACTTGGCAGTTATTTGATTGATCTCTATAAATAGAGACCCCTGGTCATAGGGTGAGAGAGGATCAAAAAAATGGGGCAATCAAGAACAGACAAAGAGTGTTGGTTGACAACTTTGGCAACAAGAATTCAATCCCACTTGCAACCTTTGAAGCTTCTTCTTCTTCTACAACACTTTTTCATCATCGTGTGGTCCAAGGAACAAAGTAATCGACCGCAGATCAGACTTCTATACCAATACTTTCCCAGAATCATTTTATTGTACTCAACATCCTCGTATAGGATTAATTATACTCTTTTCTTGTTTGTAAGCAAAAAAGAAAAGTTTCGTATAAACCTCTTCTTCTCATTTTTTTTATCACCAAACACCTACTACTAGCCGACCCAACCTCCTATTCATCATTCCTTTTCCCTGTTCACCTTCTTCCTCCGCCGGACCCCTCTGCAACACCACCATCGTCTTCTCCTGTTCACCTCTCCTTCGGCCATCCCCTGCTCGCAGACCGCCGAAGCCGACCCCGCTGACCCGCCTGAACCACGGCAGCAGTTTTCTCCCTCACGTTCACCTCTCCCTTTTCTTCACAACGTCGGACCCGACCACCTCCCGTCGATACCCCAGTCATCTCCTCCACCTCATCGTTGCCACCATGAACACAGCCGTATCCACCACCCATCACCACCATTAACATCTCTCCTCCTGTTTTTCCCTCTCGACCCCTCAGCAGCCCATTCACCTCGACGCCTCCCTGTACCTCGACCACCACCACTTCCCTCATCTTCTCCCTCTCGCCGGACCTCTCCTCCGACCTGGCCGGAGCACCCTTCATCATCAACACAATCATCACCATTATCATCCCCTTCATCATCAACATAACCATCACCATCACCTTTATCATCATCCTCTCATCATCAACATCATCATCACCAATTATCAACACAATCACCATCACATTAATTATTATTATCATTATCACCTTAATCATCATCATCATCACCTTAATCATCATTATCATCACCATTATCATTACCATCATCATCACTATCTTCGTATTCATCGTGGACCCGTCACCCTCGTCGAAGATGACCTGCAGCAGTCACCCTCGATCCTCGTGCCCATGCACGCTAACCCCAAGGTTTGAACCTATCCCTCCTTGTCACGACCCGTACCAAGAAAATCGGGCATGAGTCGTGGGTACGTCCAGCCTACGCCGCAGCATCGGCGGTAGAATGCTGTCTAGGTCATCTATCTATATAACAATCTCACGCAATCAATATATAAACCTGTCAAGATATCAAGTCCAAACGGAGGAGCAATATCATAATGATAATCAAGTACTCAATCACGAATCTAAGCACGATAAGATAACAAAGAAAACTAACAACTACAAAGTCTAACCAACAACAACTACTACAACAACCACAACATCAATAATAATAATACATCAACCAAAATAATATACAATACAAGGTCTTAATCCAAAACCGGAGACAAATCCGATGCTAAAGCTAATAAAAATAATAACAAAGTCCTAGTGATCCCGGCTACCGAAAATCACTCCTAAACTAGAGGGTCCCTGTCTGCACCATCGACAGGCTCAGGTCCATAAAACGTCGGACACCAATCCTCCGGATACTCTAAAAAATATGTTCAGTCAGGACTGGAGCAAGTACATCTCTTACAGCAGTTCCATTTAAATGATAAAAACTATAAAACAGTTATAGCAAGTAGCAAGAAGAATAAAATAAAGTATGGAGCAAGAAATATATAAATCACTGGTGCATAAAGGTAAAGATGCAGGAATATCAGAAATAAGATAGTAGTAACTGTAAGGTGCAAGAAATCTAAACTAAGTCTGTGCACAAGAACGTGTAGTGAGTCCAGCATGAAAAATATGTAAAGAGTCAAGTCCAGAAACTATAAGTGAGACCAGCAAGAAATGCATGAGAGTCCAGACTATAAAGAAATGAACTCGGTGTCTTTGAAATACTTATTTCGACATGTAAACGGCTAGGGGTAAGTACGGCTCACCGCGCACTGGGTGCGCGGCTACCATCATTCCAGATTAGACTAGAGGGAGTGATTCCTGATGATTCCAAATGGAAATATTTACATGTCTACTCGAGTATTTCCCCGCCCCGACTAATACAAGTGAATCCAAGACCCGACACGTAAATCAAGTATGAGTCCAGCCTGAAACATGAGTGATGCCTGTAGTGATGCCTGTAGTGATTCCAGAATAGAGGCCAGAAACATAAAATATACATATCGCAAGTAAATGAATCCAAAAATACCAGTCAGTATCCCGTGTTGTGCCAGAATAATCAGATGATACTATACTAGAAGCTGAATCATAATAATCATCAGATAATGAAAACTATCAGAGAATATACTCGCCTGACGTCCTGAGCAACTGGCGATCCGAACCGGTGTCGCAAGGACCTATTATGAAAAGCAAGGTTAAACAGGATTCTAATAAGTTAAACAAATATAAAATAACTAAAAATAGGCTTCTAGGGTCGTTCTAGGTCAAACGGGTCAAACCGGTGAAATCTGGATCAAAAAGTCAACTCTGGGTCAAAACTAGGTCAAAAGTTGACTTTGGCGGTCAACCGAGTCAACTACGGTCAAGTCTAGGTCAAACTAGGGTGCTCCTGAAATTCTAGGTCAAACCGAGCTCATTAAGCTAGAAAACTCTCAAACTCACCTCCTTGAGATACCGGGATACCCTCGGTATTCGATACCTCACCCTACGCTACACACCTCGCCTAAACCCGCTAAAACCTATGCTAGCACGCGTAAATATATACACATAAGCATATAAAAATCACTCCAATACTATTCCTAGGCTATTGCTCAAATATCCCGCTCGAAACTCAATACCTTGGATATCTCAAGGTATTGAGATACCGCTCTAAACTCAACCCGACTACCCCTCTAGCTAACTAACTATGCATAAACATATATATCTAGCTATAATCTAGGCTAAAATATAGATATCTAATACATATAGACATATACCTATATATATATACCCAATACCTTACCTTACCTTACCTATACATAAATATATATATCTATACCTAGGTATCTAACTATCTATCTAGCAATGTATATCTCTATTTATAAATCTATCTATCTCTCTCTCTCTAGATATCTATAGATATATATAGCTATAGGTATATATATCTATACCTTAGATAGATATAACTATCTATCTATCTTATTATCTATCTATCTATCTAATAATCTAACTATCTATCTATATCTATATATCTAACTATCTAATACCTATCTATCTATTTAGTTATCTATCTATCAAACTACCTATCTATCTAAGTATCTATTTATATCCATATATTCATCTAACTATATGTCTATCTATCTATCTATCTATCTATCTATCTATCTATCTATCTATCTATCTAATCATCTATCTATCATCTAGCTATCCATATATCTATCTATCCATATATATATTTATCTATCTACCTATATATCTATATATCTATAAATCTATCTATCTATTTATATCTAGGTATCTAGATATCTAATATCTATCTATCTAGATATCTACCTATCTATGAATCTATCTATCTATCTATTTATCTATGTATCTATCTATTTACCTAGCTATATATTTATCTAGCTATCTAACTATCTACTAATATATATCTATCTAGATATCTAATATCTATCTATCTAGATATCTACGTATCTATCTACCAATCTATCCAACTATCTATCTATCAAACTACCTCTCCCACGCTCGCTGCTATGCTTGTACTGCTGCTGCTGCTCTACATAAAACTGCGCTACTGCTGCTGCTACATAGCTGCTGCTGCTGCAGCATCAAAATGCTGCTGCTGCTACCCTTTTGCTGCTGTGCTTGCTGCAGCTGCTGTCCCTCTTCTTCTGCTGCTGCTGTTCAGTCAAGTTCAGTCCCCCCCTCTCTCATTCTCACACGCACACACAACCACATACAGACACACATATATACATACATATATCTATATATATATACAACCATATATATATACACACACACAATCTATATATATATATATATATATATATATATATATATATATATACACACACACACACACTAACATATATATTTATACACATACAAACACTAACATATAAATACACACACACATACTATATATATATATATATATATATATATATATATATATATATATATATATATATATATATATATATATATATATATATATATATATACATACACACTAATATCTATATACATAAACACACACACACTCAAACATATATATATATACCCTCACTCACACACACACACTCTCACACACTCTCACACACACACTCTCACTAACACACAACCACACACACAAACACTCATACATATATACACACAAACTCATATATATATATATATAAACACTCACTCACATTCACACACACACTCACCTACACACACTAGCACCAACACACTCACACATACATAAAAACACACATACATATATAAATATATATATATAAAAACACACACACATATATATATATACATACATACATACATACATACATACATACATATATATATATATACACACACACACAATACAACGCCCATAATGCTCACCAACGCACGCCCAACGACTCCGACATGCATAAACACCTATAAATATACAAAATATAGCTCAAGAATTCTAGCACACACTCCCCGATGCTAACCCAATGCGCGCACAAGCCCGAAACTAGAAAACCACGCCAAAATGGCCGTTCGGTCATTTCGACGAACACGCGGTGTGCTGTTCGGAAAACCTCCTGAAACGCGCACAAAACCAACTCGGAATCGGCCCAAAATTTACCCACGGGTCCTAAACGATGTCTAGATCCTAGAAAAAATGCTACCGTGTCGATTCTAGATCCGTGGCAAAAATGCGCACGCACTTAGAATCAGCGACGACAAAAACCCCAAATTCGACCGAAATGCCCGTTTCCACTCACCCTCAAGACACCCGACAACGTCTACCTAGGTCCGTCTAACCTAGGACATCACCCAAAATTGGGCCAAATTCGGATTCCACCCGAAATTGACACAAAACCTAGTGTTAAAGTCTCTAAACTCAACCAAACTAGTTCCAACTTCCTCCCACGGGTAGCCTAAGGGTCTAGGAAGGTTCTAAACTATTAATTACACTATATAAGAGTAATTATAAGGGAGAAAATTAGGGTTTACCTCTTGGGAGTTGGAATCCCAAGCCAAAATCTCTAAAATGCTCCAAATCTACCTCAACTAGCTTCCAAGCTCCCAAATCTAGCTCCAACACCAAATCTAAGCTCTACCCACCTAGGTTAGGGAATAATGTAGGGTTAGGGTTAACATAAGTAGAAAAAATGGAAGAAGGAAGGAAGAAAATGGAGATAACTTACTTGGGAAGGAGAAAGGAAGAAGAAGAAGTAGTGGAGAAGAAGAAGAAGAAGAAGAAGAAGAAGAAGTGAAGAAATAAGGTGGGGAGGGGCTGCTCCTGCTGTGTGCGGGCTGGAATGAGGGAATAGGGTCGGCCAAGGCATGTAATAAGGGTTTACATAGAGTCCAAATGACCAAAATGCCCTCCTAACTTGGTTTTGGGTTTCGGGGTTCCAAAAGCACTCAAACTAACTCCAAATCTCTCCAACTAACCCACTAAAAATATAATAAATATTCTAAACCCAAAAATAAGTCTCACAAGGGTATGGGCTGGGTCGGACATGGGTCCACTAGGGTCTGACATGGGTCCAGGCTAGCCAAAATCCTAAAACAATCAATATAAAAATAATACAATCATTAATTAAATATAAATACAAATAATTATAAATAATACACAATTAACCAAATTAAAATAAATAAAAAATACCCGGCTCTAGAAATGGGGTGGTGACAAGCCTATCCTCCTTAGAAAATTTTGTCCTCGAAATTTAAAGTCAATCATACTCCCTCTAGGTCAAACCCTCAACAATCACAGTCAAGAAATTCTACCTAAACAACATGCAAGATCATAGTCCTACTGGTCATGTTATCACAGTCTCAATCAGGGTCACTACACTATCTACCACAGTACAAAGAAAATCTAACAGGTACTAATAAAGCATACAAGGAATAGAAAAGGACATGAAGAAGAACAAAGAGACAGACCTGCTAACCCGACACCCGTAGCATCGGCCTGCTCGACTGTCAACGCATAAGCCTTGCCCTACTGGGGTGTATCCCTCTGCTGGTGCAGGGCATGATGCTATGCCACAGGTGGCCTAGATCCAACTCTCTGATCCTGTGCTCCACCCAATGGAGGTGCAGTGGGGCAATCTCGCATCTGGTGAGCAGCGGATCCACAGAACAAACATACCTTCAACCTCCTCCTACAAACATTCTAAGTGTGTCCTGCCTTCCTACAATAGGCACAAGTGGGCACCCTCTGATCCTGACCTTGCTGCGCTGCCTTCTGCACATAGGGATGCTTAGCTAGTCCCGTACTACCACTCGTACTGCCTGAATCATCCCTGCCTCTCTTGGACTTGAGCTCCAAGTCATTCTTTGCTCTCTGAGCATCTCCTACTATCTGCTCGAAAGTTGCCTCGTGGTCGCTCCTAGTCAAAGACTTGACCGCCATGACCAAGCCCTTACGAAACTTCCTCGCCTTTTCTGCCTCACTCAAGCCATCTATATATCTGCCCAAACGGCAGAACTCCGCTGCGTACTCGTCCACCGTCATGCTCCCTTGGACGAGTGCCTCGAACTGGCTCTCCAAAGCACTAAGCGCCACATCTGGGAAAAACTTCTCCTTAAAAAGCCTCTTGAAAGCCTCCCAAGTAAGCCCTAGCGCTGCAATCCTCGTATCTGTGCGATACTATGTCAAAGCGAGGTCGAACATCTGACTGCCCGCTGCCTCTATCTGCATGCTGTCTGGAATCTGTGCCAGCCAAAAAATCCCCTCAATCTGCTCTATTCAGTCATCCGCGTACAGGATTCCTTTTGTACCCCGAAACTCCTTGGGCCGCATCCTCTGGAAGTCAATGATACTTCCCGGCCTCGGGCGCTGAATCTCATCTGCCTGTGGCTGAATCTGTGCCACCCTATCCACTTCCGTCATGGCCACCTGGTGGGCGTTCTCAATGCCCAGCCTCATCACATCCACCTGACGGTGCTGCGCGTCCATCATCTCCCTGAAGAACGCAAACAACTGTGCGGCATCTACTGGAGCAGGAAGTGGTGGAGGAACCACCGAAACGACTGGGGTAGTCCTCGAATCGACAGGTGAAGGAGGATCCCCGAGAGAAGCAGATGCTCCCTCAACCGCAGGAGTGGTGAGTGGAGCGGTAGCAGCTGCCTGAATATAAGCTGGACGAGAGGTAGCAGACCTCTCTGTGGCAACTGGGGCGGTACGATGAGATCGTGTCTTCGGAGGCATCCTGAACACAGATCAAAAGAAGTCAATACGGTGCAAGATACGATATCATCAAAGAAGGACAGTAATATTTCAAAAAAAGCAATTTCAGAATAATTAGATTGGAATTGTTCCTAGTCGTGATTGAGTACACTCTCATCCTAGATCCTAGATCCTATAGCAGGCTCGCAGCAGTACAACTAAGTTGTTGTACCACCACGATATCGCACTAATTGCGAATCGAGACCTGCATGGGGCCGCCACCAAAAATGTGTCACGACCCGCACCCAGAAAATCGGGCATGAGTCGTGGGTACGTCCAGCCTACGTCGCAGCATCGGCGATAGAACGCTGTCTAGGTCAGCTATCTAGATAACAATCTCACGCAATCAATATATAAACCTGTCAAGATCTCAACTCCAAACGGAGGAGCAATATCATAATGATAATCAAGTACTCAATCACGAATCTAAGCACGATAAGATAACAAAGAAAACTAACAACTACAAAGTCTAACCAACAACAACTACTACAACAACCACAACATCAATAATAATAATACATCAACCAAAATAATATACAATACAAGGTCTCAATCCAAAACCGAAGACAAATCCGGTGCTAAAGCTAATAAAAACAATAACAAGGTCCTAGTGATCCCGGCTACCAACCCGGAAATCACTCCTAAACTAGAGGGTCCCTGTCTGCACCATCGACAGGCTCGGGTCCATAAAACGTCGGACACCAATCCTCCGGATACTCTGAAAAATATGTCCAGTCAGGACTGGAGCAAGTACATCTCTAACAGCAGTTCCATTTAAATGATAAAAACTATAAAACAGTTATAGCAAATAGTAAGAAGAATGAAATAAAGTATGGAGCAAGAAATATATAAATTACTGGTGCATAAAGGTAAAGATGCAGGAATATCAGAAACTAGATAGTAGTAACTGTAAGGTACAAGAAATCTAAACTAAGAGTAAGTCTGTGCACAAGAACGTGTAGTGAGTCCAGCATGAAAAACATGTAAAGTGTCATGTCCAGAAACTATAAGTGAGAACAGCAAGAAATGCATGAGAGTCCATACTATAAATAAATGAACTCGGTGTCTTTGAAATACTTGTTTCGACATGTAAACGGCTAGGGGTAAGTAAGGCTCACCGTGCACTGGGTGCGCGGCTGCTATCATTCCAGATTAGACCAGAGGGAGTGATTCCTGATGATTCTAGATGGGAATGTTTACATGTCTACTCGAGTATTTTTCTGCCCCGACTAATACAAGTGAATCCAAGACCCGACACGTAAATCAAGTATGAGTCCAGCCTGAAACATGAGTGATGCCTGTAGTGATTCCAGAATAGAGGCCAGAAACATGAAATGTACGTGTCGCAAGTAAATGAAACCAAAAATACCTGTCAGTATCCCGTGTTGTGCCAGAATAATCAGATGATACTATACTAGAAGCTGAATCATAATAATCATCAGATAATGAAAACTATCAGAGAATGTACTCGCCTGACGTCCTGAGCAACTAGCGATCCGAACCGGTGTCGCAAGGACCTATTACGAAATCCAAGGTTAAAAAGGATTCTAATAAGTTAAACAGATATAAAATAACTAAAAATAGGCTTCTAAGGTCGTTCTAGGTCAAACGGGTCAAACCGATGAAATCTGGATCAAAAAGTCAACTCTGGGTCTAAAAAGTCAACTCTGGGTCAAAACTAGGTCAAAAGTTGACTTTAGCGGTCAACCGAGTCAACTACGGTCAAGTCTAGGTCAAACTAGGGTGCTCCTAAAATTCTAGGTCAAACCGAGCTCATTAAGCTAGAAAACTCTCAAACTCGCCTCCTTGAGATACCGGGATACCCTCGGTATCCGATACCTCACCCTACGCTACACACCCCTCCTAAACCCACTAAAACCTATGCTAGCACGCGTAAATATATATACATAAGCATATAAAAATCACTCCAATACTATTCCTAGGCTATTGCTCAAATACCCCGCTCGAAACTCAATACCTTGGATATCTCAAGGTATTGAGATACCTCGGTATCTCAAGGTATTGAGATACCGCTCTAAACTCAACCCGACTACCCCTCTAGCTAACTAACTATGCATAAACATATATATCTAGCTATAATCTAGGCTAAAATATAGATATCTAATACATATAGGCATATACCTATATATATATATATATATATACCCAATACCTTACCTTACCTTACCTTACCTATACATAAATATATATATATATATACCTAGGTATCTAACTATCTATCTAGCTATGTATATCTCTATTTATAAATCTATCTATCTCTCTCTCTAGATATCTATAGATATATATAGCTATAGGTATATATATCTATACCTTAGATAGATATAACTATCTATCTATCTTATTATCTATCTATCTATCTAATAATCTAACTATCTATCTATATCTATATATCTAACTATCTAATACCTATCTATCTATTTAGTTATCTATCTATCAAACTACCTATCTATCTAAGTATCTATTTATATCCACATATTCATCTAACTATATGTCTATCTATCTATCTATCTATCTATCTATCTATCTATCTATCTATCTATCTATCTATCTATCTATCTATCTATCTATCTATATAATCATCTATCTATCATCTAGCTATCCATGTATCTATCTATCCATATATCTATTTATCTATCTACCTATATATCTATATATCCATAAATCTATCTATCTATTTATATCTAGGTATCTAGATATCTAATATCTATCAATCTAGATATCTACCTATCTATGAATCTATCTATCTATCTATCTATCTATTTATCTATGTATCTATCTATTTTCCTAGCTATCTATTTATCTAGCTATCTAATTATCTACTAATATATATCTATCTAGATATCTAATATCTATCTATCTAGATATCTACGTATCTATCTACCAATCTATCCAACTATCTATCTATCAAACTACCTCTCCCACGCTCGCTGCTATGCTTGTACTGCTGCTGCTGCTCTGCATATAACTGTACTGCTGTTGCTGCTACATAGCTGCTGCTGCTGCAGCATCAAAATGCTGTTGCTGCTGCTGCTGCCCTTTTACTGTTGTGCTTGCTGCAGCTGCTTGCTTCAGCTGCTGTCCCTCTTCTTCTGCTGCTGCTGTTCAGTCAAGTTCAGTCCCCCCCTCTCTCATTCTCACACACACACACAACCACATACAGACACACATATATACATACATATATCTATATATATATACAACCATATATATATATACACACACACTATATATATATATATATATATATATATATATATATATATATATATATATGCACACACACTAACATATATATTTATACACACACAAACACTAACATATAAATAGACACACACACACATACAAGCACATACATATATCTATATATATATAAAAACACACATCTATATATATATACACACACACATATATATATATATATATATATATATATATATATATATATATACATAAACACACACACACTCAAACATATATATATATACCCTCACTCACACACACTCACTCTCTCACACCCTCACACACACACTCTCACACACACTAACACACACTCTCACTAATACACAACCACACACACAAACACTCATACATATATACACACAAACTCATATATATATATATATATATATATATATAATA